>CAMGYJ010000011.1:16103424-16565962 GCA_946122785.1 Linum tenue | reverse complement strand
TGGTTGGCCAGTGAACAGGAGGGGGACTCTTCCTTTACTCGATTTGCTGCACTCGAATGTCCTTTGTGGTGGTTGTCCAGGTTGTTATTGAGGTTGTGCATGTATTGATGTTTGAAAACCAGTGCGATTCACGTGTTTTGTGCCTTTATGACTTGTCCCCAATGTTGGTTGATTGAAATATGTAAGCTTACCTAGTGTCTGACTTGGTTTGCTTGGGGACAAGCAAACGGTTAAGTGTGGGGGAGTTTGATAGACCGTCATTTACACATGTTTTTACCCTCATACTTACACCGTTTGAGGTGTTGATTCTCGTGTTTTAGGCCGATTTCACGCTAGGTTGTGCTTGTTTGTGTTATTTCAGGTCCTAGTACGTGAATGAAGGCTTAGGAGCGAGTCTGGGGTCGATTGGACGAAGAACGGACGAAGGGCGAGCTTTTGGAGGAGTGCACGGGCAGACCAGGAGGCTGCACGGCCGTGCACATTAGCCATTTGGCCGTGCGCCTCACGCCGAGGCCGTGCACGGGCACAATCCAGGCTTGCACGGCCGTGCGCCTGGCCGTGCAAGAAGGCTGAGCTCCAAATAAATGAAACGGCGCGCTTTGAGAGTTGCACGGCCAGAATGGGGTGGTGCACGGCCGTGCACCTGCCCGTGCACCTGGGGAAATCCGGTTTTAGTGCCTAATCCGAGCCAAAAGTGGGAGAATCGTGTTTTCAGAGCAAAAACAGAGCCCTAGAGAGAGAAAGTGCGAAGAACTCATCCTAGAAGCCGTCTTGGAGCTGGATTTCATCGAATCGAGCCTGGAGATCGTCATAGGAGTGAACATCATCGTCCCGGAGCAGATTATCCTCATCGTTATGAGTATGACTAATCCGATTCTTGTTTTCTCTTCTCTCTCTATGGAGTAGAACCCTTCTCTCACTTGGGTATGAAGAACCCTAGTTCCTTGTGTTAGGGATTTGATTGTAATGACTTGGGATGATATTATTGTTTGACTTTAATCGAATGACGCATGTTTCATGAATTGATTTGAGTCTGATCAGCTTGTCTCAATTTCTGCTTCAACCTGAGATAGATAGAATCTGATTAGGTTGTTAGAGCCTCTTCATTCGATAGTAGGAGATTGGCTATACGAGAGTTAGCCAGTTTACTGCTTTGTACTGGTGTTCTTGACGCCAGTAGTGGAGTTCTGTGTTCATAGCCTCAGCCTTCTATCCCGGTGAAGACTAGTCGTCTGCCGGGTAGTTAGACTGAGAGGGCTTGGTCAGCTTAAGAGATTCCAAGCTACTGTGGGATCTTCCGCAGTCTAATCAACAGTAAATCAACCCAGGGAATTGCAATTGAACCTAACCAAGGGGCTAGGGGGACTCAATCCCGAGTGACTCTTAACTGCTTTTGAAAACCGAACCATTTCCTGCTTTCTTACTGCTTTTGCTTTAAACAACACTCACTCAAATTAGTTTGCTAGATAATAGAGAATCACGGAGTAAGCAGTAGATCTAGACCCCGGGTTGATAATTAAACTTGCCTGTTACTGCATTCCCGGACTGCGATTACACTTGGTCGCAGTTTGGTGTTGTGTTTTGGCGTGTCAACAAACATTGTGAACAGTCTGGAGAACTTTGGGAAATCGTATGAAAGTGGGGATCTTGTTAGAAAAATATTATGGAGTCTCCCAGAACAATGGACTCCAAAGGTGACTGCAATAGAAGAAGCTAAAGACTTGGAGACCTTAGCTATAGATAAACTCATTGGGTTATTAGAAACTCATGAAGACAAGCTCAGAAAGGAAAGAAGGGAATAGCCTTCAAGGCTACCACATACAACGAAGAAATAGAAGATCTCGAAGATATGGAGGATGAAGAATTGGCTCTACTAAGCAAACAAATTAGTAGATTGCTTCGAGTGAGAAAATAAAAACGAAGAGGAAACTTCGTTAACAAGAATAGATAATTTGAGAAAGAAGCTGGTGCAACAAAATATCCTCAATCAAGAGCATTCCACAAAAGCAGGAATGAACAGCCTCATCCTGTTAAGGTTCGAAACACTACCGGATGCTTTAGATGTGGGAAAACTGGGCATATCAAGGCTGATTGTCCTCTAGTACGAAAAGAACGAGCTATGGCTGCAACATGGAGCTGCAGTGAAGAAGAAGAGGAAACAAGAGAAAAAAGTTACATGGCTATTGACGTTGAGAAACCATCAGAGGGATACAACTCAAACGAGGTCTGTTTCCAAGTGAGCATGGAGGCAACTGAATGGATACTAGACAGTGGATGCTCACACCATATGACAGGAAATCGAAACTTGTTCACCACACTCAAAGAAGGTAAAGGTGGTAAGGTATTTTTTGGTGACAATAATTCTGCTGAAATAATAGGAAGAGGTATAATAGGTTCAGATCCATGCATTGAGAATGTGATGCTAGTAAAAGGTTGGTGGCGACAAAACTGCAAGTGCACAGTGTCGTACAAGTAATAAAGTGTAAGTAAAATTATCGTTCTCTAGGGGATTGGTGAAACTCAATAATTAACAAATTTAGTTCAAGAAACTATAGGAATTGCAAAGGTTGTAATCAAGTGACGATTTGCAAAGATTGCACAAATTAAGTAACTCGATAAATCAATTATTTTGGAGAAATTGATATTGGAGAGTTCCGGGGGAAACACAAGATTTTACTATTTTACCTCAGTAAATTTAATTACCCTTGTCAATCGATTTAATCCATATTTCTACAATCGGGATACCTATAATTTGATAGCTATCTCTATCGAGAATTACCACGTACTAACTAATTAAGACAATTTCTACTATCGTAGTTAACTGAATTAATTAATTAGCCTTAAGAACGATATCCCTGAAATGACTGCATAATTCCCTATTTAATCCACTATCGCTTCGATAGGCAATTATGTCGTGTGAAATGTGTTCAGTTACTAGGTTTTCACTATCGTTATTAACCTAGAAAACTACAAATCATTGTGAAGGTGGCCAATCAACACAAAGCGTTAAACAATTTCACACGATAGAAAATGGAAGAAAAACAAGTCATGATTAAAACATCGAGGCTAGATAATGAAATCCATAAGTTTCCCCCAGAAATTGGGGGATTAGTTCATGATGAAAAGAAAGTACATAAACATGCTAATGTTCAACATGATGACTAACTACCAAAACAAAGGAGTAGAGAAAGTACTAAGTGTTGAAGTTAATCCACAACTCACAAGAGTCTTCCTCTCTTCAAAATGCTCAACTCCAAAGTGTGCCAAAGTGAGCTCTCTCCTTTGATTTTTCTGTCTAAAACTAGTCTCCAAAAGTGTCTCTTGCTCTCCTCGTTGCTGCCCCTTTTAAACCCATTTTCTACAGATTTAATCCCACAAAACAAGACACTTGCAGGTCACATTTCCAAGAGAAGGCTGCTGCTAGCTTAAGTCTCTTTCTTTGCAATAAATTCTTGCATCATTTTCTCTATTAGTGAGCCACCAAATCCATTTGCTCACTTCAAGAAATCTGACCCAATCCCAATAATTTCTAAGGGTTGCTGACAGTTGAGTGAAGATTCCAACCACAATAATTCGATTTGGGTCTTCATCGATTTGGTCTCCTGCTGGACGTTTGCCTCTGCACATCTGCATTTTGACACTGCACCTGCATTCGTCCACTGCACTTTGTTTTGTTCACAATCTTAGCTTCAATCTGTGTTAAATTGCTACATGTCTTGGTAATGACGCTAGGGCCATTCCATGGTCAATATGAAATAATTTAGAGCAATTTAAACACATATATATATAAAGATCAATAATTTATGCACAAAATACATATATGTTTATGAAGCTTATCAAAGGTCTTAAGCATAATTTGTTTTCTATTAGTCAAATGTGGTAAAGATAAGAGGATAATTTTTAACATGATTGTTGCTACATTGAGTCGGTTGATAAGAAAGTACTTTTCACCGGTAGGCGTAAAAATAAGCTATATGTCATAAATCTAGATGATAAAGAATGTTTTAAGGTAACTTGTCTAATGTCATTAGAGAAAAATGATCAAATAGATTGGCAAAGGAAGCTGGGACATGTGAGTATATGGATTCTGTCTAAACTAAGTGATCTTGAGCTAGTTAAAGGCCTACCTAAGTTAAAAAGCAAAGAGGAGTTCTTTTGTGATGCTTGTGCTAAAGGAAAGCATACAAGGTCTAGCTTCAAGAGTAAGACGGTAATATCCTCAACGAGACCTCTTGAACTACTTCACCTGGATCTATTCGGACCTACCAATGTGGTAAGCTATGGAGGTAAGTGTTATACTTTCATAATTGTGGATGACTATTCTTGTTTCACTTGGATAATGTTTCTAGCTAGCAAAAGTGAAGCTTTTCAAAAATTTGGTCTCTTACTAGGAAATTGGAGAATGAAAAACAATCTAAAGTTGCTAGCATTAGAAGTGATCATGGTGGAGAATTTATCTCAGAAGATTTTGAACTCTTCTACAATAAGCTAGGAATAATTAATAATTTTTCTGCTTCTAGAACTCCGCAACAAAATAGAGTTGTGGAAAGGAAAAATCGACCTTGATTGATATAGCTCCAACAATGTTCCATGACTATGGTTTACCAAAGTACTTCTGGGCAGAAGCCATAAATACTGCTTGCTATATTACTAATCGAACATTGATCATATCTAGAATTAAGAAACTCTTTATGAGATTTGGAAAGGAAGAAAACCCAATCTGAGTTACTTTCATCCCTTTGGTTGCAAATGCTTTGCGTTAAACATCAAAGACCATCTTGGCAAGTTTGAAGCCAAATCCGATGAATGTGTGTTCTTGGGATATTCCTTGACTAGCAAGGCATATAGAGTTTTCAACAAAAGGACTCTCAAAGTGGAGGAGTCCATAAATGTGATATTTGATGAATCTGCAAATGAGTGTGCAGATGAGATAGATGAAGATGATTTGGGACTTGGTGGAAACTATGATCAACCAAGGACACCAAACAAGGAGAAATCTGATCCTGGAACTAACATTTCCGAAGACCAAGATAAAGCAGGAAGTATCACAAACTACCAGAGCGAGCAAGAGCAAGATGAAAGGCAACCACTTCCACACATTGTCAAACGACATCCTCCATCTTTAATGATAGGTGGGATAAATGAAGGTATGGTTACTCGTTCTAGAAAATCTGTTGTGCATACTGCCTTCGTGTCATTGATTGAACCTAAGAATGTGTTAGAGGCTTTGAATGATGAATATTGGACTGCGGCTATGAATGAAGAAATGAGTCAGTTTGAGCGAGCAAATGTTTGAGATTTGGTTCCTAGACCACCAGATAGAATTATTATTGGAACTAAGTGGATTTACAAGAACAAGTTAGATGAAATTGGGGAGGTTACTAGAAATAGGGCTAGGTTGGTAGCTCAAGGGTATAATCAAGAAGAGGGAATAGATTTTGATGAAACCTTTGCTCCGGTCGCTAGATTATAGACTATTAGAATGCTATGTGCTTTTGCTAGCTCTAAGGGTTTTAAACTTTTTCAAATGGATGTCCAAAGTGCCTTTTAAATGGAGACTTAAAAGAGGAAGTGTATGTAGAACAACCACCAGGTTTTGAAGATTCTCGTTATCCTAAAGTGCTCCTAAGGAAAGTCATCTAACTGTTGTTAAGAGAATTTTTCGATACTTAGCGGGCACAATGGATCTAGGCCTTTGGTATGATCATGAGTCAAGTCTTGATCTTATTGGGTATAGACTCAGATTTTGATGGGTGCATAGTAGATCGTAAGAGTACTTCCGGGACTTGTCAATTTCTAGGGAATTCACTTGTGTCATGGTTTAGTAAAAAACAAAGCTATGTTGCTCTATCCACACCTGAGTCTGAATACGTGGCAGCCGGTCTATGTTGCACCCAACTTTTGTGGATGAGGCATCAACTTTGTGACTATGGGTTAGAAATAAAATCCATGCCCGTATTGTGTGACAATACGAGTGCCATTAATATGGCTAAAAATCCCGTTAAACACTCTCGTACTAAACACATAGAAATTAGGTATCATTTTATTCGAGAATTGGTTGAAGAAGGTCAAATTCAACTTGAATTTGTACCTACAACTGAACAATAGGATGATATTTTCACTAAACCATTAACTGCTGATCAGTTCTTGACCATTCGTCGAGAACTCGGACTCCTATTGTTTAGCAAACTTAAAGATTTGGGTCACCACTAACTATCTTAGTTGGGCTCTAGTTGCTAAGAGTATATGGCAAATTCCTTTTTCAACCCTCAGTTAGTCTAGGCTTTCTGGGTGGATTAACATGTTATTTTTTTGTTTAATAAACTGTTCTTAGCTTGCTCAACTTTAATTGTTGTCCAAAGATTGGTGCCTTTAGGGCCCTCTGAATCCGCTTGGGGAAAATAGAATTCATAGCTCTAATAAGTGGCATGCCCAGTTCCCTTACTAGCTTACTCCTTTGGGTTCTGTGTTTAAGTTTGGTAGAGGAAGAACTATAGAAGAAAAAGCTGCAGATGTGGGTATCTCATACTGACACTTCCCTTCCGCAATAGGAAGTCCACAACCTATAATCTTTCTCCAGAAATTTGATCCAATTCACTTCTCTTCCCTTCCATGATTTCTCTCCCACGTCTTTCCCAGTTCAACTCCAGAACCGTTCGGCTCGTCATTTGTTCCGTCGGCAGCTCGTCAATGTCGCAGGGGGAGACAAAGACAAAGATGTTGAAATAGCATTCATGTCTTCTCCTGAGTATTCTTACTAGGAGTATCAACTATTAGGCTTAGGGGGAGATCCATAACAACTCTTTGAGCAGTCTAAGAGTCCTAGTTTACTTTAGGAGTATCAGTCTAGTTGGTTGTACTGCATCCAAGTATCAAGTGTTCTTTGATTTTCGTTGGTTGTACTGCATCCAAGTATCAAATGTTCTTTGATTTTCGTTGCTTTGAATAAAATGATTCCCTGTTGTTTTTGGCTTATATATAGTTCTTTAAGCACATTATTAGGACAGGCTGCACCAAATTGTTTGTTGAAGTGTGCAGTATACAGCAGCTATATATTGGGCCATTGACAAGCTTAGAGGGAGTATGTTGAGTCAAGCATATCAATGGCCGCAATCAATGAAGGAAAATGCTGCAATCTTGTAAGTAAAGGAAAGAAAATCAAAGACAGCATGAAAGAGGAGAGATTCTGGAATCCAAGAACAATAAAGGAAAGAACTTCTCAATGGCTAGCTACAGCTCAAAGATGTTGATTTGCCACCTAGCAAATCAATACAAAGAAGGAAGGTTCTAACGGCTGAAAAATTAGAGAATAAATCAGATCAAGAAGACAGGATACAACAGTGCAGAATGAGGCTCAAATGACCAGCTCACTACAAATCAAATTAGAGGATTGAGTTCTCAATCAAATCATCACAAATAGGGAAGGAATTTGAATGACTAACGGTCATATTCCTGCCTATAAAAGGCGACCTGAAGAACCAACAATGGCAACCTTTTCGGAGATCAACAACGCTAGCTAGACAAGAGGGGATTTTGTGAGTGTAGCAAGATTGATAGAAAAGGGGGTTTCTCAAAGGGTTCGGGGAGAACAGCTTTGAGGGTTAGTGTTGGGGAAACACTGTTACGAGTTGCTGGGGAAGCAATTCGGGGTTTGGTGAGAGTGAATTTGATCGATCGGGTTGAGATTGATCAAAGGGTTCTTCGGTAGATATTGTTACAACGAACTTCAACGCAAGATCATTAGTGAATCGTCAGAGATCACACAACTGTGAGTCTCCGACATTGGAGTAGTCACTATTGGGATTTATTCTGCTTTTCAGTTTCAGTTTCGTATGTGCTTCTGTGTGTGTGTTCTGTTTAGTCTGTGATTACAGGGAATTCGGTCTGAGCTGAAGAGAAAGGGAGTCTAAATCGAAGTGCTAGAACGAGCTCTCACCACATGGGTTTGATTTAATTCAGTTTTAATTTTATGGGTTTATAAGTGTTGTGTTTGTGGTGTTCTTCCTCTGTTCTTGTCTAAAACATATACAGGGCTATCTTGTGATCAAGAATTGACAAGGAAGGAAGTGAGTTTATTTAAAAGATAGGTATAAAGTCTCGCGCTCGACGCAACCAACACTACAGATTGCGACTGAGGATGTAATCCATAAGCTTTTCTCTCATACCAGTGTTCAGGTGGACATTGGCTTGGGGAATGAGAACAATATCTGTCATGTTCTTGATAGAATGAAATTTTAGGAAGTCAACAAAGAAGTGTTTGAAAAGTGTGAGAGAGCATCATGACACAATGCTTGCACGACTCAAAGGTGAATGTTGAAGATTTGAGCAACGTTATACTTGTTGGTGGTTGTTCCTACATACCAAAGATACAGAACCTTGTTAAGGCATTGTAAAAGGGAGGTACTCTACTGTGGGATGAATCTGTTGGAAGTTGCTGTCAGTGGAGCAGCACTAGAAGGTGCAGTTGGTTCAGGAATCAACGATCCATTTGGAAGTTTGGATCTGTTAACAATCCAAGCCATCCCACTTGCCTAGAAGAGCTGCTCTCGCACCCGCACAAGCAACGTAAACTACCATAATCCAGAACCTGACTTAGAGAAGACTCAGGAGGCCTTCTCATAAAAGAAAGGAACAAATAATAGCAAATAGTGTATACTGTGTTATAGCAACGATGGACTCCCAACTCCAACCAAATAGTATCCTTTTTGTTTTTAGTTTTCAATATAAAATATGAAAACATATAAAAATTAGAGACATAATTTTGGAAATTCAACAACAGTATTCTCACACGAACTATTTAAAGAATCTCACTTAAGAGATGAGATTAAACTATTACTAATAAACTAGCTTAATGTCCGACCCGTTGGTCGGAATGTCATTTTAATACAATGTATCTATGATATGTATCTAAATTTATTAAATTATTTAAAATGCTAAATTTTGTATGACATTAACCTGACATCGAAATTAGGTTTCCATTTTTTTGTCTTATAACTTTTCATCAATGATGAACACTGCAATCTGAAAGATGATATTTATAACCAAACTTGTTAAACCAATTTAAGTTATTGGGTAAGTCAAGCAAGTTGTTTGAAGTTCAATGGTTTTATTTTTTTTATTACCTAGGAACCTCAAACACTATGTGCCACTTCGTGGCAGGGGGTCTACTAAACCTGGGGAATACCTGCATCAGCAACATTTTCAAGGCCTACCACCCGATACTGGGGGAAGACTTTGTCTCCACAACACGCGGTGCTTCCAGAAACACCAAGTGGTGTAGCAGGGTTTGAACCTGAGACCTCAAACATCTCAAGTCTGAAAACCACACTCCCGACCAACTCGGTTGTGTTACCTTAGGTTTTAATGGTTTGATTGAGTCCAACTTGTTTGAGCCGTTTTACACTTTTTTCTAAATATATATATTCATATAAGATAATAAAAATTTAAATGATTATAATGGAGTGTACCTGGCCTATATCTATTAAAAATTTACATTCCATAAAAAAAACTACATATCTCAGTACCCATCCACCATCCTTTTCCCTCTCTCCCCCTCCCTTCCTTCCAACAATCTGGCCGCTGACTTTGTGAAAACCATTTTAGCGCATGACTTTGGTCGGACCTGGTATAACTGGTGGGACAGTAGAGTTTTAACAACCTTAGTTATAACACTCGTGAATAATTATTCATTTTTTTATTAAGTGGAGGCAAGAGTCAGCTTGAATCTGCAGCAGTCTACAGAAAGGATCAAATAAAGAGAACCAGCAGACATATTCATCTTTCCTGAAGGATTTGTTGAGGAAAGCTTACACCTATCACATCTTCCCTGATAATATGATCCAAATCCAGCGGAGGCTCATCAAGTTCATATGTACCGAAGGGATAAACGAGACTGTGCTTCGAGAGCCAGTCTGAAGCTCTATTCCCTTCACGATACGTATGCACTAGTTGAACCACCCACCCTTGAGAAAGAGTCTTGCGAATAGATCCTAACAGAGTGGCATAAGGATGAGCATGATCTGTACGTTTTTCGATCAGATCTAGAGCAAGGCGGGAGTTCGATTCTATAATGAGGAATTGACACCCTTTCTTCCAAGCAAGGAGCAGTCCCTGGTAGATTCCCCACAGCTCTGCCATCAATGTTGTCCCAGTTCCAAGTTTGTTGCGAAAGACACCTTTCCAATCCCCAAAGTTGTTCCGTAAGATTCCTCCTGCCGTTGCAACTCCGGAGTTCATCCAACCTGAGGATGGGGGCTTCCATCCGATGATAGCTTCATTCCTGAGCAAAGAAGGTTTGAAGTCGACCTGTAATTTAGCATTCACCCACGTCTTTGCCCACTCCCTCGCTTTGGTAGTAACATAGTTGATGAGAGAGGAGGTAGTGAACATTTTGTTCTTAAACAGATTTTCAATTCTTTTTTTTTCATATGTACCATAGTAAGAGGCTGAAGTAGCTGGCCCAGTCTCCTATCCAGGTTCCTTGTGACTCGTCTTTGAGGTTGCATTTCAGCCAGCTTAAGTAGTCAAGGCTGAAGAATTGTTGTTGTTGAGCGTGAGGAATGATTTTTAAACAAACTGACTTGGCAATGCTGCAGTCCCGAAGGCACTGCTGATTAGTTACCGGAATATCTTTGCATTCAGGACACTTGTCATCCTCGGTCAAGTGTTTGTATTTGCGCACACTGTTGGTTGTGAGCTTACTTTGAGCTGTCATCCAAATGAAGACTCTAACCCATTCTGGAACATGAAGCTTCCAGATTTTCTTCCAGAGTGATAAGTCTTGATCATCTGTTGTTAACGATAACATGTTTTAGGCCGAGCTGGCAGTGAAGCGTCCTGTCGATGTGTGGTTCCGGCGGGAGAAGATCTTCGTCCAAAGAGAGGGAGTCGACCCAAACCCCCCTGATTCTGTCTGTGACATCTGGCGGGAGAAGATGTTGAAATCTGTTCACTCTCCACCCAACCTCAGAATCCCAAAGCTCCACAACCTTTTTTCTTTGCCCTTGTTTGAAATCTCGCCTATGGCTATGTCAATTAAGGGTACCTGTAGGACCCAAGCATCAAGCCAGAATTTAGTGCCTTTTCCATTTATGATGCTATGGACATAACCTTTTTTCAACAGATTTGCTGTATTATAGAAAATTCTCCAAGCTAGGGAACTTCCCTTGACATTCTTCAAAACTTCAAACCCTTCTCGGTGGCAGCTGTACTTATGCCTCAACAGTGTTGCCCACAAGAATTGGTCATTGGTTATTAATTTCCACCCTCCCTTGGCGAGCATGGCTTGGTTTGCCCGTCTAGTAGGTCTGATCCCGGATCCTCCTTGGCTTTTCGGCTTCGTTAACGCATCCCATGATACCAGGTGGAACTTTGACTTGCCCTCCTCCTCGCCCCAGATAAATTTTCTGTTTCATTTATCAAGGGAATTGCACACAGAAGCTAGCATTGATTCGGTAAACATGGGATAAACCATAATGGAAGAAGAAACATATCTCACCAGGGTCAAGCGTGCAACCAAAGAGAGGTGTCTTGATTTCCAAGTGACGAGTTTCTTCTGAATTCTAAGAGCCAGCTCCTAATATCGGGTCTTCGAGTTTCTGGCATTCAAAGTGTTAATGCCCAGATACTTCCCTATATCATTCGTTAGGGGGATGTCAGCTCCTTAATAGTTGTGAATAATTATTCATGACTTGTCTATTTGATAATGTAGTCATTTAGTTGCCTATGGTTGAAAAAATGGGATAATACCACTATAACACCCGAACTATCGATAAAATGCCACTTGTGTTCTAAGCTATTCAATATTCAGTTTCTGTCCTGAACTATGATACTTTGTGCCATTTGTATCCTGACAATTTCGTTGACCGTTATATCTAACGGTTGACTTGACGACGGTCAAAATTATGTTGACTTTTGGTGACATGGCATCCACGTGGATTGACATGTCATTATTTTTTTCAAAATCAAAATATAATTAAAATAAGGAAAATCCAAAATTATTAAAAAAATAAAAAACACCGCCCCTCCGCCCCAGCTCTGCTCTCCCCGGCGATTACCGTCGTCGTCTTTAACCCCCATTTCGACTGCTACCATGTCGGCGACTTGTGCTTCTTGCTGTTTTCTGTGTCGGCTTCCCGGCGAAAAGAGATCCCGTCGTCTGAAATCTAACCACCTCCACCTCTAGTCTCACCGAGAGGGCGATCCATTCGTCCTAGTGGGTCCAATGAGCGACTGAAATCCGACTCCGATGGCGATGAACACTGGAGTGGGGATGAAGCTTCGCGACGATGAGATCTTAGAATCGTGCCCCTGGTTGCTTCTCTTGGCTTGACGAAATCGCGAGGGTTTTTGGTGCTCGTGACAAATCCAAGCAAACCCGGTCTATTTCCTAGTTGCATCCAACATCCCCCATCGTCTTCGTCAACACCATAACTCGGTCTAGCTCTCTGGTTACCCTTCCTCTAGCAACCGGATTTAATTAAGGAACGACGGCCAGGGAACGCAAATGACAGTCGTAGGGGCCCTTCTCATTCTCGGACTCGGCTGGGAGAGGTGAATGACGGCGGAAGACGAGAACGATGATTCCCCTCCCACGACCTTCGATTCCCCTCCCCCTGCCTTCGATTCACCTTTCCTGTACTCTCAGCTTGACCTCCCCCATCATGAATTCGACCAAGGTTAAGAATCTGGGTGTTGATGGCGACTTCCCAGAGAGGGCTCCCGGTAGAGGGTTCTACTAGACGCCGGAAGGAGACGCGGAGAAGGGATTGTGATGTTTTTCTATTTTTTTATTTTTTTATTTTAATACATGAAAAAGTAAATAAAAATAATATTAAAAATTCCACATCAGATGCCATGTCGACGCTGACTGGATTTTCTGTTAAATATTGACGGTCAAACTCGGTCAACACTAACGGAAAAATAGTTCAGGACAGAAATGAAATATTGAATAATTTAGCACACAAATGACATTTTGTCGATAGTTTGGGTGTTGTAGTGGTATTAGCCCAAAAAGAATTGACTAACAAAAATAGAGTTTGTCTGAAAAAACATAACATAAATAGGAAACACATAATAATAATATTTAGCTAATATTTCTTTCTTTTTCTTGAGAAACAATACACATATATCAACATCTACACCTTTAAGTATTATACACAATACAATAAAAAAATTAGTTAGAAAACAACATGATCTATCCATACTCTATGCAATGGTTATCAGCCAACATACTCAATTTTAGTTTAAGGAAAATCTTATCCACCCAACAAAAAAAATTAAATCTATCTTATGGTATCTACCTCGCTAACGCACATGACCACATCAATGCGTTAATGAAAACTTCAGCCTCACTTTCATGATTTGTCTTGTATTGCGCTTATTCCATATTAAACTACTTAAATCTTAATGATACATATGATCAATTACTCTATAAATATAAAAGATTTAAATAAGTGAAATCATCTACAAAATTGGTATTCATAAATTGTGTTATTTTAAACTCACCCATGGGTACAATTATGCCGTATTAGCAAGAGATTTAGGATTTAACAACTAACCGAATTAAAACTTTCAAAGAAATTATCACTTATAGTTTGCATAACGATATCGTTGCTTTATGATAGTTCTAATAATTAATACTAAGTTAAGAATTATACATCACATCTACACATTCACTACTACAATTTAATATGCAATATTTGAATAAATTATATGTAGGGTTCAATTTTAAAATTCCCATTCATTTATAAGATAGACGTAAATTAAATTTATTATTAAAATCAAATTCAAATAATCAAGTACCAAGGAAAGTACTTATGGGAGAGTTAGTGGGCTAGTTACAAATAGTGGAATAGTCATATGATTTTCAGATGTTAGGTTTTGTATTTCTTTATTTAGAAAGATACAAACAATTTCTTTAGTGTAATTGGTAATGATTGTTCTCATTTCTCTAAAAAGACCATTGTTCAAATCCTGAGACTAATGACATTTTTTCTTATAAATAAGGAATAAATGGTAATTGTAAAGACAAATTTGCCCTTCCTACTTTTCCTCTCGTGACTCGAAATTTGAAATGCTGAAAAACTGTCACCAACTCTGCTATAATATATTTGTCGATGATAATTACTTTGACATCAAACAAACGTGGTACTTGTGACATCCGATACCTAGAATTTCCACAAATTACCAAAATTTACCCTTTAATTAATCCTAACCTAACCCAAAAGCAATGATTCGGGCCCAAATGTACACATTTTACGCCTTATTTCTTATTCGTTTAGCTTAGTATTTCATCATTCCTCGACATATTTCACGCTAGGTTGTGCTTGTTTTGATACGTTTCAGGTCCTAGCACGTGTGGAAGGGTCGAGGTCGAATTTTGGGATAATTGGAGGTCAAAAAGCGCAAAAATAGTGAAGTGCACGCGTCAAAGAAACAGCCGCATTTCACGGTCTCCTAAGAACTGATTCGGGCGTTTAGGTATTCACTCCCGTGAACTGGCTAACGCGTCCATGAACTGATCACTCTCGGGCAAATATGAAGACAACAACGGGGGGAGAGAGATAGAGAAGCTGGTTTTTGGAGAGTAATTCAATTCCCTCTATAGGGTTTGCCCTAAACACCAAAAGGGGAGTTCTAGTGAGAGAGAGAGAGAGAGAGAGAGAGAGTGCTAGAGTAATCTTGGAGCATCATTGGAGGCTTGGGTAGACAAAGACTCAAGCCTAGAAGAAGAAGATATTGAGCTCAAATTTGCAATCTCACTAGAAACTCACTCTTTTCTCTTGGGTGTTGTAGATCCCTAACTAATACTTTGTAATTACTTGTTTAGATTGAATGACTTTGTATGGGTTTACATGAATTTGAGTATTAGAGGTGCTTTCATGGTGATTGTGCTTAGTTGTGCTTTCCGAATCTTGTGTGCTTGCCTAACCTAGATTAGAGGAAAACCACACCTTTTTAGGTAGCCTTGACAAGCTTGGTTTTCTTGGGCTCTTTGTGTCTACTATCTAGGATAGAGATGAGCATCCCTCTTGACTCAAGTTTGCATCTAGGTTGGTTGTGATTAAGCCGCTCAAACTCCGGTTTGAGGGAGAGACCTAGGCAACCACTAGGGACTGAATGAGAGGATCATCGCGTGACAAATCGAAATCTAGTGAATCCATCCAGTGACAAATGGATCACTAGTTGCTCCTCCTAGCGGTTCCCCTAGACTTGGTGAGTGGATCGATCCTGTGACAAATCGATCGCTAGTGATTTGATTCCGTGACAAATCGATCACTAGTTGCTCACCCCCGCGGTTCACAACCACCTACACCACACGACTCCTTTCAATCCAACGAGTCATGGTAGCTAGTTACGGGGAAGAAACTCTCGAGTGAAGCTCACTTAGTTAGAATTTTCCTTTATTTACTTTTCTTTGCTTGTTTTCATTTGTAGTTTTCTTTGTTTTACACCCAACACCGTTTTGCTAGATAACAACTTAAGCGATTGAAGTAGGGGTACATGGACCGGCCCGGGT
The DNA here is from genome assembly GCA_946122785.1 of Linum tenue. Classification (NCBI taxonomy): domain Eukaryota; kingdom Viridiplantae; phylum Streptophyta; class Magnoliopsida; order Malpighiales; family Linaceae; genus Linum; species Linum tenue. Next base: position 16,550,442 of record CAMGYJ010000011.1, on the reverse strand, counting down.
TGACAATTTAAATACTTGCTCTATACTGCACCTGACTAGAGTTTAAAAACTTGGGCTCTAGTCGGGATTAATTTTTGGTGTAGTTTCGTGCGAGTCAAGCAACCGTAGGGATTCTTTCTCCCTCTCTTCATATGGGTATATATATATATATATTTATACCAAACCTAGTAACCAAAACATGAACATCGAGGCGTCCAGCGAGGTTCCAGAAGTTACTGACGCCAAGGGAGTTCACGGTCTCTAAGACCGTGAACTTGGAGCACAAACCGTGAACCCAGGAGAGTGAAACATTGCGTTTTGGAGACGACATTGAGTTCACGGACGCATTTAGGTGTTCACGACCATGAACTGGCCAACGTGCCAGTGAACTGGTCACTTTCGGGCAAATATGAAGACAACAACGAGGAGAGAGAAAGGGAAGCTGGTTTTTGGAGAAGGACCACTTTCTTTCTCTAGGGTTTCAACCAAAACACCAAAGGGGAGTTATAGTGGGAGAGAGAGTGATCTTGGAGCTTAATTGAAGGCATTAAACAAGCTTGGAAGCTAGGAACAAGCCTAGAAGAAGAAGATGAATATCTAGAGGTTTCTTTGTAATCTCTCCTCTCTCTCTCTCTCTCTATATAGAAACTCACCCTCTACTCTTAGGTTTAAGAACCCTAGGTCTAGATTTGGGTTTAATGTTGATGTATGTGACAAACTCCATGATTGATTGATGATTTTACTTAATTGATGGATGTTTTCATGAATGGCATGAGTTGGGTTTCCATTTTTATGTATTGAGCTTTTGACCTAGTAGGGAGGTAATCCCCTAAGAGCCCCCCTTTTGGCGTCTTCGGGTCACTCCTATCGTATAGTGTCCGAGTAGTCCCCGAGGGAGTTGATTCGACCGGTCTCCTAGCATTATACGAAACCCTAGATTGAATAGAGCACTACCCATCCATCGATTTGCCGTTCCGGATCATTCCAGAGGGAGTCCATCTCCAAACGGTATGTATTTAAGTCGATCGAGCTAGGAGGATACCCAACATCAATCCAAAGAACGGACCTAGGACGATTCAACCCAAGAGAGCTCCCAACCTTGTAATATATATGTTAGTTAGTTTATTTTTATTAATCACTATCCTAGGTTGGCTAGATAACGAACCCTAAAACTGAAGTAGGGTAAGCCTAGATCCCCTTGGTACGATAAATTCTTATTGCTTGCTTTCCCTATGCTACACCTGATCGGGTATACTTGGCCGTCGATTGGGATGTTGTAGTTAGAACGAGTCAGGGTGCTCTCCCCTCTCTCTTTCGACTCTTGAGCCATGTCGGTGGAATACTGATCACCATGATGTCGGCGATCATCTTAAGTTGCTTGCAGAATCAACGTCAACCTAGGGATTGGGAGAATAGCAACGTGTTTCATCCATGCTCCCTAAAAGAAGGATTGGACAACAAGTTCATCGATTATTCGTTGCTCTTGATCCGTCTCCAAAAGTGCGACCAAACTCCTAGCTACGGCTTTTGCGCCATGTAGGATTGCGGTTCCGGTAGAATGATTGGTAAACGGAAGATCGGGCTTGTCCTGGCAGAGAATGATGTGTGTGTTTTCAATACGGCTAAATGCCAACGACTGACCAGAATAACCATCTGGCGATTCTCTCTTCCCTAACTGGAGGAGTTGGAAAAAGCGGGGCTGCAACACAACTTGTCCCCAGTGGTTGCACATGAAATGATTACCTGGGATCCCAGCCTAGCACAAAAGGCAGATATCATAGAAGATACTCAAATCCATGGGATAATTCCCAGACAAATGGAGTTTGATTTTTTTTTCGGTGGCCAGAAAGACGTCGTCAGCAACACAACGGTCCGCTGGCTTGATCGGTGTCAGTTGGTTGGGGAAATATTCCCCCCATATAAGATCTCCGCTGCTTGCGGAATTTTTAAAATAAATAGTCTCCCTCCTTTTCAATTTAAGAGTCTTGTTACTCTTAAACCTCAACGAAAACTAATCCGAGATGGACCGGGCAACCTTGGCCATGTTTTCTTTCCCTGATAAAAAACACTCTAGCATAGACCTACTCCTTTCGTATTTTCTAATCGAAGAGTAAGGTTGGCGGAGCGAATAGTTGTCCTAAAGCTCAGGTATCTCTCCCACCACTCCCTTTATTATTCCTCGTCAAATTAACATGGATACTAGCTACATGTATGTTGCTTCCATGATTTGCATGAAAAAGGCTCTCACATATGGCTACATGCCTGCGGTTTTCATGGGCGGCAGAGATACGACTCGTCCGCCACCAATTAAGGTGGAAAGGCAATCTGCTAATTTTGCCTACCCTTGTTTACAGGATCGCACGATGGCTCACGTTACCTCAGACCAGGTGGTGCAGTGCACGATGGAAGAAGTGCAATCAACTAGATACCGAATTGCCCATTCCTTACTTGACCGGGTCTTCACTAACAATAGGGTAACAAACATGAAGCTGCGGGAATCAGTGATTACTTCGTGGCAAATCTAAGGACGAATCAGGGTGGTGATGGCGAAACATGGTCTGTTTGAGTTCGTGCTTCCCAAAGAAGAGGCTAAGTTTTGGGTGCTAAAACAAACTCCTTGGGTGATCAAGGACAAGATTTTTCACCTAAGATCGTGGACTCCTGTTATTTCAAAGAAATTTTTTGATGACATCGCAATTGCTCCATTCGGGTCCAACTGTGGGATGTGAAAGAAGACTGATGCACCCAGCAGTTTATACAGAAAGTGGTGAATACCACTATTGGGAAAGTGTTGGAAACATGAGTGTTTGCCTACGAGGATACGGGTCGGTGGTTCGTGAAAGTTAAGGATCTGACTGATTTTACGAAACCACTTCGCTCCCAGGTTATGGCTACTAATGATGAAACGAGATGTTGTGGGTTAGTTTTAAGTACGAACACCTCCCCGACTTGTGCTTTCATTGTGGGAGGGTGGCTCACTCACTTCGTGCATGTACCTTTGAGCCATTGACTCGCAAGGAAAAATTCGGTCCTCATATGTCCACTAAGAAATTAGGGACTAGGATCTATGATGCTGAAGATGACAATCGTTCTTTCCACAGAGGAGTAAAAGCAGTTTGATTTAGTAAGGATTATAAGGAGCCTCGGGAAAGCAAGAGTGGTGCAGATGGTCAATTTGATCATGACGAGGGAATACATGCCTTAGCCCAACATCCTCAGCCTCGTCCACCTCAATATAATTCCCGGACCAGATCTTCTCCTGATGTTGGGGTTGTGAAACATACGCAAAGCCCACGTGGCTTCAAGATGACGAGATCTCCGCAAGTGCGCGTAGGGCATTCCCATAGGAATTTTCCCCCTACTTATGACCTTGAGTCTGATCCTCGGGTGGAAGGTTGTCCCCGACGGCGCAATGATAGAGAAATGGCGATGGAGAATAACTATCATGCTCACTGTAAGCATCATCAGCCTGTGATGAGTGGTGAGGAAGGGCTCCTCAAGGAGAATTCTGATGGCCCAACAGTCCAGCTGGGGTTCGAGCGCCTCGTGGTGAAGATTCCTCCCATAGAAGCTAGGAGACGCAACCTGATCTTGGACGAGTCAGATGAGGACCCTATCTCGCTGATGGTCCCCATAATTTCCATAAAGGAACGTGAAGAGAGCTGTGCGACAAATAGGAAGGGAAGGAGGCTTGTTAAACTGGGGGCGGAACCTTCTGCTACTGAGAATAAACAAAAGGTGAAGAAGAAAACCAGTTAAGGCAACTTCTCACCCTCGTACCAACCTTGGTACCACCAGCATGAGATCGTGGAACAACCGATCCGATACTGCTCCTGGATTGGATACGAGTCAAGGAGGCAACAAGAGTAAAGGGAGGAAGGGTGCAGTGGAGGATTCCCCTAAGGGATTGATTCACCTTCGAATGTGGATGTCCATCAGGCGCATGTGCTAGATAATTCGATTCAGGAACTGGCAGACTCAATTGCATCTCTTTCGGAGGAAGACGAGCTTTGCTTTGAAATTAAGAGTCGCTCTCCAAATATTGCCATTCACCCTACTCGGCAAGTCCATACTGGGCAAGTGCGCAATTCGGTTGCAGCTTTTGAGGCGGGCATGGTTATCAATGAAGATAATGAAATGATGGAGGAAGCTTATGGTGAAATGGAGTATGGGTTGCACTTTGATGATACTGTAGCGGGGACCCATAAGCGCCCAATTCAGGAGGTGGAGGGGGAAATTGGGGATAACCCCACCCCCAAGAAGCAGTTTGTGGAAGACCAGAGTGAGAATGATAAGGTGGAGGAAGCTAGCCTCGAGTGGCCCCAGTAAGATAAATGAGGCTACTCGTCTGGAATGTGAGAGTAATTGGACCATCCCTCACATTCCAAACAACTGTCTGTTTAGTTCGTTCTACTAAACCGGACCTTGTTTTCTTTTCTGAAACAAGATCGTGTTGGAGAGTAGTTTCCCGTATAATTCGGGGGTTAGGGTTTGAATCTCCGCACTGTTTTTTTTTTTATGTTGTTAATGCATCTGGTGTCTACTCGTAGCTTGGTCCCCCGAAGTTGATGCTTCGGTGTTTTTCTATTCAAATTTATGCATTAGTACCCAAGTTAATGAAATGGGGTTTTTGTATGTTGCGATTTTTGTTTATATTAGTTGCCATGACTCTATTCGAGCCAGTCAACTAGCCCATTTGCATGAAATCTATGATGGAATCCCTTTACCCTATGTGGTAATAGGTGATTTCAACATTACCCTCCACGAAAATGAGAAGGACGGCGGCAATCCGTGGAGTGCTTCCTAGTCAGTTGATATCAGGAACTTTGTACAAGACATTGGCTTACATGAACCTGGTTATCAAGGAGATCAATTCACTTGTACTAACAAGCGCATGGGGAATGCTTGCATTTGGGAGAGGCTGGATAAGGCTCTATGTTCACAGACCTGGATTGATCGACTTCCCGATATCCTTGTCAAGCATTTTACGGATCAAGGGTCTAATCACAGGGCTTTGCTTCTGTCCGATAAACTCTATGTCCGGAATAGTCACCCCCTTTTTAGATTTGATGGTCGTTAGACAGATAACCCTGAAGTTAAGGCAATGGTAACTTATGCCTGGCATGAGGTAATTCAAGGAACTTGGATGTTCCAACTTTGGGAGAGGCTGAAGAAATTGAGCCATTTACTCTATGTTTGGAGTAGGGCGGGCACTACCAACTCCTTGCGGAACATCCACACTTTTCAAGCCAAAATTGATCGAATCAAATTAATCCATCCAGTTGACTAGGATGAAGTGCGCTGTCTAGAATCTGAATTAAATATACAGCGGGAGGTGGAGGAAATCTATTGGCAGCAGAAATCTTGAGTCCGATGGTTGAATAAGGTTGATAAGAACACATCATATTTTCATACGGTAACGAGAGCCCAAAGAAAACAAAATTTTGTTTCTGGCCTTCGTAATGACTATGGAGATTGGGTGACTGATGAGAATGGGAAGGCTGACATTGCCATTAATTTCTACCAGACTCTGGTCACCTCGGAGAACCAGGTCATAAACATGGTTGAAAGGGTGGTTAATATTCCCATAGCCCACAGTGTTACCCCTGCCATGAACGGTAGTCTCACGGCTGAAGTCCTCCCTTGTGAGGTCAGAAACACGGTCTTCTCCATGAGTTTGAAGCAAGGTCCCGACTCTGATCGGTTCATAGGGGAATTCTTTAAAGCCTTCTGGGATATTATAGGCCCTTATGTAATTGAAGTTGTAAGCTCGTTCTTCACAATGAGTATGATGCTCCGTAACTTTAACCATGCCTGGCTATTGATACCTAAGGTGGACCATGTGGAGACTATGCGTCAACTCTGTCCAATCAATTTCTGCCAGTTTGTGTGTAAAGTGATAACTAAAATCATGGCTGAAAGGCTTTCCTGTCTCTTACCCCAGATCATCACAGAAGGACAAAATTCGTTCATCCGGAAATGCCAGATTATTGAAAATAACCTCCTTGGGCATGAGCTAATGCATTACATGAAAATCAAAACATGAGACAAGAAAGGGTACATTGCTCTAAAGGTTGACATGGAAAAGGCCTATGACAGAGTCGAATGGACATTTCTTCTTGTTGTTTTGGATAAGATGGGCTTTAACTCCGACTGGAGAGGATGGATTCAGGAATGCCTCTGATCGACGATGTTCTCTGTCCTGATGAATGGCACCCCGTCCAAATTTTTCTCTCCTTTCAGGGGACTTCGGTAGGGGGATCCTCTATCCCCCCCCCCTTCTCTTTGTGCTTTGCACGGAGGGATTTGCATCGCTCTTTCGAAAAACCATTTCGGAAGGGAAATTAGAAGGGTAGAGCTCCCCGAATCTCGCATCTATTCTTTGCCGATGATTCTTATTTATTTCTCAGAGGTTCCCTCCAGGAGTGTGAGAATTTTGATCAAGGTTCTGAATGATTATGAGGAGCTTAGTGGACAAAGGTTGAACCTGGCTAAATCGGCGGTTTGTTTTAGTAAGAATATTGCTCTGCCATATCAGGATTTCTTGGTAGAAATTATGGGTGTCGGGGCTATGGGAGTCCATGATAAATACCTCGGGCTTCCAAGGCTGATAGCCCAATCGAAAATGGCTACCTTCCACTATTTGGAGGAGAAATTGTTGGAGCCACTTCAGGGATGGAAGCGCATGACTCTGCCTTAGGCTGCTAAGGAGACTTTGATTAAGTCCGTTGCTTTAGCTTTGCCTTTGCATGTTATATCCTGTTTCAAGCTACCCTCTCTCTTTGTCGTCTCCTATACAAGCATGTGACCCGATTTTGGTGGGATGTTGAAGAGGGTCACTCTAGAATTCGATGGATGTCCTGGCGCAATATATGCAAAAGTAAGCATGACGGGGTTGGGGTTTTATTGATTTGAGCATTTTAATCAGGCTCTCTTAGCCAAAATTGGCTGGCGGATCCTCAATGAACCTCAGTCCCTCTAAGCCCAGGTGTACAAAGGGAAGTATTTTAATAATGGGGCCTTCCTCTCCGTTACGGCTCGCTCCCGACCATCTTGGGTTTGACAGAGTATCCTTTATGGCTGTCATTTGTTAGAAATGGGACTACGATGGAAAATCGGTAATGATCAAAACCCCTCTCTGCTTTCTGCCAACTAGATTCCTCAGCTACATCTATTTCCCCTATTTACAATCCAAGGGTGATAATCGAGGAGGGGATCTACCAGTAGCGGAGGTCATTTGTCCGGGGGAGGGGAGGTGGTGCGACCTTAAACTTTGCCATTGGTTTGACCCATCTACCTGTCAAGCCATCAATGCTATTCCTCTACATCGACAAAATATTAAAGATCGATTGATCTGGCATGCCACCTCTTACGCGCTTTTCACGATCAAGTCGGCCTACCATTTTGCGGTTCTTTTGGATTAGCAAAGCAATCGTCGTTGGAAGTCAATGGCTAGTTGGATGGATAGGGTAAGCTGGATTCCTCTGTGGGAGGCTAATATTCCTCCAAAGCTCAAAGTGTTTTTTGTCAAATCTTTGATAGAATTCTCCCCACGACTGAAGCCTTCATAGATAGGAATGTCTCTGTGCTCCCTCAGTGTCCTGTTTGTTGGGTAGCCTCTGAAACAATGGAACATTTGTTTCTTGACTGCACAGTTGCTCGCGCTCTCTGGGACCATTCCGGCCTTGAATAACTTGGGCAGGGTTTGCCTCGGCACACGTTCCCGCTCTTTCTAAAAAAGTTGATGTCTCTAATTAGGGGTGGAAATCGATACGGTATCGGTATCCCAATCCCGAATCCCGAAATCTCGTATACCGAATTATACCCGAAAGTCAATCCAAATCTCAATCCCTAAATAATTTCGGTATCCCAATCCCTAAATATTACGGTATCCCAATCGGTACTTCGGTATCCCAACCGGTATTATCGAATACAAAATTAATTATATTTGAAATAAATAATTAAATATACAAAACTAGATTTGATTGTTTAATTTAGGGCAAAGAGACTAAGCAAAGAGTCTTGAGTTTTCCTAGAGCTAGGATATGGATAAGGAGAATGAAGGAGAGGTGACATCTCAAGTTCTTGTTATTGGTAATCTTAAAATTGACGAATTGAAAGCTGATAGTCAACTAATACTAGTGTTTGCTTTTTGGTGTTATTAAAATTACAAGTTATTAGGTGCGAGATGAGAGTGACTTAAATTGAAAAGTCAAAATTGAGTTGGATGTGGACTTTTGAGTTGTGAAACAAAGATGAAATTATCTATGTATAATTAAGTGACATTCTTGGTGGTTCAGGGTTGTTTAGTAGTGAATGAGAGAGTCTAGTTGAGAGGATAAAATACATACTTGCTTATATTTCGGTATTGATCGGTATTTTAGTATATACCGATCTCAATCCCATAATCCCTAATACCAAATTAAAATTGAAATTCAATCCCAATCCCAATCCCAAGAAATAATACGTGTATTCGGTAATAACAAATATAGACAAATTCGGTACGGTATTCAGTATATCCCAAATACCGGTACCAAACTTCCAACCCTAACTCTAATACATCAACCGTCTTTGTTCATGGCTATTGTTGCTATCCTTTGGAGGATATGGAGATCCCGGAACTGGGTAGTCTTTGAGGGCAAACAGTTTGGGATCCCGGCTGTGATGCGAAAATTTAACCATCAGGTCCAAGAATGGGTTAGTTTGCTGGTGGACCCAGTACTCCAGTCCTCCAACCCACTTATTCATCCCATGGGCCCTGATGGCTCTGTTGTGGCTGTTTGTACGTGGGATGTGGCGACAAGGAGTGGGTCTCATTCAACATGCGGGATGCTTATAATGAACCTAACTAGGGAGGTCCTATTGGCGAAGGGGTTCAGTTTCCGTTGATTGATGATTCTATGGTGGTTGAGCTACTTGTCCTCCGGGAGGCTATTGTATGGTGTTTGGGCCTAGGCTTTACGGAGATGAGGTTTGAAGGCGATGCCAAAGTGGTCATTGACAAAATCATACAGGCTAATATAAGAGATAATCGGATGAGGGCTATTCTTGAATAAATTGTGCATTACTTCGCCATTCATGTTGGGTTTAGTGTTCGATTTGTAGGTCGTTGTAACAATCAGATAACTCATTTAGTAGCTAGAAAGGCCTTGTCTTTGTATCCGACTACGAGTCGATTCTTTGATTCTCAAGCCTGGCTGAATTTCAGGATGTAACTATCTATTTTTCGAATCAATGTATGATTATCTTTTGTCAAAAAAATATAGACTCATCATACCTGCTTTACCGCCCTCTTCCTAGTGAGATAAATATACATTAAATTATTTTGATTGTTTCCCAAAATACCCAAGGTACTACTAAAATTTACAAAATACTACAATACACAATATTTTCCCCGAAAAACATAAAGTTTAGGCAAACACTTCTAACATCAGCTTTCTAGTTAAAACGTTGTCGATGCAAGCGATGAATCATTTAACAAATTTGAGAAACGAAGTCTTCCCATAAACGCAAAAGGCAGCCGTCCATTTCATTGGACACCGATTTTGGGCTTTGATTATCGAAACTAGCAAAGCCTGCTCGCTATCGATTCGCGTATCAGAAAAATAAATATTTTAAAAAGTAATAGTTTTAATGTTGATCCAAAAGTGAAAGTAATCTTATTTCATTCTTTTTATAGGTTTGTTATTTACAATAGCATATGGTCGATGAACTTGCATAAGGTAGAAGGGTTGTCAAATAGATTATTTATGTTTAAACTTCTTTCATAACGCTGTTGTTTCAATTTGTATGACTATTAGTTGATCCTGATGTAACTTTTGCAGAATGACGGAGCTTCTCTAAATCTTTTCAAGAAGTATTTAAAAACAAATGTTGAGTGTTTATCTGAAAAACTATCAGAATTACTTTCTAATATAAGAGGTAATGTTAAATGACTAAAAGAGATTTCTAACATATAATTTGAATACAAATTCTAAAAATATAAAGGTATTTAAAATGGATCACGTTAGATTTATTTCGTATTAAATAATACTATTTTTCAATTTATTTTTTATAATGATATAAATGAAACCAAATTATGTTTTCTAGAAAAAGAGTAATATATGGTAAGTACAATTTTATCTTTCTCAAACAAAAGGAAAAAACGAAATGAAAAACACTAAAGCTAAAACTCACTACCGACTCAAAAGTCGTCAACACCAGGTTCAACTTCGTTTGACCTAGTTGAACCGAGTTTTGGGCAAATTCACACTTGACACAACCCGCCAATTACAAAAACAGATAAACTCGCTCCTGCCGAAAAACCTGTAAAATCGGGTTCAAGTCGCTCTGGTCGGGTCGAACTAGGTTGTATACCCATGTGTTTGGACTCAACTGTCATTCCCAACCAAAAGGAAAAAGATATGAAATACTAAAGCGGATAAAAGTCTCTCATGACCCCAAACTCTCAACACTGCTTTCAACTCGCTTTAATCAGGTCGACCTAGTTTTAACAAATTCACAATTTACTCAACGTGTCAATTACAAAAGCGGATAAAACTCACGCTCGATATGAAAACGCGTCAACAATAGGTCAGAGTTCAATTGTCATTCTCAACGAAAAGGATAATGAGAAATTAAAAAAACCATTAAAGCGTACAAAACAGGCTTTCGATCTAAAACTGGTCAACAATGTATTCAACTCGCTTTGAACAATTTTTTAACAAATTAACACTTGGTCCAACCCTCCAACTACGAAAGTGGATAAAGCTTGCTCACAATACAACACTCGTTACTTCGGATTCAATTGTCTTCCCAACCAAAAGAAGAAAAAAAGAGAACTTTTTTCATGCTAAAGTAGGTTTAAAGTCGCTTTGACCGGATCGAATTAGGTTGGATACCCATGGATTATGATTCAATTGTGAGCATGCTCAACAAAAAGGAAAAAGTGAAAGAAAAAAAAAATACTAAAGCGGACGCAACTCGGTCCCGATACAAAACTCGCCAACATTGAGTAGATATGGTATGGATTTTCGGTAGAGACATTGGAAAACTGTGAAGGAGGACAACTTAGGATTCCGTTTACAGTGTTTTGAGAAGGTTTTGAATTGGTGAGCGATGTCGAGGATTGGACAAAGCATATCTAGTACAAGCATTTGAACAAATAATATTCTTAATCAAAAGTTCTGAAACGAGAATCACAATTTGGACAAAGGATTAGGGTGTTTTAATATTTCTTCCCCACAACGAGCCAACCTAAAAATAATCTCACCAAATTCTGGCGAATACTTCGATGAAAACATAATTAGACTTCTAAAACGTGTTATGAAGCTAGTGAATGTTTATTGTTTAAAAGGTGGTAAATGAGAATGAATATAATTATGAACTAATTTGAAAACATTTGTAAAGACCAAAGGTGTCGAGATAAAGACAGAAACTCATAGGAGTCGCCAAACCAAGGGAGTACAAATTACAAAATTCGCTGGAAAAAATAATTACTCAAAATTTCCAAAAGTACAAGCATTTGATTTGAATTTTTATTGCTGGAAGATAATTATTTAACGGGGAAAAAATGATCGTAAATGGTTTTCCAGCTACCGCAGCATATTCCCTTCACGGACCACCAAACGCAGCAAACTCTAACGGAAACGCAAGGCGAAGATTCGTGGCCAAATTCCCTCGTTCTTCCGCCTCCGCCAAACGCACTCTCTTCTCTCATTTGGCCAGTTGCCGGAGCGCCAGCGATTCCTCCTCCTCCTGGTCTTCCCTTGTGCCTCCGTCGCGATCAAGAATGGAGAACTCCGTTTCCATCTCCGATCATCACCTGCCGACGGTCATGATCACCAACGACGACGGTATCGACGCGCCTGGGCTTCGCTCCCTAGTTCGAGTCCTGGTCTCCTCCCGTCGCTTCCACGTACTGGTTTGCGCTCCTGATTCGTACGTTTTTTTCATCATTTGCGTTCTCGTTATTTCCTTCTCCGTTAGTCTTTTGATTTTAGCTGTAGGTATAGAATTGCGATGGAAATTCAATTCGAGTTCCGAGTGGTGAGAGTTGGAGTGGTGATCGGAAATTCCTGTATGAATAGCGATTGATTCTGAAGTTTGTGAATGGCGGAATTAGATTTCATCGGTGCTTTATCAGCTAATTAGCTACAAACAATTTGCAGAGAGAAGTCAGCCGTGAGCCACAGTATTACTTGGCGGCATCCGATATCAGCTCAGCGAGTGGAAATTGATGGAGCGACGGCCTATGGAGTTTCTGGTTGGTATTATTTGAGCTCTTCCTAAACAATATTTGATCTCTGAGTAATTTTTGCGGGAGAATAAAGCTGGCTCTGTGCTGTGCAGGAACTCCTGCTGATTGTACCTCCTTAGGAATCTCCGGAGCGCTGTTTCCTTCAGTTCCTGATCTGGTAGCTCTCTGCCTGTCATCTCCGGCTTCAAAACTGACACTTAGAAGAATGCTGTTGATGATTCTGTTCAGACTTTCAGATTCCTTCTTGGTTGCACAGTAGTAACTATGCCATGGATGATGCTTGCCTTGGGCTTAATTAGCCAACTAGTGACTGAGAATGCCTAGTCTGTTTTATGTTTTTTGTGATGAGTCCTACTGCTTAGAACTTAGAAGTTGTGGCGGATCCCCTCGTTGTTTATTGTGCAGTATCTGTTCCCAAAACAGTGTCGCTCTTAAGTTTACTGTGGGTTACAAATTTGATGTACGCAGGTAGTAAGTGGCATAAACATGGGGAGCAACTGCGGCTATCACATGTATGAATCAGTTACCACTTTCTTGATTTTTATCTGGTGCACTTAGCAAAGTATTTAAACATGAAGTCCTAGAAATTACGGGAGGCTATGATTACCGCATTTCTATACTGATGAGTCCCTTGTTTGGTATGCCAGTGTGTACTCCGGCACAGTTGCTGGCGCTCGTGAGGCCTTCTTTAACGACATCCCTTCCATCTCCGTGTCATATGATTGGTAAGATACACTCTATGTACAATTATCTTTCCCATATTGTGGTAAATTTATTTACTGTTAATCTAACTACACCAGATTTGTGACAACAGATTGCAGAGTACTAATTAGTTTGTATGTTCCTAACTGTTCCGCATCTGTAGGGTTGGGGGGAAGAGCAGTGTTGAAGACTTCACTCTTGCTGCTGAGGCGTGTATACCAATTATAACAGGCATACTTGCTGAAGTTAAAAGTAAAAAATATCCATCTGGGTGCTTCTTGAATGTAGACTTGCCCACAAATGTTACCCAGCATAAGGTAATTTCAAGCATAACACCTTTGAATATGAAACTTATAGAGGATTACTCCACCTCCTGCCTTTGTGATACACCTTGATTTTATTCTTGCTGATGTGTCTGGAGAGCGGGTTCACAGTAGTCGCTTTATGTTTGAATCTGATGACAATAAAATGTCCGGAGGAAAGGGGGAAACTGATCTCAAAGGCTTGCTTACGGTTTAGGTGTGCTAGACTGTTTACATTGGGTTATGGGGTCTGATACCGTTTGCCTGCCACTATGACTTCTTTGACAATCTATTTCAAGCCACATCGTTTCATAATTCTGGGGTGTGTTATCTCATTCGTTGGAATAGGGGTATAAGCTCACCAGACAAAGTAGAAGCATATATAGAATGGGATGGAAGCAAGTTACTTCTACCACACAAGGAGGGAAAATGTTGTCAACAATGACAATGGATACAGATGGAAAGATGCAAGCGGAGGCTGATACAAAGGATGATGCATCACAAGGAAATCTTGTCTTCAAACGAGAAGTCAGTCCCTTTCTTCCATACCTTAATCATTTTTAACCAGAGTTTTTATATTCCTCTTGCAGCTTAGAAAGTGGGAGTTCCTTTCTCTTTACCAAACAAAGTTCCACTGTTACATTTTTAGAAAGATAAGATTTGTTTACTTGAATTTGATTTCTCAGGTAAGAGGAGCTCAAATTGTTGAAGATGATACGGACCACAAATATCTCAAGGATGGATATGTACGTGTTATAACTTAATCTATTATCTGCTTTTCACATAAATTTGTGAATTGTAATATGAAAGACATTGACTATCTTGCTATTCCTCTCTGGTTCAGATTACTGTAACTCCCCTTTCGGCTCTTTCCCCTGCTGACGTAGGTTGCCACACATACTTTAAAGACTGGTTACCGAGTGTAGTTGACCACACATCCCCTTCTGCCTTATAAGATGCTGCATTTTATTGGGAAAGCCTCCAAAATGATACACAATATCCTGGTGAGTAACAAAATTCCTGCTCAATGTACTCATTGGTAGGTGGAGCATCTTTTATGAATTGGGATTTTGGGTAATTATACAAGTCCTGTCTCTGTAGATGAATGGCTATTGGTACTTTCATTTCTCTTTGTTTCAACCTAAATGTCAGTTCTGATGTCACTTCAACCTTCAGCTTGTCCTTTATTAGCTTGCGAATTGAGATTCATTCTAGAACGTCTTTCTACGTTTATTCGGCTAGACTCGTCACAAGTGCAACTCTTTTACTCTTCTAATAGCTATATACGACTCCTGCGATCTCCATGCAAAAACTGATGTTGCCAGGTTAATCGCCATATGACTCTTGTGATAAACCCATGCTGGCTTTGTCAGCGGCAAGTAGTTTAGCCGGTACAGTATCACGAACACTGCTTCTAGCTCAAAGCACAGACATTTGAAGTAGAAACTCATCCATCTCATTGCAGAAGCTTCTCCGACAATCACCGACGCGAACAGCCTTTTCCTTTAGCTCTTACATTCCGTCTCGCAGCACTTCAGTTACTTTACAGATGCTAATCACCAATTCATGATTGGCTTTTTTTCTCTCCAGGAAAACCAAAGAGAGAGAGAGAGAGGCGTTCAAACTTTGAAGTAACCCTGAAGAAGTAACATCCCCGTCGGTTATTAGTTCGTTAGTTACTATCCTGTTGCCCAATTTATTCCAGCGCTGCATTAAAATCGCCCACCACATGAGTGAACCGACAGCTCTACCATTGGAATCAAACGCCTCAGATTTAGCAGTTTGCTGTATTGAAAACTCTTTGTTTTATCATTATCAGTGTGGTGTGCGATTTCTGTTTGTTGACATGATGCCTAATTGCCTGGGCGGTGTATTTGTTGGACTTTCCACAGGGTGTTGTGTTCGGCCTAAACAAGGAAGAAGCTACCTTTTTTCTTCATTATCGTCCTCTTCAAAAGGTTTGGTCAAGATTTTTTTTAAAAGTGACGTGGACAGTAATGGACAGCGACTACCAAGATGCTTGACTACCAATACTCAGCTTTACCTACACGGCTACGTACTAACCAACACCTGGCTTAGTACTCTAGTGTCATTAATCACCAAAACCCAACTTTAATTCAATGTCTAATCAAATGAATGACAAAGAGAAGGAACCTCAATGGTAGTAGTCCAAAGGTAAAATAGTTGTTTTTATTGTAATTCAAGAGTGAATTTTAAAGAATTACATTACATTCGAATAATCATAGTTCAGATGTTAGACATTAATCTCAATTCAATCGTGTTGAATAACATCAAATTGTTGACCACTGACCTTTTAGTGACTTTGATTTGCTCATTCTATAACATGTATAGTTGAGATTATTGTATTCTTGTGATATAGGAGTGTTATTATTAGTCTCAAATCCCGTTAGATATCTTTTTCTTCGATTCAGTTCTTCCACCACCATCATCGTGAACCGCAATTAGATTCAGACATGGTAGTAGATGAAGCTCAAAACCAATCAATATGAATGAACGGAGTGAAGTGAAGTGAAGAAAGGCACATCAAGGATTGGCAATGGTGGAAAGAATTAGGGCAAAACAAATTGAAAACCTCATTCATAATCACATAAAAGGCAGATGTAGTAAATTATGGGGTTCTAATTCATGTGCTGTCCAATCCCTACAGATATCTTTTTTCGCAAGTCAACTTCAGTAACCATACATGAAAAAAGAAGAAAAGAAGAGACAAACCGTCTCTCAACTGCTGAAACTGACAAAGCAACTATCAAGAAGAAATCTAGAAACACAATCTAACAACAACCCCAATGATCCACCCCACCAAATTTCCGTTCATCCAATGCCCCTTTTAGGGTTTTCATTTCCGTTTAAGCATTGCTCCCATGGAAAATCCCAAAAACGCCAGAAGAAAGGATATACAAGAAAGGTTTGTTGTTTTGTTCTCTCTTCTCTAGTATGTAAGTTCATACCGTGACAAGAAGCTTAACCTCACAAACAAGGGCATGGGAAAGCCCAAAAAACAGAGGAAACAGAGGAAGAACCAAAAAAGATGGGGGGTGTTTGTGTATATAGTAATAAAACACAATTATAAATACACGATATAATCATTATGTACAAAAAGATAAGAGTGGGTTAAGCTCGGATGTGTGTCTCATTTCCGCCATCACCATGATTCAGTTCTGCAATCTGTACTGGTATGGAGAGTGTTTTTCGATGTTCACTTCCCCTGCTCATTGCTTTGATGGCTGCGGCGGCGGCTGCAGAATGTGAGGGGAATTGGCCTCAACCAGTATCGACCACAGAACATGAACATCCTCGTACGAGCACGACTTCACATCATCGTACAAAATGTATATCCCTCTTCCTGCGAAGCGAAAAGAAAAGCTCGATCAGACGAATTGCACGATGACGATGATGAAATGGGAGAAACAGAGTAATGAAGCTTCAATTGTGGGAGAAGTAAGTAAGAGAGACGAGAGGGAGGAGAAGGAGGAAGAGGCTACGTACTGTTGTTGGAAGTGGTGTGGAGGCGGAACCAGAGCTTCTTCAATGGGGAGAAGAGGGATTGAAGCCACCCCATCTAGTTTTTTTGTGGGTGGTGAAAGAAGAAAAGGTTGGGTGTGGGTAGCTTGCTCTCGGTTTTGTAGGTGCCTACCAATTTTATTATTGGAGAGGAAGAGGAATAGGAAGAAGAAGAAGAAAAATATACAATACTTTTCACCTTTAAAAAGAGAAGAAAAGAAAAAAAAATTAAAGGGACAGGGGAACCGCCAAAGGGGGTGTTTGCTTAGACTTGGGTGAATATGTACACCTACACATAACACATTACTACACACACCATAACGAATCAAAAACCAGCCTTATGAACCAAAATCAAGTACATGTTACCTTGTGAAACAATAATGTTTCTGGTAATATGATGAGGTGGAGTAAGTTTCATAGAAACCGAATTCAAGAAAATCGAATAAAAAATCGCCTATCCCGCTTGTTTTCGGGAAATGAGCATCTCACAATCATTGCTAGCTTTTACTCGGCCCGTTGGCCGATTAATTTTCTTTATAAAACTTTCATCTTGTCATCATTGTGCTTTCTGGTTTTTTTACCAAGTCATGATAAAATCTAAAGAAATCAAGAATAAACAACACGATTTGGGATAGGAACCACCGTTCTTGTATCCCTAAAAAATGGTGGTAAACACGTACTGACCTCCCAAACTGAATTGGATTGAGATTTTTATCGGGTATCAGGGAACCATGTGATTATAAATTAGACTTGATCAAAACGGGCCAAAACTTGAAATTCAGCCTGTTTGACTGACCCATGTCAAACTCTAATTATTCTTTACTTTTAAACTTTCTATTTGAAAATAAAAAATAATGAAAGAAAAGAGATGAGTGCAACTCGCCATTTGCACATCACTGATTCGGGAATAAAACTATAGAATTTCAAAAGGAAACTGAAAATGTTTAGGATCGTTTTAATGTTAAAAATAACCAAATAGATCTTTCTGTTTAGTTTTTTACTAACAAAAACCAAACGATTCCCTATAATATACACTATAATTTAATCATTATGATATCAAATAATTACATAATATATATTTGAAATGATAAAAATTGGACTAATTGGGTTGGTCGAGGTTGAACCATTGAATAACTTTAAAATACATTATATTTTAACCACTAAGATATAAAATAATAGCATAATATATATTATGCTAGAGAAAATAGCTTGTTTTAGAATGGCGAACCCATGATGTTCATTTGTTTTACTTGATGGGCAAATCCCGTGTAGGTCAGACCCATTCAACTATTTTATTTTATGATTAGCAGTTAGCCCATTAAAATCCATGCATTTGTTTATTCTTAAATTTTTTCCTTTTTAGCAATAAAAAGGAGTATTGTTTTTGCCTTTTCATATATATTTTACCACCACGGAGAAATAAAAGGACTTAAAAAAAAATTGACACTCCTGGACTCGTTTAAATCCGCATGTGTATGGTAAGTTGGCCCGTTCCACAAAGGAAAAAGAAAAAAATTGACACTCCCTATTCTACCATTCCTACAAACGCTCTTGGAGCAGAGAATTTGAAATGGGGGAAGAGTTTTTTCCTCTCTGCGATTATATGTTTTTAATTTAAAAAGATACAACAAATGTACATAGTGTGATTGGTTATGATCTTTGCTTTTCTTTAAAGTGATCAAGGTTCAAATCCTAGTAAGTGTCTTTTTAATGAATAAAAAAAAGTAATTGTGAAGACTAAAATGTCATTCCTACTTTCACTCTGGATGCAGGAAATTTGAAATGGGGCTTCAAGTTTTCTCATTTGGCTTTTATTTATTGTGTAGAGATGTAGATGTAGATTGGTGGTGAATCATGCTATTCACCTTCTGGTGTTGGTTACAATGTCGGTATCACAAAACTCTTCCTTTATACACAGAAAGAAAACAAAACCCCAAAAATACCCAATTCTCCCCACCCCCACCAATCGCCACTGTTTTTCACACTTCCACCTCAAGCCTCTCCACTCATTTCTTTCCTTCCTTTTAGGGCTTTCAATAAACAAGTCATAATCATCCTTATATTTATTTAATAATTTAGGATTTTCTGTTTTGATGGTAAACTCTTTTGATGGAGTGCTTTAATTGTTAATACAAGACTAATCTAGTTATCGAGGTGTCAGATTTTAAACTCAACTCGTCTTCTACAACTCTCTTAAATCACTCGAATTTCATAGTGCTAGCACATTTGTGAAATGTGGCATATATTCAACGAAAAAAAAATGTGGCATATAACTGCTCTCTGTTCACGATTTGTTTCTCGACCTTTTCTTCTTTCTTGGGGTTATATTGCAATTTTGTCGGAAAATGTATTGGTACGTATTCAAATAAGGATTGTATGCCACTTCTTTACTTGTCCTCTCAAGTAAAAACAATTAATTGGTTTGAGTTTTGCAAAAAAACTCACCATACCTTGTGCTGGAAATTAATATTTGAGGTCATAAGAACCCAAACACAACATTTTCAAATAAAAGCTCTAATATCATGTCAAACCCTGTTAATTTCAATACTCAATTTATTAAAAAATTCTGATATCGTTCGACAATACTATATGTAACACCCTAGGTAAATCCTACATCGACAAAACACATGGTTTATAAGAAACAATCAAACATTAACTAACAAGACGCGTTTTAACGTGAAATGAAAGAGTTCTAGTAAGAAATTTGAATTTAAACGTGCTCAATATTAACCAGTGCACAGATAAGTAGCTTTTTGGTAAGTCATTATGATGCACCAAAAGCAAAATCATGCAAGTGTAGAATTAAATCGAATAATATCTTGATAAGGAAAATGATCGGAATGTTGCAATATATGCCGCAAACAGTCTTGAATTTTTTTTTTTAATTATATATATGGTTTTTAATTATATGGATGTCTTTTTCTAATGTTTTTAACTAAACACAAAGCGATGGAGTAAAGTAGTAGCTAGTGCTGGGGTCGTCAAATGAGTCTTGTTGTACAAGTATGTGTCTGCCCTACCTCCACCTGTCCACTTCCTATTTGGTCCTCTTTGTTTCAATTTCCCCATTTTGTGTGCCTTTAAAGTGTTCAAAGAGATTTGATGTAAGTTCGCAAAAGAGTGAATCCCAGGAGCTACGATATTGTATTACAACCAGACACCTTATATTGATGGGTTTTTCGATCTGAGGTTATCAAAATAGGGTCACACCAAACTGACATCAACCGCCCTGCACCCGAACTAGACTCTGATGCTATTTGTCGAAACAAGAGAGGCAGAGAGCTCAATTAGTACGATATTGTCCGCTTTAGGCCAAACCCGCACGGTTTTACTCTTGGGTGTCCTTCTCAAAAGAGGGTCACATAAAACTGACGTCCACCGCCCTGCACACAAACTAGACTTTGATACCACTTGTCGAAACCAGGGAGCTCAATTAGTATGATATTGTCCGCTTTGGGCAAGCCCGCACGGTTTTACTCTTGGGTGTCATCCTCAAAAGGTCTCGTACTAATTGGGCTAGGTGGACACTAATATACAAGGATTCCTTCCCTTATATTACCAATGTGGTAGTTGAATTGTTTCATAACACCCATTGTATTTGCATTAGGGTGATTAATCTTGGATACCTTATGACTTATAGGAATCGATTTTAACATGTTATTCACATTTTTTTTATGATTGAGGATTCCGATATATATGCTTAAGATTATACCGAGTACTATATATATTCGAAAACTAGCAATTGAACGTACACTCATACGGCATTCCTAGGTAAGTAAACAAATTCTCTTTAAATGGTAGATTGTGTGAGTCGAACACCTAATGAATCTTCTGGTTTTTAATAGTGTGAATGAAAAGGAATAGAAAGAGAGCTTAAGGGCTCACGTATATCATATTTGTGAAACGTGGAAGTGAGTATATGAATATGAAAATCCAATAAAAATTTGTTGGACCCTCTCACCGTCGGTGTTTCTCGCTTCAGATTAATACCAAATAACTTTGGCATTACTAGTCTCGACATACCTCATCTACCGACGCAACTTTTAGGAATTGGGTTATGAGTACACCCTGGCTTCCTCCATTGTGTTCTTATTTAACTCACAAGACATATTGATGAATAATAAGTGATCCAATATTATCACAATAGCCAAATTCGATTTTCCACATTCTTCCACAATTATGACCAATCTGCAAGGAGGAGAGGGAAGAGAGAGCTAAGTTGATGAATAAAAAGGTTATATCCTACGGAACCCCTAATGTTGGCATTATTATTATTTACTATTGTTAGGATAATCATGAGATTGGGGGAATAAATAATGGGTCTTTCTTTACTTAAAGGGCTTTAAAAATGAAATCTCCACTTCACTCCCTTCCCTTCCCTCGTTGGTTTCCAATATTTAGGTAGGGGAGGGGTACTCTCACCAACCTGTTATTCTAATTCTCACATACGTACCAAAATCGAATTTGTCAATCTCGTTAATTTAGCAACACTTTAGCGTATCCAAAACTTCTACATTTGTTGCTTAAGGACCTGTCTACTCGTAGTAAACTACTTCTTTCTCACTATTCACCCTCCTATATTCTTAGCCCTTGCTAGATTAGGATATTGGTTGGTTGGTTGATTTGGATAATATGCCCACTGAAAGACTTCTGCTACCCCTTCTCCCTTTCTCAATTGTGCAAAGCTCCCATCTTAAGTGGTTCTATTATCTATTCCATGAATCAATTATCATCAAGATTTACAAGTTTTATAATCATAAATATGTCAGTACAAGGTGTGAAATTATATTTGATAATTTTTTTTGGATTGGGATTAAGAAATGGCAAAGATCAAAAGGTGTTGTAGCCTTGATGTGTAGTTGCTCGGTTGCTCCCATCCCTCCTTACGGAAGGCAAATGAAAAACTCAAAATAAGTTGGGTCATGTTTAATCAGCTCCAGTGACCAAAGACAAAGAGTCCAGCCCATAGAAGATCCGTCATTCCGTAATGAAGATGTAAGGCCAACTAAATAAAGTTAGCGAACTGCACTAGTTCTTAACTAGCAGCCTGCGAGCCCAACATCGTTAATCAAATTCAGATGCGCAGGTATCGGATAGAGTTTTTTATTTTTATTTTTTATAAATGGACGTGAGGCATCACAGCTTTTATTCACAACACGACGAGACTCAGAGAGGCCTTGACAGTCATACAAAGTGTAAACCGATAACAAAGGATCCGAAGCTGGAACAAGATGAAAACCTAGGGGAAGAGAGTGACACCGGTCAGCTAAAACATCCGCACACTTATTTCCCTCTATGTAGATATGATAGCAAGAAACTTTCCAGTCACGGGCAAGTAAATTCTGGAAGCGGTCAATGATGGCAACATGGTGATGATCCATGCGTTCCAGGCCCTGTAAAAGCAGGACTGCACACTGTGAATCTAGCTCGACGCGAACATGGCGAAAGCCTCGCTCCCAGGCCAACTGGAGGCCTTCTACAACACCTCTCAATTCCGCTCGAGTGATCGAGCAAACAGCCAAGTTACAAGCGAATGCTACAAGGAAGCATCCTGTATGATGTCTAATCACGCCACCAGCTGCAGCATGGCCTGATTAAGGAATGACGGAGCCGTCTGAATTGAGAGTAACCAACTCCGGAGGTGGCGGCTTCCATGAGATCTCAACCTCTGTTCTAGCGGGCAGACTAGGCGTATGAACAAGCCTGTCCTTGTCCATGGCATTCCTCGTGACAGTTATCCAAGCCAGGACGTGTTGTAGAAAAGCTTAAGTGGTGACAACCTTGTCTGCGAAGACGCGGTCGTTTCTGGTCCTCCAAAGAGACCAGCAAATGATGGCAAAATCAAGGCCAGTGTGCTTCCTATGGATGTTCCTCATGATCCAACTCTGTAAAGGGATGTCAAAGAAGTCTTGTTGATCAGAAATCTGAGTGAGACGCAACCAAGTTAACCTGGAAAAGGAGCAGTTCCGCAACACATGCAAGACTATTTCTGGTTCATCTTTGAAGTAAGTACACATCGGGGAGCTCGCCATATGTCTTCTAGTTCGCTCCTGGTTGGTGAGCAACCGATCCCGGATCGTTAGCCAGAGGAAGTGATTGACACGAGCCGGACCCTTCCATCTCCTAATCTTGCGCCAGTCGAAATCCCACCACCTGTCCACCTCACCCTTGGCTATGTCAAAGGCTGATTTTACTCTAAATTGTCCATCCCGCCCCGGGTTCCATGTCATGATATCTTCCCTGCTGTGCTCTTTTGGGGATAGGATCCCCATCACCTGCAACACAGCTTCTTCAGGTAGTAACTCACGAAGACGAGGAAG
Source organism: Linum tenue (assembly GCA_946122785.1). Lineage (NCBI taxonomy): Eukaryota > Viridiplantae > Streptophyta > Magnoliopsida > Malpighiales > Linaceae > Linum > Linum tenue. The sequence goes on along the minus strand of CAMGYJ010000011.1, from coordinate 16,527,379 downwards.
ATCCCACTCACCGTTTTGCGTGACGAAGGCCGCAACAGGTTTAGAAGGATGCCGCAGGGGCGCCCTCTTCCTTGACCAGGTCGATTAATAGTTTGGCACTATCAAGCCAGCTATCCATAAAAAACGAGGTTGACAAGCCATCCTTAATGCTCATCCGCATCCCGGTCTTCATGATCGGCCAGGCCTTCTTAACTCCTCTCCAGATATTAGACATCCTAGCCGACTTCTTGGCCTCAAGAACTCCATCCACCCACCTGAAATATTTTGCCTGCACAACACGAGCCCATAACTAATCTAGTTTATTAACAAAAGACCATGCTACCTTAGCTAGGAACGCCAGGTTGAGCTCGCGAGCACTGCAAAGGCCCAGACCACCGTCACTCTTCGGCCGACAAACCGCCTTCGAGTCCACTAGATGGTCTTCCGCACTCCCTCCGAGGCTCCCCAGATGAAACCTCGAATCTTCCTATCGATAGCATCACATATGGATTGCGAAAGGAAGGTGGTTTGCATCGCGTAGGTGGGTAGAGAATTGAGAACTGAGGCCGCCAAGGTAACCCGTCCAATGAAGCTGAGAGTTCTCGCTTTCCAACCCGAGAGTTTATTCTCCAAACGATCTTGAATGTATTGGTAAGTCTCCCTCATCACACGACCATGCAGAACTGGGACGCCTAGGTAATGACCAAGGTCCTGGGCATCCCTAGGTCACGAGAAATTGACGTGCAGGTTTGCCTGTTGGTGTTTTTGGAGAAAAGATCATTGATTTCTCCCTCCTGACCTGTTGCCCGGACGCCAGGCAAAAGCGGTCAAAGCAATCCGCCACCACCCTACTTGGTGCTTCGCTAGCTTCAGCAAAAAAAATGAGATCATCAACAAAAAATAGATGGGAAAGGGGAGGACCACCTGGGGAAGTTCTGATTGGTATCCATTTCTTTTCCATAACCGCATGCTCAATAGTGTGGCTAAGTCTTTCCATGCATAAGGTGAACAGGTACAAGGAGAGAGGGCATCCCTGGAGGAGGCCGCGAGATGGAGTAAACTCCTCCGTCAGACTTCCATTCCACAACACCTGCATAGAAGAAGATGTGAAACATTGCATTATACCATCCACCAGTTTAGCAGGAAAAGCGGCGTGCTCCAAGGTCTCGCGCAGGAACCTCCCGCTCAATCTATCATAAGCCTTCGCGAGGTCAATCTTCAACATCATATGTCCTCTCTGCCCCTTCTTTAATCCCATCGAGTTAACAACCTCCTCGAGAATGATAATGTTATTCATGACGTGCCTACCAGGGAGCAAGCTCGTTTGGGTGGGATGGACCAATCGAATCATGAGCGGCTTTATCCGGTTCACAAGGACCTTAGCAAACGTCTTGTACACCACATTGCACAACCCAATAGGCCAGAACTGAGTGATGGACTTGGGTCTCACCTTTTTCGGAATCAAACATAGGAGAGTAGAGTTGACTGCCACAATTTGACTCGGGTCCTCCATGCATCCTGAAACGAAATTAACAAAAGATAGAGCCACGTTACCCCAGCATTTCTAAAAGAAAAGTGGGGGAAAGCCATCTTTCCCCAGGGCCTTGGAACCCCCCATACGTTTTAGAGAATGCCAGATTTCGGCCTGAGTAACCGAGAGCACCAACGCTTCAGCCTCTCTCCTACTTATCCCACCAAAACTCGTAGGAAGGTTCGGCGTCGCTCCCAGATCAGCAGCAAATAAGGAGACAAAGTAGTCTTTAGCAAGGGCCTTCAACTCCGTCTTATCAAACACTCAAATATCCTCTGTCGTGCGGAGACCCAACACCTTGTTGAAACGGCTCCTCTTAAGTGTGGACAGGTGAAAGAACTTTGTATTCCTGTCCCCATCCATGATCCAACAAACTCTAGATTTCTGATGCCATAGAAGGTTTTCCTGCCAAAGAGTCTCCTCGAGAGCTTGCCTGGTCTCTTGATCTTTAATAAGCCGCTCCGGGGTCGGGTTGACCTCGTTTTGCTTATCCAGCTTCCTCAGACTTTTGCAGAGTTTCTTCTTATGAAGAAGAATGTTGTCGAAAACCTCACGGTTCCACACTTTTAATGACTTGGCGAGCTCCCCAAGCTGCATTGGAACCAGCTCCGAATCGGGCCAAGAGTTGGCTAGCAGGTACAGAAAGATATCATGTCCCAACCAAGCTGCGATAAATCGAAACGGGCGAGGAATACTCTTCCCATATTTTCTAGCAGCTTGCAACAGAATCAGATGGTGGTCCGAACCAATCCTTTCAAGATTCCTAGTAGACGAAGAGGGGAATTTCTGAAACCAGGCTTTATTGCATAGCACCCGGTCCAAATGCTGGTAAAGGTTCCCCCGCCGCCAAGTATACTGGGCCCCTGGAAAGCCAATCTCGATCAGACCACAATCATTAACGCACCTTCGGAAGGACCAAACTCTTGCTTCCTGGAAACCCACTCCACCCATACAATATGTTGGGCTCAAAATATTGTTGAAATCCCCTGCCAGCACCCACGGAGAAGAGATACGGGTTGAGTGGCGCTGAATCTCACTCCACAACTCTTCACGTCAGGATGCATTAAGGCTGCCGTACACTGTCAAGACTAGGACTTCATGGGTGGCAGCATTACTCTTGACACATCTCATGTGGATCATCTGCTCCCAAGCATATACTTCTGTGATTGTGACATTACTCCGCTGCCAAAGGACCCAAATGCCTCCAGAACGACCTACAACATCCGCAACCAAATTACCATCAAAACCCGTTCGGGAGATCACATTCTCCGCCACATCCCCGCTAATTTGTGGTTCCATAATAAAAAAAATATCAGTTCTAAGTGACCCACAAAAATTCAACAAGAAAGGAATAAAATGCCAGTTCCCTGCACCTTGACAATTCCACGAAAAAATATCTAACATGGAAAAATTAAAGAGAGACTTCCCCCTGGGCAAATGCTAGTGTAGACACCACATTTGTCCGGGTAATTGCTCTACTGAAGAAAACAAAATCATTGTAACATTACTCTACAAATAATTTTTTTTAAAAAAGGATGCTCGGAGAGAATTGGTTGAGACTTGGCAAGTCAAATATGAACCGATAATTACCAAGTATGATCTTATTTGGCCTTAAGAGCGGACTAATTGTTTGCCATAACAAATCACAAACATTAGTAACTACCTAGATTGTGGGCCTCCAATTGCGTATAATTGAGAGATTGGATTGGAATGGATGAAAATGGCCGAATTGAATTAAGAGCGCCAGTCTTTATCATTAAGCGTTTATATTAAACATTACAAGAAGAATTTACAAGTCATAACGAAAGCAAATATTCTACTACATAGTTGATTTACATGTACTTGAAATTAACACTTGATTTAGATACCACTCTTTAATAAGCCATGGATCTGCAACAGAAGAGAAATTCAGTCAGTTGAAGCCCAAATCTGATTATGCCAAAGTCCAAAGCCCAGCTCGTCCCAAGGTTCAAGACAGACTAAATTTAAGCCCATTTTGAGCCCATATGAACACATGTCGGCCCAACCTTATCCACAACTCGGCCCACCCAGCACTAAATTGTGTGCCAACTCTATCCTGACCAGGCATAACCGACCAATATGTGGTGGAGGTCTCAAAATCGACCTATGAAAAGAAGACACGTGGCATGGCTTTTTTGCTATAAATGAGCTCTTTGGGCTCTTTGTTTTTTGGGGGAGGGGGCCGGATTGGAGAGGGAAGGGACGGTCAGAAATAATTTCATTTTTTTTCTTGAATACGAAGTTCAGTAGAGAGGTTAGCAAAGATATAGAGGTGAAAGAAGGTATAGGAGCGATCACCATCAAGCATCGGAAACCAGGTTAGCGCTTGTACGCTTCTGCTTTGTACTAATAAATCGAGTTTTGTTCAAGTTTCTTCACTATTATTACACAAAATCTCATATTTTTCAAGCTTCTTTATTACTACCCCAGCTCCTTTCTCTATTACTCCATAGTTATTAGATCATATCATCTACGCCTACTCAATTCATTGAAATTACCATGATCTACCTACATCAATTCACTTTCATTTGAGCACTTACTATTTTGGTCAGCATTTCAATTTACTTCCCATGATCTATATACCAGCTATACTATTTCTAGTTTACTACTTCTATGAGAACATATTATCTTGCTAAATTTCTGTAGTGCTTTCAAATTCCTTTTTAGAGGATAGGTGATAAGCACTCAATTATTGTATGCAAGCAAATTAAGATAGGATTCCAATAGACATAGGTTTATGGAAAGAAGCCAAAACCATTTTTTTTTAAAGTTCACAAGATTAGTTCCAATCTATATCTGGTTCCAACAAAAATCATCCAAACACAATTAAATTCAGATTTCAGGATCCACTTTAGCGAAATCACGAGCAATGGCAGTGATTTAGTATAAAATCAGTACCCATTTTGGTTAAAGCCTTCCCGAATTAAGAATCCATATAAGAATTCATAGTCGTGGTTCATTAGTAAACTAGTAACACAAAACAACAATATTCCCCTAAAATCAAATATGTAAATCATTTCCTAGCTCACTAAAAATCATCATTCTTGCCAATAAACCATATCTCACAAATTATGCAAAATATAGATTAATTAATTCTATTTAATTGCTATCATCTATCAAATCTATGCTCATGAAAGGTGGCTAGAGTTATTCGAGCTCAGTAAGTTTTTTTTTTTGCTTTGATTACCTTGGGTTTACTACGAATTCGTAACTGATCCTGACCTCTATTTTGTTTAGGTGCAGGTTCTTAATCTGAAATTAATGTAGATGAGTTTTTTTTCAAAACTTAAATTATTTGGCGAAGATAATTAAATTAAAAAAAAAGATTAAGACATTGTTTGGTGTATTACTTCGGATTTGATGGATATTAAACAGATTCAGAGTTCTGGACTCTTAAATTTTTTTATATGCATTTGGTTTGCAATTTTAGGTAGATCTGGGTTTTTCATGAGCATAGATTTGCTATAGAATAACAATTAACTAGAACTAATTAATCTATATTTTGCATAATTTGTGATATCTGGTTTATTGGCAAGAATGCTGATTTTTAGTGAGCTAGGAAATGATTGACAGAATTTGATTTTAGGGGAATATTGTTGTTGCCCTTTCCCCTTCTCTGCACTAAAATGAGAACCCAAAAAACTTATAGTTAATGTGTTTCGAACCCTCGTTCTCAGGGCCTAGCACGCTCTAGGACTGGCAACTTAGTCTGTTGAGCTGCCGGCTCATCATGAATAAATTGATCATCCCATTTCATTTTGTCATTTAATATCTTTAATATAAAATTTTGAATGCGGATTAAGTGAATCTTGTTTCTTTTCTAACACATCAAATATCTACCTAACAACTAAAATTCTTATGTTTCTCTTAACAACCTCGTAATAACTTATTCAAATTTTGTGAACAAAATTCATAATACGAATACCACGGTTATTGGAGCGGGGAAAAAGTTACATTTAAAATTATCAAAGTTCAAACGAATTACGTGGACTTTGATCCCGTATTACGGGTACGTAGACAGCCGATAAGGTTCGAGTTCAACTAATCAACTAACTTTATCTTTAAATCTTACGTTATTGGGCGTATAATTAAATCTTAAACTAATACGATAAAATTATCTAATGGTCCAGTGGGACCCTAAAATTACAAAAACATTACTAAAAAATACACCCAACTAATATAAAAACTTATCAACTTAAGTAGCACCGATTTAGGGCGTTGTGGGGTGTGATTTCACTTCCCCACACGTAACCGTACTCCCGAACCCGAATCTCTTAACCGCAGATCATATCTAGGTTCTGACCCTAAGGTTAGAACCGACCGATGAGTGTTCGATCCACTCCAAGTAAGATCGATGGTGACTCCCAAAAAGCAAACGCGACCACGACGGACCCCCGGAGGAACGGTTGCGATAGCTAGTACCGAGCTACGTGGGTTGCACATTAGCAGGTATCTGCTTCCCGGGCGAGGACCGCCCTGAAAATGAACCACTCGTGACTTTACCCCTTGGTTAGCTGAAGGGAGGACAGAAGAGTGATATGTAATCAACACTAGCATGGGTTTCACGCCCTTCTTTGGAACCGTTTGAGGATGCGAAGCCTGGCATGTTTTACTCTTAGCGCAAGGATCTTCCACATTATTCTTGGTCAACTTTTGATCCTTAATCCCCCCGCATACATTCAGACTAACCAAAATTGGAACATCCACAAGCCATATTGGGGGAGAGGAGTGGATACAACTTGATTCCTTGCCCTTAGATTGACCCGTAGGCGCTGCAGACTCCTTAGGAGTTGAGGTTGCTACCTGAACACTCTTCGCGTGGATCGGCTGAAAGGGGTCGGATGCTGCTTCCTCCACGACCATCGTGGGGTCGGATGGCACAATCCTCAATGATACTACTCAATCTTGCCCGTCGTGGGGTTGGTTGAGTATCCTATATGGGTGGGAGTTATTGATGAAGGGACTACAATGGCAAATTGGCAATGGTCAGACAACTTTCCTACTTAATTCCAATTGGATTACTCGTTTAAACCCCTGTCCCCCAATATACAATCCCCAAGTGCTTCCTGGGGAAGGGGACCTGCTGGTGGCAGAGATCATTTGCCAAGCAGAGGGACGTTGGTGTGATTTGAAACTTAGCCTATGGTGGAGGATAGCTTGATATGGCATGGCACGTCTGATGGGGTTTTTCTCTGTTAAATCGGCCTATCTTTTTTTTTTTTGTCTTGTTAGATTAGCAGGGTGGGTGAAGGAGATTTATGGCTAGTTGGATGGATAGAGCCAATTTGATTCGATTGTGGGACGCTAACATTCCATCTAAGTTGAAAGTGTTTGTTTGGCATATCTTCAATCAAATCTTGCCAACGACGAAGGCCCTCATCGAAAAAGATGTTTTTTTGCTTCTTAAGTGTCTCGTTTGTGGCCTGAACCGGAAACAATGGAACATTTGTTTCTTAATTGCCCAGTGGCTAGGTCCTTATGGGATCATTCGGGACTTGATTATCTTGGTCTAGGACTGCCTCGCCACACTTTCCCACTATTCCTTAAAAAGTAGGTGTTACTCTTAACTCAACCTCATCTATTCATGGCGGTGGTTGTGATCCTTTGGAGAAACTAACGGTCGCGCATCTGGGTTGTCTTCGAAGGCAAATAGTTTAGGATCCTAGCTCTAATGCGAAAATTCAACCAACAATACCAAGAGTGGGCCATTTTTCCTATTTATCGTGGGTCCAGTCTTCCATCCCTTTATCACAACCATTGGTTGCAGGCCATCCGAATGCAATTGTTCGTAAATGGGATGGGGTGACTAAGAGTAGTTGCCACTCGGTAGGTGGGATGATTATCCCGAATCAGGCAGGGGTAGTCCTCTTGGCAAGAGGGACTCAATTCCCGGAAATTGATGATCTTATGGTGGTGGAGTTGCTCGTTCTCCGAGAGGCTATTCTCTCGTGTTTAAACTTGGGACTTTCGGAGATAAGATTTGAAGGTGATACCAAAGTGGTAGTTGAGAACATCCATCAATCTGATACTTGGGATAGTGGGATGGGCGCAATTCTCGAGGAGGTCGTGCATTATTTCGCGATTAATAGTGGGTTTAGTGTACGATTTGTAGGTTGATGTAACAATAGAGTAGCCCATATGATGACCCTTTAATTGTACCCGACTGCAAACCGTTCTTTTGATTTTCTAGTCTGCCTTAATTGCAGGATGTAACTACCTATTTCTCCAATCAATATATCTTATTATCTTTTGTAAAAAATTGATGTGTTGACTGAAATATATGTATTTCTTATAATGCATTATTTGAAACTATCATTTCGAAATTAAATGTTCTTTAACTCGAAACAAATGAATTGATGCGTATTTTTACAATTCATAAGTCATATAATATTTTTTTGGGCTAATAACACTACAACAGCCGAACTATCCGAAAAATGCCACTTGTGTTCCAAATTATTCAATATGTCATTTATGTCCTGAACAATTTTTCTGTTAGTGTTGACCGACTTTGACCGTAAGTTTTAACAGAAAATCCAGTCAACATTGACGTGGCATCTGATGTGGAATTTTTAACGATAATTTTTATTTAGGGTTAATAATTTTTAATAATAATTTTCTTACAAAATAAAAAAGATACAAACCAGCCCTCTTCTCCGCACTTTCTCCAAGCTCATCAGATCCGCCACCTGGTGGAACCCCCGCTGAAAGTCCTCTCCCTGAAGGCAACGATCCTCCCCCCTTCAACTGCATCTCTCAATTGCGTTGCCCTTCCCCTCCATTAGCACCAAACCCTCTCCTCCCTAGCTTCTTCTTTCCCACTCTCTTCCCTCGAAACCACTCTTCTACGTCAAGAGAACAATTCCCAATCTCCGAAACCGCGTCTGTCAAACAGCTCCGACAATCGCTTTCCTTTAAGAGGTGGCTCCAGATGTCCGGATCCACCAAGAATTAGGTTGTATGTGGAATTGGGACGTCCGGCTCTCTTCCCTCAAAAGCCGTATGTGGCTATAGAAGGATTCGAACCATTGATACCCAAAGAGATCGGCCGCCTCCCCTGCTTCCTCCACCGCGATTGCGCTCAAAGTCCTACTCCCCTGCTTGTCTGACGACTCCCACTACTGCAACTTCCATCTTCGTCCTTTCTCTTTCTTCATTGAGCATGGGCGAGAGTAGGAAGATTAATCGTCGTCTACGCAAATACTCTCTAGATTCATCGCCAAAATCTTCAATAATTGAGCATGAATCGATGGGCTGAGAAGCCCTCTAACTCCGGTGATTGGATTCAAAATAGTCGATTTGGATTTCAGCGATTACCCGATTATTTTCAATTAACCCCATTCTCTGGGTTCCGCCCACAGTAGCGGCTTGATGAAAGACTGGTGAGTTGGGTTATCTTTGATCTATTTTGGTCGTAGGTTGTCCTGTTGGGATTTACACGGATGAGTTGCCACCGGCCCACCTGAGCCGGATTGGGAGATTTTTCAGAGAGGGAGAGTGTGAATCAGTAGAGAAGAAGAAGAGTTTTTTTATTATTTTATTTTAAAATTTTGTCTTAATAATATTATAGAATTTCTAGATATTTCTAATTTAATTCACTTTTAATTTAATTTTAAAATATGAGGTGTCAATGACGTGGCCTTTATGTGGCAGCCAGATTTACGCCACGTCAACAAAAGTCAACTTCACTTTGACCACCGTTTGGTCTACCGTTATCTCTAATAGTCAACGAAATCGCCAGGATACAAATAGCACAAAGTATCATATTTAAGGACATGAATGAAATATTTGATACAATAGAACACAAGTGGCATTTTTCGGATAGTTCGGGTGTTGTAGTGGTATTAACCTTATTTTTTTCACACAATTTATAAGAGTGTGTGAAAATATGTTTGTTAAGTACTTTACGGATCAAGGGTCGGACCATCGAGCCCTTCTCCTCTGTGATAAGGCTTATACTCGTCATAGTCGTCCTCTCTTCCGATTTGATGCCCGTTGGGCAGAAAATCCGGAGGTCAAGGCCATGGTAAATTATGTCTGGCAAGAGGATATTCAGGGCACCCCTATGTTTCGGCTTTGGATACGTCTTAAAAAGCTCCATCACCTGCTGTATGACTGGAGTAAAGCGGGTACCACCAATTCCTTGCACAACATCAAAACTCCCCAGGCGGAGATTGACCAGATTAAATTGATCCATCTTATTGATTGGGATGTGATTAAGAGCTTGGAAGCTGAGTTGTCGTGGCAATGGGACGCAGAGGAGATCTACTGGCAGCAGAAATTCAGGGTTCGGTGGTTAAAAAAAGGGGATAAAAATACTTCCTATTTCCATATGGTGACGATAGCTCGTCGAAAACTTTGTCTCCGGCCATCGAAACAATAATGATGAATGGGTCACTAAGGAAACTAGGAAGGCAGCCACCGATCACCTCAGAGACTCAAGTTCCAAATATGGCTGATAGGGTGGCGACTCTCCCCATTTCTCGCAGTGTTACTCCAGCAATGAATGAACACTTGACGACTGAGGTCCTGCCTAGTGAGGTACGGCGAACGGTCTTCTCCATGGGGTCGAAATAGGCGCCAGGGTCTGATGGCTTCACCGATAAATTCTTTAAAGATTTCTCGGATATTGTGGGTGAGTCGGTGGTCGAGGCAGTCTGCTCGTTCTTCTTTACAAGTAGGATGCTCCGCAGTTTTAACCATACTTGGTTAACCCTGATTCCTAAAGTGGACAATGTGGAGACCATAAGGCAATTGAGACCGATAAGTTTATGCCAATTTGTTTACAAAGTTATAGCCAAGATCATGATTGGAAGGCTTGCTAGTCTCTTCCCACAGATCATCTCGGAAGGCCAGAATGCTTTTATCCGGGAACGACAAATAATTGACAATATCCATCTTGGACATAAGTTAATGCATTACCTAAAAATCAAAACACGGGGCAAGAAAGGGTACATGGCTCTAAAGGTTGACATGGAAAAAGCCTATGAGAGAGTCAAGTGGCCATTTCTCCTTGCGGTTTTGGATAAGATGGGTTTAATTATGTCTGGCAGGGATGTGTTCATGAATGTCTCCGGTCTTCGTCATTCTCTGTTCTTATGAATGGTACCCCGTCGGGCTACTTTACCCCCTCTAGGGGGTTACGTCAAGGGGACTCTCTATCCCCTCTCTTGTTTGTGCTCTGCACCGAGGGGTTTGCGGCTCTCCTTTGTAAGGCTATCTTGGAGAAAAAAACTTGAGGGAGTTAAAGTAGCTCCTCGTGCTCCCAAGATATCCAACTTGTTTTTTGCTAATGATTCTTACTTATTCCTGAGAGGTACCCTTCAGGAATGTGAGAATTTGATCGAGGTCTTGAAAGAGTACGAGGAACTTAGTGGCTAGCGTGTTAATTTGGCAAAATTGGCAGTTTGCTTTAGTAAAAATATTGCTCTGTCGGACGAAGAATTCTTGGCTGCGATCTTAGGTGTAGGGGCAGTAGGGGTCCATGATAAGTATCTAGGCTTACCGTCGCTGATTGCCCAATAAAAAATGGCTACGTTCCGGTATTTGGAGGAAAAACTTTTGGAACGGCTCCAGGGGTGGAAACAAAGGACGCTATCTTGGGAGGCTAAGGAAACTTTAATCAAGTCCATTGCTATGGCTTTGCCGGTGCATGTGATGTCCTGTTTCAAGCTACATCTATCCTTATGTCGGCTTCTGGATAAGCATGTGGCCCTATTCTGGTGGGGTGCTGATGAGGGTCAGTCCAAAAATTGATGGATGTCCTGGTGCAATATGTGCAGGAATAAGCATGATGGGGGACTGGGCTTTCGCCGGTTCAAACATTTTAATCAAGCCATGTTAGCCCAAATTGGTTGGCGTATCTTTACGGAACCTCTGTCTCTTCTTGCCTAGGTTTACAAAGGGAAGTACTTCCCGAATGGGACTTTCCTAAAAGCGAAAGCTCCCTCTCGCCCCTCGTGGGGTTGGCAGAGCATCCTGTTCGGTCGTGACTTACTGGAGACGCGCTTGAGATGGCGTATTGGTAATGGCCGGTCAGCTTCTCTGCTGCATTCCAAATGGATACCTCGGCTCCAGCTTGACCCCCCTAGGTACAATCCTCAGGTCCTTCCAGATGGAGGTGACCCACCAGTGGCTGAGGTCATTTGTCCTGGAGAGGAGCGGTGGTGTGACCGCAAACTTAGCCAGTGGTTTGACCCACCTACCTGCCGTATGATCAAAGTTATTCCTCTTCTGCGGCAGAATGTGGAGGATAGGTTGATTTGGCATGACACACTAGACGGGATCTTTTCTGTTAAGTCAGCTTACCACTTGGCAGTCTCGCTTGATAGGAGGAGAGGTCGTTGGTGGTCTACAGCAAGTCAGATGGGTAAGTCCAGTTGGATTCGTCTCTAGGAGGCTGATATTCCACAGGTGAAAATTTTTGTCTGGCAGATCCTTAATCGAATTTTACCTACTACTGAAGCCCTTACTGATCGGAAAGTCCCTGTGCATCCTCGATGTCCGGTTTGCTGGGATAGTCTTGAGACTCTGGACATCTGTTTCTCTATTTCCCGGTGGCGCGGGCCCTTTGGGAATATTCCGGGCTAAAGTATCTGGGCGAGGGGTTGCCGCGTAGTACCTTCCCATTATTTCTTAAGAGGCTGTTGGCTTTAGTACATCAACCGACGCTGTTCATGGCGGTCGTTGCTCTCCTCTAGAGTTTGGTGGGGGATACTAGGGTTTTTGTAATTGGGATGGGGCGATCAGGAGTGGGTCTCACTCAACCGGGGGATTGTTCTTATGAGCCCGGCTGGGGGTATCCTTAGGGCCAAGGGGATTCAGTTTCAGTTTATTGATGTCCCTAGGTAGAGCTGCTTGTTCTCCGTGAGGCTAAGCAGGCGGGTGCTCCCAGAAAAGACCGAGTCACGGACATAAGATTTGAAGGAGATGCCAAAGTGATCATTGATAAAATCAATCAGGCGGATACTAGAGACAACCGGATGAGTGTTGTTCTTGAAGAAATCATCCATTATTTTGCCATCCATTCGGGGTTTAGTGTTCGATTTGTAAGTCGGCGTAGTAATAGGGTAGCCCATTCTGTGGCTAGAAAAGCCCTCTTTTTGTACCCGACTACGAGTCGTTTCTTTGATTTTCGGAACTGGCTGAGTTCCAGGGTGTAAGTATCTATTCGTTTGAATCAATATATGATTAACTTTTTGTCAAAAAAAAAAGTGTGAAAATATGTTTGATTGTGAGATGAGATTGATCACATTACTTGAAAAATAGTTTATGTACGTTGAATATAAATGAACATGTGTGAATAATGTGTAAATTTACATGAAAATTTAGGATTTGTGTGTGATTTCGTGCATAGTGGACAAGAGACTTTTTTCGAAATAAAAATCTATAGATCAGGTGACATGTGGTATAACACAATACATGGATGCTGTAGTGTGACATGTGGTATAACACAACACATGGATGCTGTAGTGACAACCCGTAAGAATCCGGGTGCTTAAATATTCGGGTTAATTGCGTGGTTGGTCACTGACATTACAAAAAGCGTTCATGTTTGGTCACTCGAAATATTTAAATCCATTTTTGGTCACTAACTTTACAAAAACCGTTCATTTATGGTCACTCTCCGTTAGCTGCCGTCCAACGCCGTTAACGGCGTCCGTTAAGTGATGACGTGGTTGACAGATTCACCTAATAATCACCTTTTAACCCGAAAATTGACTGACCCGACCCGCCACGTCATTTAAACCCTCCATGTCAGCCAAACCTAACCAAACCAGACCAGACCCGACCCCTAAATAAAGAACTGACCCGACCCACCAAATGCAATTGATCAGGTTCCTGCCGGAGAGGCCGTCGAGCTTGGAGAGGCCGTCAAGCTTCTCGTCGGCGCGGCAGCCGGAGAGGTTCTGGAAGGACTACGGGTCCCTGCCGCCGCCAACATCATCAACATCCCTCCTTTCCTCCACCCGTTACCTACTTTTAATCCCTCAAATGCAATTGATCAGGTCTCAAGTCAATTGTCGATTCTCAATGAAACCCAGAAATTCCCAAAATCCCAACGGAACCCAGAAATTCCAACGAGAGCATGAAGATGTGGCGGACGAGCAGGGAGACCTCGATGGGGAATCATCTCTTCTTTGTCTTTGGCGTGGAATCGTCTCTCTGTTCATCGGGTGATAAGGATCTAGAATCAACAACGCTCTCGCCTGGCTGCAATTCTACACACGGCGTGGCATTCCAATCTACACCAGCAGCGCCACCCTTATCTTGTTCGTCAACGCCTCAAATTCGGGGCTCACCCGCGCGAACCCAGCATCCGCCTCTCCCTCACTCGACAGCGTTCATTCAGGTGTACGATTAGCGGGGCGGGGCCGACAACGGTGGCGGTGGTGAGAGGGGAGGAAAGGGGGTGGGAAGAGGATGGTGGAGGCCTGGAATCGGTTGCTATGATGAAGCGGCTGGATGGAGGCAGATGGATTTGTCTTCGATTAGGGTTTTAGTCAAAGGTGGCTAGATTAATTGGTGGGTCGGGTCAGTTCTTTATTTAGGGGTCGGGTCTGGTCTGGTTTGGCTGACATGGAGGGTTTAAATGACGTGGCGGGTCGGGTCAGTCAATTTTCGGGTTAAAAGGTAATGATTAGGCGAATCCGTTAGCCACGTCATCACTTAACGGACGCCGTTAACGGCGTTGGACGACAGCTAACGAAGAGTGACCATATATGAACGGTTTTTGTAAAGTTAGTGACCAAAAATGGATTTAAATATTTCGAGTGACCAAACATGAACGCTTTTTGTAATGTCAGTGACCAACCATGCAATTAACCCTTAAATTTTCATATGGTTCAATTTTCATATCGATTTTAATAATTCCTGGGTAAAGGGTTACTGATCGACATTATATATGAAATTATAAATTCTTGCAAAATTGACTTCATGTGCATGGGCATGGACTTCAAGTCTTATGTGGTAAGTTCTCAAAATTAAAACAAAACAAAAAAATAGAGATGAGCAATTCTCAACATGTATGATGGTGTCAAGGTGTTCTCTCAGTGAATTTGGTTAAACCGGTCGAAGTTGATTGATATGCAAATTGAAAAATAGATAGTCCGTTGCGATTGCCAACATTTTTTCTATGCAGGAGACGATACATAATTAGATTCAGTTTGTACATGTTAGCAATCAAAACTATCAATATCATATATAGAAGCCACCACAGAAAGAGATATAATAATAATAATAATAATAATAATAGATGAAAAAAATTTCTTTTAGGAAAATTGATAGGTCATATGAAACGTTGATATAGTAGTCAAGTTTGGAATCTTATATATTCAATAATTTTGTTTGGAAGCTGAACTGAAGCGTAACCAAATAAGGCACCCGGATACGTTTGAAAAATGAACAAAATGGATGAAACCAATAGTACCCCAAATATATGCATGGCCCCATACACCCTATTGGTATTATTGGGCAGATAATATAATTACAACGTCCTGCATCCATAAGATTGCACAGAAAAGGTTATGTTTATAAAATTCCAACACATTCATTTGATAGCTACAGAGCAAACCGCGATCCGATATGCAGGACGCTATGTGCTTACAACATCCTGCATCCGTAAGATTGCAGAAGGTCACATTTTATAAAAATCCCAACATATTCATTCGATAACTGCAGAACAAACCGCACGCGAACTGACGAATGCAAGACGCTATGTGTTAAAAGTGATGACTTGATTTAGTTTATGTGGCTTTTATTAAATATTCTTATTACTGAGTTACCTCTCTAGGCCGGCTATGGTTTGGAGTATAGCCTAGCCAGCCATATATACGCTAGCCTACCGTACGCCCCATTGAGTTTTGCTATTTATACAAAGAATTAATTGGAGTTTGGGACATGATACTATACCCTATCCCCTAATGGGTGAATCCCAGTCCCCAATTCACTAACCCAAAGCATGATATTCATTTAATCTTAAAAATGAAAATCAACGATCTTGATTCGTCGAAATTTTCATTTTAAGATTAAACGAATCTCATGGTTTGGGTTAGAAAATTAGGGACTGGGGCTTACCCATTAGAGGTTAGGGTATAGTATCATGCCCCAAACTCCGGTTAATTCATGATCTATATAGCAAAACTCAATGGGGCGTACGCTAACCTAGCGTACGCCCGGGCGTACACTAGCCTGAACCATATATATATATATATATATATAGGTGATGACTGGTGTAGGCCAGGTGTATAGTATACGTCAGGTGATCTAGCCGTTAGATGTAGTTAAAGAGTCTATATATATATATATACTATGCTAAATAATATTGACTTTAGAGAGTATTTTCCTCTTCAGTGAACTAGTTCCGATTCTCAGGAAATCTACGTACATCATGTATTTGTGTCTTTCTAATTTCAATTTTTATCACTATAATGAACACGCTCACACATGTCCTATGAGCACTTAGTAAACATGTTTTGCTATGGAGGAAATCGGGGGGAAAACATAATACAGATAGACGTGTCTCATTGTCCCCGAAATACCCCTTCACGCTCTCACTTCACGAGAGACGAGACCACCAATCTCTCCGAAACTGGGTTTCAAACTTGAAGACTTTGTTTTCCATTTTGGCCCCCAGGGATACTCTTATATATATACGCATTCATCAGCTTCTCAGCTGCCTTTTCTGTTTATCTCTGCAGGTTGCCTCTGACCCTTTGTGTGCAACTGTGTAACCCTTTAGGTATACAGTTGTGATCATAACTTGGACCTCCTTTCTTGTTACTACTCAGAGGGTCGCCCCAGAAAAGGAAAGCTTGGGGAAGGAAAACTGGCCGGTATAATTCTCCAAACTCCTTCATTAATGTGTCTAACGTGTATACTTCGTACTAACTATTAATGCTTGGGCGACTTGGTCTTGCATTTAATTTCCTTGCAGACAGTTGCCATGGCTTGTCCTTGGTGCTGCTTCAGTGCTTCTCTTTTCCCTTAATTGCTTTCACAAAAGTCAAGGTAGTTAGTATCATTAGTGCCTCACTCAATTTCCAACACCACTCAAGTATTGGTTTTGTTGCATGTTAGACTGGTTAACTTTATTTAGTTGCAACCAAACCATATAAGTACACTTCAGATAACACGATCACATTTGCCTATGATAATTAATCACATTGTAGAAGAGTCTGATCTCCATGGTTTAGGTTACGTTGCATGCTCAACAAAAGAGGGATTTTCGACAATTTGAGGTGGTCATGTCAAGATTAGACCGATGGACTTATATATTAGCTCATTTTGTTACTCTTTTGTTCCTTGTGATTATAAGTTGTAACATGACCACAACATTCACGACATACCAGACTAACCATGAGATTCTACACCATTCTATTAACTTTAACACAAGGAAACCCCCCGAGATAATTGTCCAATAACTAACTCTAGAATCGAACCCCAGTCCACGCACTGGGGCGACGACTTCTGAACCGATTGTAGAACTTCAACAAGACACTTCAGATGAGCATGGTGACGCAGTCAGAAAATTAAACAAGCTCGCTAGCGCCGAGCTTCTGCAATGAACAAGTTCGCAAACCGCAAACTTGACGAGAAAACCAGACTCCACTGGAAAAAACCCTCGGGTTCTAATTGAATCAATTGGTAAAAGTTGTGTTCCAAAACAAAGCAAGCAAGGTCTTAAATAGCCAATGCTCAATTAACCGAAAACCATAAGGAAAAACATTACCCTAACCGAAAACCATAAGGAAAAGACAAATAATAATAATTGTTTAACAAAGCAACAAATTAACCAAATCCCCCATGCATGTAGACTCATGCATCCTCCGACGCCATCAACTCCTCCTCAGCTTGAAACGCTCCGACATCATGAACTCCTCCTCAGCTTGAAACGCGACTTGAAACATGTCCACAAGGTGTGCTGCATCAGTCTCCTCCACCTGTAAAGAACTCGACCGCGAGTTCGGATCACTATAAAGCGGTCCATCTTCATGGAAGTCATATAGATCAGCGACGTTGAAGGTGGGAGATATATTCATGTGAGCTGGCAAATCGATGACGTAGGCGTTGTCACTTATCTTTCGCAACACTTAGAAAGGACCATATTTACGCGGCTGGAGCTTGGAATAAGTACCAACGGGAAACCGCTCCTTACATAAGAAAACCATGACCTCATCTCCCTCAACAAACACTTTGTGACGTCGATGTGCATCAGCGGCAATATTTTTCTGATGGCCAGTGGCCGCAAGCCTCTCCTTGACAGCCTTCTTAGTAGCCTGTATGTTCCTCGCCATAGTATTAGCTGCATGACTTGCCCGGAGAGGGTGGTAATGCCACCAGGTCAACTACATGCCGCGGCGATGTAGTATACACAAGAGAAAAAGGAGACTTACCAATAGCGGAGTGCACCACACTATTATATGCAAATTCCGCCTAAGATAAAGCCAAATGCCACTGTTGATATTATCTCCACATAGAGTACGAATCATATTGCCCAACGTCCGGTTGGTAACCTCCGTTCGCCCATCAGTTTGCGGATGTGTTGTAGAGCTCCGATTTAACGAGGTACCAAACATCCTCCACAAGGTAATCCAGAAATGACTGAGGAATTTCGTGTCACGATCAGAGGTGATGGTCATAGGAACCTCATACAGGCGCACGATCTCCTTGAAGAACAAATTTGCAATGTTGGAAGCATCTGCAGTCTTCTAACAAGCGATAAAATGAGACATCTTTGAGAAGCGATTGACCACCACAAAGACAAAATCTACACCCCGTTGAGTACGAGGAAGTCCCAACACGAAATCCATCGAAAGATCTAGCCAAATATCATTCGGTACAAGAAGCGGTTCGTACAACCTTGTATTTTGCGACTGTCCTTTTGAGACTTGGCATCACGGCATAGGTGGGGCCAATAGAATTGTTCCTCCAAGCTAACGATGCTTTTATCATGCCCCAAATGACCGCCGAGACCCCCGCCATGCAAGTTGCGAATCAGTTTCTGCTGTAAGGAGGAAGCCGGGACGCCTAGTCTATCCCCTTTGAACAAGAACCCATCACGTGCATGGTAATCCTCACTTGGGTGTTGATGGGTACATGTATACCATAGCTCCTGAAATTCGGGATCTGTCGCATATAGTACTTTGAGAAATTCGAACCCCAAAATCTCTTGCAACAAAGTCACCAATAAAGAGGCCATACGGCTTAACGCATCTGCTACCTTGTTCTGTATTCCCGATTTGTGCTGAATAAGAAAAGGGAACTTCTGCAGATAACTCCCCCACCGAGCGTGCATTTTATTGATAATTTTCTGTCTATGGAGAAATTTTAACGCCAAATGATCAGTGAACAAAACAAACTCTCATTAGATCAAATAATGCTCCCAATGCCGAAGAGGTCGGAAGACTGCATACAATTCTTGGTCATAGGTGCTCCACTTCTATCTTGTATCACTTAGTTTCTCACTAAAGTAGGCAACATGCCGTTTTTCCTATGACAAGACGACGCCCACACCAACCCCGCTCGCATCGCACTCCACCTGGAATATTTTGTCGAAATTGGGAAGGACTAGAACTGGAGCCGAGTGATAACGATGTATTTGCACATGTTTGCACCCCTAGTTCTTATCCGTTTGCGGCTCGTAGTCGTGTGTTTTTGGCCTATTTTACGCCGGGTTGTGCTACTTTGTCATGTTTCAGGTCCCAGACGTCGAAGAAAAGGCTAAGCACGAGTTTCGGGGTATTTGGAGGTCATTCTGTTGAGCTGGGGCCAAAGCACGGGCAGGAGGCCTGAAGAACACGGCCGTGTACACGAAAAGAGCACGCCAGTGTTTTTATTGCCGAGAGCTGAACCGATGAGGAGGAAAAACACGGGCTGGACTAAACACAAACACGGTCGTGTTCCTTGGCCGTGTTATTTATGTCGTGGCTGGATCCAAGGTGCTGCTGCGAAGCCCAAAACACGGGCAGAAGTGAAGCAAAGCACAGCCGTGTCCATTTTTAGGCACGACCGTGTTTTGGCAGATGTGGCCGTGTTTTTAACACGTGGCAAGGGCACGGACGGGCAAAAGCAAAGCACGGTCGTGCCCTCGACCGTGTTTTGCCCAGGATCGACTTTTTGAGGCAGATTCAAGCCAAGGAGAGAGAATCGACTTTTTGGAGCAAAAACAGAGTTTTAGAGAGAGAAAGTGCGAAGAACAAACCCTAGGAGCTATTTGGAGTGGGTTTCTCACCATTGAAGCCCAGATTGCATCCCCAGGAGTGAAGATTGACATCCCAGAGCAGATTCTTCCCATTGTTATGAGTATGACTGCTTTGTATTCTGTTTCCCTCTCTCTCTATGGAGTAGAACTCCCTCTCACTTGGGTATGAAGAACCCTAGTTCCATGTGTTAGGAATATTGATTGTAATTACGTTTGGATTGTGATATTGCTTGATTATAATCGATTCAAGTGTTTTGATTGAGTCATTTGAAATCTGATCACCTTTTATTGATTTCTGCTGCAACCTAAGATAGATAGTGAATCGATTATACGAGAATTATTCGATTCACTGCTTTGTACTAGAATCCAATTCCAGTAGTGGAGTTCTGTGCTCATTGCCTCAGCGTTCTATTCCGGTGAAGACTAGTCGTCTGCCAGATAGTTTGACTGAGAGGGCTTGGTCAGCTTAAGAGATTCCAAGCTACTGTCGGATCTTCCGCAGTGTAATCAACAGTAAAGCAACCAAAAGTAATTACAGCTGTGACCTAACTAAGGAGTTAGGGGGACTCATTCCCGAGTGACTCTTCCTTTGCTTTAGAAAACCGAACCATTTCCTACTTTCTTACTGCTTTTACTTAAAACAACAATCACCCGACTTAGTCTGCTAGATAATAGATAATCACGGAGTAGGCAGTAGATCTAGACCCCGGGTTTATAATTAGAACTTGCCACTTTACTGCATTCCCAGACTGCGATTACACTTGCCTTTCTTTAGACACTCTATAATGCGCGTTGTGATAGTACTGAAGTCACGTACGAACCTGCGATAGAAGGTGCCAATCCTTGGAAGCTGGGGACATCAGATACTGATGCGGGAGTAGGCCGATTGCGGATGGCACTTACCTTCTTCTCGTTGACTTGAATCCCATCAGCGTTGACGATGAAGCCCAGAAATAAAAGTTGGCTAGTACAGAAAGTGCATTTCTTTAAGTTGATGTAGAGTTTGTTCTCCTGTAATGCTTGTAACACACGCCTGAGGTGGTCCAAATGTGCTTCCTTGGTCTTGCTATAAATCAAGATATCGCCAAAATATACCACCACAAAAGAACCAAGGAAAGGGAGAAGAACCTGATTCATTAAGCGCATGAAGGTACTGGGGGCGTAGGATAATCCGAACGGCATGACTAGCCACTCGTAAAGACCATCCTTGCTTTTAATTGCAGTTTTCCACTCGTCACCTGTTTTGATGTGAATTTGATGGTACCTGCTGCAAAGGTCAATTTTAGTGAACATCGTCGAGCCGGATAGTTCA
Source organism: Linum tenue (assembly GCA_946122785.1). Classification (NCBI taxonomy): domain Eukaryota; kingdom Viridiplantae; phylum Streptophyta; class Magnoliopsida; order Malpighiales; family Linaceae; genus Linum; species Linum tenue. The sequence goes on along the minus strand of CAMGYJ010000011.1, from coordinate 16,506,337 downwards.
TCAAGCATGTCCTCCAGACGAGGAATGGGGAACCTGTATTTGATCGTAATTTTATTGATGGCCCGGCTGTCAACACACATACGCCATTGGTTGCCCTTCTTTGGTACTAACAGAACGGGCACTGCGCATGGGCTCATCTCTCCCGTATGAAACCTTCTTCAGAAGATCCTCTATCTGCTCCCTCAATATTTCATTCACTTTAGGGCTCATGCGATAATGAGGCAAATTAGGCAAACTCAACCCTGGAATTAAGTCGATTTGGTTGATGAAGACCGTTATGTGTGGACGTGGCAGATGGAATTGCTTAATCAGCCTAATTTAACCCGAAAATTGTGCAACCTACCTGCCACATCACTAAGACCCGCCGCATCATCTTGCCCAAACTCAACGCTATAACCAAACCCATGAATCTATCCACTTAAATTAAGCCCCAAAATGTAAAACATACCCATTCCCCTACTTCAGCTGACAAGGAAAAACCCTAAATCGAAGGGAGGAAATGGCTTCCTTGTTGAACAGAGATCTCCGTTAGCTCCTGACCATGACAGCTGCTTCCTTCTGGTCATGAACAGGCAACACACCGTCCACATCGTCAACTTGAACCATTTAACTAATTTGTGAGACAAAGATAAAATTTAAATATTTATAGTTACCAAACAAGAACTTTTTTTAATCTCAGTGACCAGCCATACAATTAACCCAATAACTAAATAAACAAATCAAACTCTTGTTTTCTCATCATCGTCATCATTGACTTAAAACATGAATATTCAAATATTATTATCATTATTCGCGTTGAAAAATCAATTCCCCTGCCTCTGCCTGCCTTTTTGAAAAATGTAGTAACTCTTGTTCCCTCATCCCCATAACAGCGTTACTGCCTGTCGTTTTGCTCTATATAAATTCCTCCACTTTCCTCTCCTCCACCTTCCCTTCTCCCTCTTTGTAGTACTCTGCCTGCCTGTCTAAGAAGAAGTTTCAGATCTGGGGGGAAATGCTCACTGAGCCCTTTTCCATTGATGTAAAACCATATATATACAGAGGTTTAAATCTAATTACTATAGTTTAACGGCTAAAAGAAACTAACAAACAAAACTACCAATGAATGCTATACACGTGTTCTATCTATAGTTAAATTGGAACTTAAGTTCGTTGCTGGAGAACGCCACCGTTTCTGGCTGCACTTGAAGCTAAACGTCTCCGTTTTGCTCTGCTCCTTGTTCTTCATCTTGTTCTTCGTTTCTGGAGCAGAACTGCACATTTTGGTTGCTGCTGAGCAACTCAGATCACCTGGAGGTTGATCATCTCGCCTCTCTATTACCCTCCCACAAGCTGGCGAGTATATATCATATACTCCCAGCTTGGACAACAAAGATGCAAAGCGATCCACAGATAAGCTCTTGGTGAAAATGTCTGCAGGTTGAGAATCAGTTGGTACATGATGTAGAGCAATCAACCCAAACTGAGACCTCTCTCTTATCACGTGACAATCCACATCAATATGTTTTGTTCTCTCGTGGAACACTGGATTTTCAGCAATGTGAATTGCTGACTGGTTGTCACAAAATACCTTGACTGCTTGAGGATGTTCTACTCCAAAATCTTTGAGTAGTCTAATTAACCATTCAACTTCACAGCTCAAGCTAGCCAATGCCCTGTATTCTGCTTCAGAGGAGGATCTGGATACTGTCTTCTGCTTTTTGCTCTTCCATGTGACAATTCCATATCCAAGGAAAGTACAGTATCCAGTTATAGATTTTCTGGTATCAGGACAGGTAGCCCAGTCTGAATCACTGAATCCCTTCAACTCGAGTTTAGTATCCTTAGGGTAGGCCTTGTCCAGGTGTCCCTTTGAGGTACCTAAGTACTCTATGCAAGGCTCTTAAGTGCAAACTTGTAGGATTGTCCTGATATGTGCACAACTGTTGCACATCAAATGCAATATCTGGTCTTGTAGTTGTTAAGTATTGCAGCTGGCCTACATAGTGTTTGTAACTTGCAACATCAGTTAAAGGAATGCCCCCTGTAGCAGACAACACTTCCTTAACATAAATTGGAGTAGATGCTGGCCTGCAATTTTCAAAACCTGATTCTGCTAGAAGTTCTAGGCAATATTTTCTCTGAGAAACAGTAATGCCCCTTACTCCTCTTGTCACTTCCAGGCCAAGGAAGTACTTCAATTCTCCCAAATATTTCATCTTGAATTCTCCTTGTAAGATTCTTTTGGTTTCTGTAATGGATTCCAAGCTCACACTTCCAATCAGAATGTCATCAACATACGCAATGAGCACAACAAGTGCACCAAAAATCTCAGCTGTGAAAATAGAGTAATCTGAGGAACTTTGCTTAAATCCATGCTTCAGCAAGCTTTCAGTGAGCTTAGTATACCACTGTCTGCTTGCCTGTTTCAACCCATAAAGGGATTTCTTCAAGTGACAGACTTTGCCTTTGTAGTCAACTCCCAAGTCCAAACCATCAGGTATTTCCATGTATACCTCTTCTGTTAAGTCACCATTCAAGAAGGCATTGCTTACATCCATCTGATGTAAGTGCCAATTCTGCACTGCTGCAACTGCAAGTAGGGTTTTAACTGAACTTAACTTAGCTACTAGTGAAAAAGTGTCACAGTAGTCAATACCATAAACCTGAGTATATCCTTTGGCAACCAGCCTTGCCTTATATCTTTCAATTGATCCATCAGAATGAAGTATCACTCTGAAAACCCATTTGCAGCCTATTGCCTTCTTACCAACCGGTAAATCCTTGATTTGCCATGTTCCATTATCAATCAGGGCTTTCAACTCTTCCTAAACTACCTTATCCCAATGAGGGTTCTGCATTGCTTCTTGGTAAGAAGATGGTTCTTTGTGTGAGGTTAGACTGTTTATGAAGTGTTGATGCTTTGGTAATAGGTGAGTGTATGAAAGGGCTCTATGAATGGGGTGAGTGACATGATAATCTGCATGCCAGTTGGGTGGTTTGACAGTCCTGATTAATCTCCTCAGTTGAACATGGGATGGAGAGTGAGCAGGGCTGTTTAATGGAATAGGAGAGAATGGTGAGGATGTAGGTAAAGTAGAGGGAGAAGAAGAAGGTGTGTTTTGTGAATCATCAGGATGAGTTTGAGTTGAAGAAGAAGATGGACTTGAGGGAATAAGAAAGGGAATTGGTGATTTAGGAGAGGGAGATGGAGGCTGTGTGCCTCCCTCAGACTGAGGATTCACAGGAATTGGAACATCTGAAGAAGAAGAAGAATCACATGGGTGAGGGTTTGGAATAGAAGAAGGTGTAGGAAGGAAGGAAAAAGTTGGTGATGGAGTTGGAGTAGGTGATGGAAGTGAAGAAGAAGCAGAACTGTGATTGGCATATGATAAGATATTTTCATGAAAAATTACATCTCTGGAGCAAAACACCCTTTTGGTGTCAATGTCAAGGAGCTTGAAACCCTTAATCCCAGCAGGTCTGCCAAGGAAAACACACTGTTTGGCTCTGGGTGAGAATTTAGTTCTGTGTGGACCAGCTGTGGAAGCATAGACTAAGCAACCAAAAACCTTCAAGCTACTATAGTCTGGTGGGACACCATAGAGTTTCTCATAGGGACTGAGGTTGTTTAGAATTGGTGTAGGGATTATGTTGATTAGATAGGTAGCATGGACTATAAATCACTCCAATAAGCTAGAGGAAGGCCAGACTGAAATTTGAGCTCTGGCAACATTTAGCAGGTGTTGATGCTTCCTCTCAACCCTGCCATTTTGTTGTGGAGTGTACAACACACTCATTTGATGTTTAATCCCATGAGTTCTATAGAACTCATCCATGTGAAATTCCATGCCTTGGGCTCTCTGATGATCTGAATGGATTTGTTGAATTTGTTTTTCACCATGACACAGAAAGACTGTAACAAACCCCTAGATTCATCCTTAAATTTCATCAAATAGGTCCACACTCATCTACTTAAATCATCAACTATGGTTAAGAAATAGTTGAAACCATTGTAAGAAGTGGTGCTCAAAGGCCCCCAAATGTCTACATGTAGTAAACCAAACAAAGAGGAATGAACTTATGTGCTAACTGAAAAGGGAGATCTTTTCTGTTTTGACAAATTACAAACATCACAGTGAACAATCTTAGAAACTAATACATCTGGACATTGTTTGTGTATAGTCTCTAATCTGGAAATGTATGGATGACCCAACTGGCATGCCAGAGATCAAAATTTTGAGGCTGAAAATTGAGTTGTGAAGCAGCAAAACACTTTGGATTGGTTGAGTGGTAGTCTTGAGAAATGGTTTGGATCTCATTGAACAGGTATAGTCCTTTATCCCCTTGGGCTAAACCAATCCTCCTCTGTGTAATAAGGTCCTGGATGACACACAAAGAGGATTTAAAAAGAAGTGAGACTAGATTGGTTTTGGTGAGTTTACTGACAGAAACAAGATTGTAACTGAAACTTGGAACAAATAGGACTTGAGAAAGAAATAGTCCACAAGGAAGTCTAACTATTCCTATATGTATGGCCTGGACCTTGTTACCATTTGGTAAATTGACAAAGACTCCCTGTAATGATTTGCATTTTAAGAAATACTTCAGATCACAAATTATGTGATCTGTGGCACCTGTGTCCAAAACCCATGGTGGTTCCACTGTCCTAGCTAAAAGAGTTTAGAGGACTGTGGTACCTGAACTCGAGGGAAGATAAACAGGGTGGTATTGAGTGACTCCTGATTGATGCTGGCCAGCTTGGGACTGAGTAGTCACTGCTGCATTTGCCACATGTCTGATAGATGGTGATGTTGGGGGAGAAGGAGATGACTGTGGTGAGCCAAGCAGCAGGATCCTCAATTTCTCCATCTGGTCATTGCTTAGTTGAAGACTGGCTAGGCCAATGGAATTGTTTCTGTTTTGTGCATCCTGTTACACAGATGCTACTCCAAGAATGCCAGAGTCAGATTCAAATCCTGTTTCAACTGAGCCAGCAAAGCTTGAGCCACCATATTCCCTTGTTTTCTTGTTTTTCAGTCTGTAGCATTCACTAATGATGTGATTATCCTTCTTACAATACCTACAGAACTTCTTGCCATCCTTGTAATCTCTGTCATTGTGTCTGGCATTTTATGGTGAACCAACTGCCAATGCAACTGTATCAACTCCACTAGACTTGGGAGCACTCTTCATCTGTCTTTCCAGTTGCAAGATTTGCTTGAAAACAACATCAATAGATGGTAATGTTGAGTTCATGAGCACTTGGGTCTTGGCAGATTGGTACATTTCGTACAATCCTTGCATGAATTTGATGACAAAATAATTGTCCTCATACCTTTTCATTGTTTCATATGGGGTACTACAGGGACAACAAGGTATTGGACGATACCTTTTCAACTCCTCCCACAACACAGTAATGTTGGTAAAGTACTGACTCACAGACTGTTCTCCTTGAACACATTTAGCCAACTGACCCTTCAAATCATAAACCCTAACATTGTCTTCCTGGCTAAATCTGTTCTTCAGATTTTCCCAAACAGCCTGAGCACTTTCCTAACCCATGACACTATTCGCTATATCTTCAGCTAAGGAGTTATAAATCCAGCAGCGAATGGTACCATTACAACGCAACCATGACTGGTAAGAGGGTTCTGTTACCTTGGGTACTGGTATGGTTCCATCGATGAAGGCTACCTTGTTCCTGGTAGCTAAGGCAACAAGCATCACCTGACTCCATGTGTGATAGTTCCCATCTACAAGTTTCACAGAGATTATGGTGGACAGCGCACCATCTTGAGGCGGAAGATAGTAGGGATTGAGGTAAGGGTCTTCGTAGGATGAACTAGCTGAGCTCTGGGTAGATTTCCCAGCTGTTGAATCTGCTCCTTCAGCCATGATTCCTTTAGTTTGTTCTCAGAAATTTTGAGGGTAAAGAGGTGAGAAGAATGGGGACGAAACCCTAGAGTGGTTGAGAGCAACCAGGCTATGATACCATGTTAGCGAACTAACCACTTAGCCCCAATAACTCGAGTTGTTGGAAAAGGGATAGTTAAGCCTTTTAACCTCTTATACCATGAGAAGAAGTTTCAGATCTGGGGGAAATGCTCACTGAGCCCTTTTCCATTGATGTAAAACCATATATATACAGAGGTTTAAATCTAATTACTGTAGTTTAACGACTAAAAGAAACTAACAAACAAAACTACCAATGAATGCTATACACGTGTTCTATCTACAGTTAAATCGGAACTTAAGTTCGTTGCTGGAGAACGCCACCGTTTCTGGATGCACTTGAAGCTAAACGTCTCCGTTTTGCTCTGCTCCTTGTTCTTCATCTTGTTCTTCGTTTCTGGAGCAGAACTGCACATTTTGGTTGCTGCTGAGCAACTCAGATCACCTGGAGGTTGATCATCTCGCCTCTCTATTACTCTCTCCCTCCCTAAAAAGGAGCAGCACTGTGTTTATCGAGAATTAACATGGTTGCGTAAAGCAGAAGTAGCACTACTAGTACTCCATTTGTTCACACCTCCAGAGAGATCTTTCCTTCTTTCTCCCCTGCCCCTATACGACAGAGATACACACCATTGCCTATTCCTACTCTTTCCGTCTCCCTCTGTTTTCTCGAAATGGGCAAGAAGCAACACTCCCTGCCACCGCTCGTGTTGCCGATGCCTAACCATCGTCGGACACCCGCCGGCGCCGGCGAAGGAGGAGGGGAAAAAACTGAAGCTGTCCTCGACATTCTACTGAAGCAATCCCAGCTCACTCTCAAACAAGTAGATCGACTAACAAACAGAGCATCTCCTTTTGAAGCAATCATGGCTGTTTTGAATGGTTTCTTCTTGCTTTGGTTTCTCAATACATTTTTCTTTTTGGGTTGTGGGAGGTAAATTTGAAACAGGAGAAGCACTGTAACAAGAGCTGTGTGGAAAGGTTTCTGAGGTCGAAAGGAGGGAATGTGAAGACTTCATAAAAAAAAAAAAAAAAAGGAGGGAATGTGAAGAAGGCTGCCAAGGCATTGCGAGCTTGTCTTTCTTGGAGGCAATCCATCGGCATTGGTATCTTCTTCCTCCTCCTTCACTGCTTTTGCTTTTCTTCTTTTTCGATACTTCTTAAGTTAAATAGTTCAAAAGTGGGCTTCTTTGATTGTTTTGTTGTGGTTGAGGTTGAAGATAGACTGTCTCCATTTTCCATCGTTTTGGTTTTGAATAGTTGGACGTTAAAGTTAGTAAAGTGGGGGTCTTGTCTTGTAATCAACTAATCATTTGAGCCCCTAACTAATTACTAGAACTGTCATTAACGGAATAAATCAAAACTCTTTGGTTAATTGGCCCCCTCTTGCATTAAAGTGGGGGTATTGATTAATGTTCTTTTATGTATACGCAGAGCATCTAATAGCAGATGAGTCACTTTGCTAAGTCCCTCCCAGTTCTTAGATCTGGACACAGCAATCTGACGGTTAAAAAGTGGGAAGGGTTATTTAATTAATGACAGGGTAGTTTGGGTATTATGGAAAATTACGAATTATACAAACCAGACTTACAATCAGTACAAACCATAAAACATATAAACAGTACAAACTACAACGGCAAAACATACAAACAGATTTACAAACATTACAAACGTATGAACCATACAAACAATACAAACTAGATCGACAAACAATACAAACCATACAAAAAAGAAAAAACAACCGAGTTGACTTTGGAGGCTCCATCCCAATATAGAGGGCTCCGTCTCAAAGTCAACCCGGTTATTTTTTAGACATACAAATATTACGAACATGGTGGACAAAAATGACAAACTAGACCGAGAATCCATACAAACTGGAAAAAACACTCTGGTTGACTTTGGAGGTCATCCCTATATAGAGGGATCCGTCTCAAAGTCAACCCGGTTGTTTTTTAAACATACAAACATTACGAACATGGTGGACAAAAATGACAAACTAGACCGCCAATCCATACAAACTGGAGAAAACACTCGGGTTGACTTTTGAGGCTCCATCCCTGTATAGAGGAGTTCTATCCAAAAGTCAACCAGGTTTTTTTTTAGATATAAAAAACGGGTTAATTGCATGGTTGGTCACTGAGATTGCAAAAAACGTTCAAGTTTGGTCACTCGAAATATTTAAATCCATTGGTGGTACTTTAGTTTACTAAAACCATTCACCTTTGGTCACTCTCCGTCCAACTCCGTTAACTTTGGCTGATGTGGCGGTCAACTCTTAAAGTTGACTGTTAACTTAGTAATGTGGCAACTAAAAATTTTAAAAAATAAAAAATTAACTTTTATATATTCCACCTCATTATTACATTCATTAAAAAATAAAAAATAAGAAACCTAATCTCTTTTCTACAAACCCTCATACCCTAACTTGAACCAACCTCCAACGCCGTCGTGGAATCTGACCACCGTAGCAACACTCCCCACCACCACCACGCAACTCCGACTCCTGCCCCATCCCCGTCCCCGGCGTCGGCTTCAATCCCTCCCACTCCTCCGCCGCCTGCGCCAGCGACATCCAATCCAACGACAGCCAACTTTCAAATGCTGGTCCTCCAATCCAACGGCGGCGGGCCCGAACTGTAAGACTACCGCACTCTTCGTGACTGCGATATCACCAACAACTCCGAGATTACCACCACCTCCCGTTCTCCAATACCCGCCCCGTTCCTCCCCCATCTCCGCCGCCCCGTAACAAAAAAAAAAGCAGGAGGTTCAATTATATCCATCACACTGACAATACAGTATGTAATACAGGAGGTTACCTTCTTGTGGAAAACGGGCTTGTTCTCATCACCATAACCGGATTGTTTGCGGTCGTAACGACGCTTTCCCTAAGCATCAAGACTATCCTTACCCTTTTTGTACTGGTGACCTTATGGAGGGCTCAAGATGGGGTGCATAACTATGGGTTATGCACCAATCAATAACTAAATAAGCACCCTTCATTTAAAATATCCAGATCTAAGGATGGAGAATTAAAGGCTGTTTTTATTTTCCTAGCTTTCTTAATCGACTCATATCTTCTTCGTTTTGACTCGGATTTAATTTTTTTTTTTTTGCACATATGGAACATGTTCGTTGTGCTCTATAAAATGAGATACATTCAATAACTAAATCAACACCCTTCATTTAAAATATCCATATCTAAGGATGGAGAATTAAATGCTATTTTTATTTTTTCGTAGCTTTCTTAATCGGCTCATATCTTCTTCGTTTTGACTCGGATTTTAATTTTTTTTTGCACAGATGGAACGTGTTCGTTGTGCTCTATAAAATGAGATACATTTTCAATATATTTTTAGAAAAAAAAAATTCTTGCCTCTCGGTACCAACTGTATACTATATGGTATCTTCTTAGTTTTTAATTCATTTTTGAAAACGTTTGCACAGAAGGAACGAGTTCATCATGATCTATTGGATCTACAAATTTCTGGGTGAACAAATTACAGGACCAAAAAATACCACACAATACGATATAATACCACTCTGGTACGGGGTGGTATCTTGTGGTACACATTGTTAAAAGTCGTAAATGGCAATTAATATACTTTTCCTATCATGTATTCAACCATCCTACAGTCTTGGTTTGTTCATACCACCATGAAACGCTTTTCAAACCATAGGTATGCTCTTATATCAATACTATTCAAAACCATATGGTATAGACTGGTAAAAAATGGCTCAATTTTATTTGTTCGAAAAATATATCAAAGTGGATATTATTTTGAAGAGCACAATTAATCTGATCTAATTGTGCAAAAAAAAAAAATTCGACTTAAAACGAGTGAGAAATCGTCCGTCAAAGATTAAGAAGGGAAAAATTAAAGACTTTCCAGGAGAGACAAGGATGCTAATGTCATGCTGATATGGACAGGTTACTCATGATTACTCACCATAAGGTTACTGACCTGATCCGTTCCCTTATGGAGAGTGTGTTTCTTGCACTCTTTGCTCTTGCAGTTGGTCTTCTTTGTATTGGGAACTTTCACCTGCAACAACCAACGAACAAAACTTCATTTTTTTTAAGGTTTTTTATTTTGGGTCGGGTATGGTATGGAGATTTGTAGAAAAGAAATTATGTTTTATTTTTATTTTTTAAAGAATGTAATAATGAGATGGAAAATATAAAGTTTATTTTTTTTATTTTTTAATAATATTTTAGTTGCCACGTCACTAAGTTAACGGTCAACTTTGAGAGTTGACTGCTACATCAGCCAAAGTTAACGGAGTTGGACGGAGAGTGACCAAACGTGAACGGTTTCATTAAACTGAAGTACCACCAATTACTTTATTACCCTTCATTAAAAGAAATCAATTGGAGCCATTAAATTTAAATGAAGTTCAATGGCTGAAATTGACTTAATCATGTGACTAAAGAATCCCCTAATTACCTGATCTTAGCCTGTTGTGGTCAGTGAGCAATTAATCACACTACTAACTTTTACTTTCCGTACAAATTTAACGAAGTTAATTAATTATTGCCCAGGTCTTCCGCATCAAGCAAGAGTACCACAAGTTTCACTCCCATAAACTGTAAGTAATTAATCAACTTAAACTCAACAGTTAGAAAAAGTTACTGCTCTCTTTTATTAATGATTCTGACTGTTGTTGTTTAATTCACAGATTCACTCGTTTCATGGTTTTCACTCTGGAGGTAGCTGTAAATACCATGCCCAGAAACGTGGAACAATTTATTCTCCTCTCCGACGCAAGTGAGTGATTTACTTTTTAGCTCCCCCTATGATATGGTAAAATTTTCCCTTTTTCACCGCGAAAGAGGGATATATTCATGTGGCACGTTAAAAAATAAAAAGTTTCTGATTCTGAGTAGAGGAGTTCAAACGGATTGGTTACCGTGGTAACCATATTAACCGGTAGTATTTGATTAATTTGGTTTGGTTAATTTGGATAATTGGTTTAGTTTGGTTAAACAATTTAGCTTGTTTGGTTTAGGTGGCTTGGTTTGGTTTCAACACTGCTAACCAATGAAACCAATTAACCAATTAATGATACATCTAATATACAAAATTATTTATACTTCCATGCAACCAACCAAACCAAACTTTCATGATTCCCTATTTTATTTCCCCGTACACAATAAACCAAAGCATTATGGGTCAAAAAATAAATGAGTCTGCCTATTTACTAAACCAAATCATTTTGGACATCTACTAGACTTTAGGATTACGTACAATACAATGACGGCCACCTCAAACTATTTATAGTTTAAGTGTTTTGTAGGAGAGGTTTAACATCCTGATGAGTGGTATTGGTATGTATTTAATATTTATGTTAAGGGTTTATTGTAAGCTAACTATATTAGATGCAGAGATGATGAATGATGTATTAACTCGAATGATGATGATAATCATGGATGGTTAGTCTTATTATTATTGCTTGTATATAATGATGGTTTATGATAGTAATAACATATGGTTATGTTTTATTCATTAACAAGATAATTGTTTTCAAGTAATGTTATGTTATTTGGTTAATATGATTATCCGATTAACCAAACCAATTAAACTTTAGTTTGGTTAATTTGATTTTCGTGTTAATTTGGACGGTTTTGTTAAGATATTTTATTTTATGGTCAATAAAATGTAAGCTTAATTGGTTTGGTTATTACCACGGTAAACATTTGAACACCCCTAATTCTGAGGATGCTACTACATAGCTTTTAATTGATGCGGAGCAGGGCGGGACAATCTTTTCTTTTCTAACAGCATTCCCTTGCCTCTCTGCTTATGCACGCTGGTAAAGAAGAGTGTATGGATGTAGTAAAAAAGAGAAACGATAAGGAACAGAGCGGATTAAAGAACAATGAATTGAATGCTACGGTAGATAGATGTCGGGAAGCAGGCAGGAGTTCCTACTGTGGGAAAAAAATGTTCAGACTGCCCTTCCAAGTGAACTACTCATTGCAGTATTATTGGTCCTCCCCTGCCTAAAGGGCATTGTCGAGAATTGGACCTCCCCTCCTCACAATCACAGCCAGCCTACGGTTCTTTTACTTCTTACCATGCCTAATACTACACTAGAATTGGTCAATTGCACTGATAATTCCCCTTTGAAAAAGATAAATGAAGTATGGTAAAGTGCTTTTATTCTTTCTTTCGTTGTTCTTGATCCACTCCCACCACCCACCAAACCCCAGAAAATGCCCAGGATTCTACTTTTTTGGGACATTGGGTCTGCAGATTTGGGTTAGGCTTCTGCTTTGGAACTAATACACCAGTCACCAGATAAGGGTATTGTTACAGGCTATGTATCTAGCTTTTAATGCTCTGCTTTTTACCTATGAGTGGTAGTGGTTTGTTGTCTTCAAAGATTAAGGAATTAAACTCATTCTTTTGGTAATTTGGATGAATGCAGGCTTTTTCAGATCAGGATCGGCTTTTATGAACTTACTAGTAAGGAAACCCGCGCTCCGCGGCGGGGAGTTTGTATTGGTAAAATCAAGCTTTTTCTATAGAAAGCGACATATTCGTGTTTCATGAGTAGATTGAGTAAAGAACATCCGATTGAATAAAAAATATGATTTGTATATATAGAAATTCTATATTGGAACTAAACATTAACGACATAATATGATCTTGTATTGCAAGCTGGGTTTTGCCGTACCACCCCAGCAGCACATATTAGTTGTTGTCGAAGTTATTAATTGCTATTTTGCATTGAATTTGATGTAAAAGAGTGTCATTTGGTGATGCTGGAACAACCGAAAGTTATGTAAATACTTGCTGGAAAGTGTAGAACTGTTGACATTTTCCCCTTAAAACTGCAGCATAAAAGCAGTGCTAATCAAAGAGGCAGAAAAGTTGAAAATCGGATTATATGCTATGAAAATTCTCGCAAGAGTAGAGGTAATATGGTAGATAGGCAACGGCAAGAGTCCTGTATGTTAAGTTGTTTTTTGAACCGATGAAGTAGTTTTTTGTTCGACAACATCTTAAGATACTTTTTCTTTTACAGTTAGGGTATTGTTTCTTGGACACCGTTAAATTAAAATGGTAAAAAATCCATCGCCCTGGATGATCATACAGTTGAATGGATGCTCCGTGTCTGCATTGTAGTTTGTTTAAGCTGTTTTCAGCCTAGTTGTCCCCGATGACAGAAAGGATAGTGAACTCTAGCGGTGCTTGAGGCAAATATCCAGGTTTGGGGAGTTGAACGTCAAATGAAAACCAATGCCCTTTCATGGCGACTATTTCTGGAGGGGAATGGCCACGGTATTGAGGCCGACGTGCTGATAATTCGTCAGCAGTAATTCCAAGCAAACATTCAGCGGTTTTTCCAAGCATAATGAAGCATGCTGATCCAGTAGAGTCTCCTACGGCTAAATGGATTCTATAACTGTAAAAAAGTGGCATCAATTCGGGGCAAACTGATTTTGGAACTCATTATGGGGAATATTTGACTGATGCTAAACTTACCGTTTGTGCGTTTCCTCAAGCCTCAACTGGCCATGTTCATGGCACCAAAAATCAGCAGTACCAGGAAGCTCCCTAACTGTTTTAGAACAAAATGCACATCCTAAGTAAAACCATGGTCGTGAAGACTCAGTGGAGAGGATTTGTGCTAAGCAATGGTACTGTGTAGCCTGTTGGTAAAGCAAACAGGCAAGCAAAATCAGTTAGGTAGGGAAACACTTTGTTGTTTTAGAGAACAGGGATTCCAGTAATGGCGCCAGCTAGTTGCGAAGCATGCTGTTTGACTAAGGTAGGAGACATAATAGTTAAATGTAAAAGCAGGACTGCTGTTCTAATGAGCGCTAAAAACAGAATACTAAAAAAATGATCAACTATATTTAAAAATGCAGATTATGTTTTAGTTTTATATCTATTTGTTAAGTTCAACTTTGCATGTACAGAATTATGTAGAAATACGTACATCTACCATTGATGGGTTGCAAAGGTGGATCAGTTCCATAATCGTCTTGGTACTATCAGCTTGAAAGAGTTGTTCTTCAAAAGAGGTTGAGAATGACGGAGGATAGTAGTGAATCGTATTGGTTCCACCTAGAAACCTACATATTGGAACAATTTGAGGTGAACGGAAAACAAATTGCTGCAGATGCTATATTTGAAGTAACTTACGCTGATCGCGCAGCATTTGCCAACTGAGAAGAAGGTTCTAGCACAAATCGTGTAGCGGGGGTGCTTGTTAAAAAGATCGCGTCTTGGAAAATGAATGTGAAATTAGCATCATACACCATAAAGCAATTAAATGAAACCATGTTTAGTGAAGTAGGGACTTATGATGTAAAACTGTTGTGGTAGTAGTGATTTGAAGACTGCATACACCTAGTATAACAGAACCCGAACGACCAAGGTATGCTAGTTCTTCGCCATCTAGAGATCGAGCAATATCGCCACTGATGGTTATATTAAGGCATATATGCCTGTAACAACAAAGCGAAAAGTCATTAAGAAAAAGGGAATTTAGTCTAACCAATCTAAGAATGGGAAATTACAACATCGTAATGCAATGATAACCTTTCGTTCTGTATGACCAGTTTGCGCCTAATAATAGCACCAGTAGAGGTTACCGAACATGAGAGTCCAGCTACGGACACAACTTTCCCGACAACATCTATATTGGAAGAGGTTGCAAAACATAGTTAGTTTATTTGTGTAAAGGGTAAATCTAAACGCAGCTGATCAGATGAACAATATCTCGGTAGGTGCACCTATAAGCTGTTTTGGTAAGTCAGGTAGAGAGCGCAAGAAACTGAAGTCAACAAACTCGAACGAATTCGCACAAAAACCAAACGACATCATGGTGACATTCTCAAATATGGTTCCTACAGAAAGAACTAAATTCAATCTATAGGAGCAAGGGCGTAATGTCTCTTTTGGGTGTTCCAGATGAAATCTGCTGACTAAATAGACAGACCCTAGTTGCAGAATCGCGCCAAAGTGGTGAGCTAAATTTGGTTGGGCTATAGACTGGATCAAGGTTCCCTGCGAAAATAGCCAGCAGGCGAAGTAAACAAAACGTATGAGAAGCTAAATGGGTATTAGGAATTCGTAATAGTGTAAGGAACGACCACGTTACCTTCGCATCGGTCCAAAGGCAGCAATAAGCACAGAGTATCAATGGTTTTTCTGGGTCGTAAGAACCCCAAACATGTAGGAGCCGTAATTTCAGAACTGTGGCTGAGTATTCAGTTTCATTTAGATCTAGAAGCAGTTTATGAGCCGACATCGCTCTCTGTGAGGAAGCAAAGGAAGAAAATTTAACTGAAGGGCAGAAGAAGAAAAAGGCGGAACAGGACCAATGTTCTCCTCTAGGTGAGTTGGATATAAGGACCGCAAAATGCAGCAGGAACAACGCAAGTAAAAACGCTCAAATGACGACGAAATGAAAGTAGAAGAGGGAAAAAATGGAATACGATAGCGCTCAAGTGGTATGATAAGGACTTAGGTCTAAGGACCAAGTTGTAATTTAAAGTTGTGTCTTTTGCGTCATTAAGTTTGTATAAGGAAGTAAAGCATATTATTGGGTATAGGAAATTAAAGGAATAAATGGTGTATGTTACTGTGGATAATTGGGAGGCATGGTGAGCAAGGTTTTTTATAAGGTTCTGCAGTAAGTTTTAGAGCGAATGATATAAAATGATAAGATAATAGATATAACAATTCGTGGTTTCTATTTGAACAATCACAATTCTAGAGATCACAAGTGGGAATAACTGTGTTCACAACAACACTAAAAAAAAAACAAAATATCGTTAGTAAACATATTTGATACATCATGCTAAATTATAAGTATAGTAAAGTGACAAGTTACGAAATATTATAAAAACGATGTGACTCGTATATAATTTAGCCACCTAATGTACAGACAACCAGTCACTGTTCTGAAAGCTAAAATATTACAAGATAGAGCATACCAAGTGCTATGTTTCTGATCAAAAGCACAATAATGTAAAATGGAATGTACTTAAGCAACATCTGAACAAAGAGGGTTCCATAATGATGACACAGCTACACTTTTCATGCCTTGTAAATCTTGAATGACGCGTAGTTCTATGGTGAAGTACTTTCCTTGGACTTCTTCCAGCACAACAGCTCTATTTAAAGTTGCCAACTTTGCAAATTCTTCAGGTCGAAGTTTAAGTAACTGGATCACTGCATTGTGTTCAAACTTGATTGCTTTATCAATGATAAAGTCCTTGCATGTTATAGATCCGGTGTACCTCTGTTCACTAAAAGCATTGATATTGTTAAAAGATGACGGACATTTAAAGTATTAGATAGAAAGAACGATTAAGATGTCATTAGCATTAGTATTTCTCACCCTGCAGCATTGTCCTCATGTTCAACTGCTATATGGTCTGTTGAGCTGATGTCAATTTGTACCAAAGACCAGTATTTTACCTATTGAATAACATTTATGAGCATAATATGACATTTGATGAGAAAGTGCCATCGCATTAACATATTTACCTGAGGATCAATCGCATCTGATTGCAATGTTCGCATAAGCCTGCAAAATGTTATTGTAGTTGGCAAAGGATTTCTCAGAAGTTGGACATATGGAGTTGGTTCATTTTCAAGTATTCTGATTGGCTTATGGTCATGGAAGAACCTGTAAAGCGATATCAGTTAGCATACAAAAGGAAGTGCATTAAGATTAGATATTGCGTAATGTATACTGTATTTGCAGAACCTGTCAAATATCGGTCTATACTGATGTGTATATGAACCATCGATCTGACGTGTTGCTATTGTGGTAGTTAAACTCAAGTGATCTACATCAAAAGAGTCCTGTCTGTATAACATATGGAGACTGACTTAAACTAACAAATGTAAGGTAGTTGTATACTTACTGTTGGGTTCTGGCTCACTAACCAAAATGCTTGTAAAAGTCACAATCACTGGATTATCTATTTCTGCTGATCTAGCCCAATGGTAAAAGTCATCATCGGTGGCAATATAGTCAATAATGGCAGTTTCGTTCCTGTTAGAACAAGCGGTTCACTAATCAGTTGGATAAGAAATTATCTGGGTGAAAGGGTATGGAGCAAACCTGGTGTTTTCAATTTGTGTGACTATGAGGACAGTTCCATTAGGATTATAGATGGGCCTGGACAGCGACAGAAGTCTGCCCGTGAGATCTGAATATGGTAAGGGAATTGTAATCACTGATACAAAAAAGTGGACATTAAATAAATGTGTTACAACCTGCCAGATCTGTCATATTTGTGACCATGCTCGGAAGTTCTTCAAACTCTGTCTTTCTGAAACTATTTAGAGGAATGCGTCCTTTCCATGAAATTTCATCTAGCGGAGTGTAAATTTGGTTTTGGTCTAGGGCGAGTCGGATATCTGGAGGTGCATTCCGGTAAGTACGTCTTGCTTTGGTAAGCTTAACCCCCTCCATCATGTAGAGTGTATGCACTCTAAGAATAGTCTGCAGATGGGCGATGTCAATCTTATTTGACACTCCTTCCACCAAATTGTCCTGCATAGTAGTACAGTAGTATTAGTTGGTAGTCTTATGGTGGTGAGTAATGTCTCATGATTAGGTGCACAAACCTCTTTATCCACCCATAAAGTGTACATGAACTGGCTGCGTTTTGTTCCAATGTTTTCATCAGTAAACCAAATGTGAAGTAAGCGAAGAACAATGTGGTTTGATGCACATGTTCCGCATAGGGTCTGTATTGTTCCTGATGCTGCAATTTGGTCTGTATTTTAAAGGAACAGCATGCGTAACTATTATAAAATGGACGCAATTCTAACCATGTATTGATACTGAAATAATTTGAACCCTTCTAATCAACAACAATCTATGGTTAAAAGTGTAAGTGTACTGCTCAATACAAATTATGCAGAATAGTACCGTTGGGTGAATCTTGGAGGTTGTGGTTTCTTGACATTGTGCTGAAGCTCATGATAAAAGTCTAGAGTCATGCAAAAGCGTGGCTGAAATGGATTTAGGGAATCAAATTTGATTAGCACAAGAACAACACTATTGATTAAGAAGAGAACTAAATGTTTGCATAAAAACCAGCAGGTGACCATGAAGTGATAAAGTTGAATAGGCAAGTATTACTCTTCAGTAAATGAAATGTATGAGGGATTATAAGTGGCAGGGTTATCACTTCCAGTTCTGCGAACGCATATGAGTAAGATTTGGTAAAAGTGATATTGTTTTAGCGGCAAACCCTAATAAGAACAATGATGAGAAATGGTACTGCCATTTCATAGGTACAGTCGGGAAGCTGAGTCATTTTGTCGAGTTGTAATGTAAAGATGAAGATCGTGCAAACACTGATCCATAAGATACTAAAATGGCTCAACAAAAAAGGAAAACTGACCTGGTAAGGACCTGTTTGGAGAACAGTAACAGTAGGCGTCGGATTCTGTCGGCTGGCATTCGTTTGGTGCTGTTGTGAGCAGCTGAAGAGAATTAGGAACCTAGAACTGTAAATTTGTTTCTTACTCTAGAAATAGGGCAGAGTTTGAGGAGGGAGCAGGGACTAACAGAAGAGTAAAAGCACCTATCCGACGGGGCAACCGGCGCCAATGCCGCGTTGTTTCACGACCACTTGAGGTGTAGTGACTGGTTAGGTTGAACTGTGGCGAAACGGCTAATTTAATCTAGTTTTTGTGCCTGAAAAACAATGGGCTTATACTGTTCATTATGTAAGTTGGGCCTGGTCTATGAGATAAACGATCAGGAGTAGATAGTTCTTCTATTGCAGCAGGTGAGACCTGTAGAAGATTATCGCGTACCAATATCAGCACACAGGCTGGATTAGTTGCTTTCCTGATATTCTCCAGTACTGTGAATTCGTGCACTATGAATCACTTGGTATTGTGCAGAACTACGGATCACTAAGTTACCATGATATATGCCAATAGATTTGCAGTTGGCGATAATATGAACAATGAACATGAAAAGAATCCATATCAGAATCTATATTGATCTTAACCGGCAAGATCTTTCATTTTGGGGAATTGAAAGTTTGTAAAATCCATCTATCGGGCATATTCCGCAAAGAGTTGGGTAACTGTGAATGCTGTAAAAGAACAAATGGGGAATATGAATGTGAATCAAACAGGAACATGCAGGAGTATGCATTTCTGTGTCCATCATTCATGAGTTGGCCTAAATATAAAACACTGCAAGCATCTGAAAATTACAGAACACATTTATCCTGATTAAGATACCAATCACAACAGTGTAAGCAGCATAGAATGGGAAGAACTGCATCTGCAACATTTCATGTTTACAGCAGAAAACAGACTAAGAACCAGGAATGTCTATGTTCCTGCACTCTAAAGGAAAATGCACAAAAGAACTTTGGATTGAATGTCATTGAGTTCTATGTTCCCATGAACCTTCGTCGATCAACCAGTTGTTCGATTCCCGAGTCCTAATAGCTGAAATAGCAATAGAAGTGGAAGTTAGTCATTGAATGTAAGTATTGATCTGTTTTGAGAAAAAGACAATTCATATGCTATTGAACGGCGAAAATGCGAATAAAGAGACCTTTTCAGAGATCACATCAAGAATAGCATACTACAAATCCAATTTAAGGTCCATTAGTGGTTGGAACGCCTTTGGATGCCAAAGTGCAGTAATGCGAAGATGCGGTTCATCATAAAATTCTGTTCCAGCTATATATATTTCTGCCATGAATTTGATGTTGCAGCATTCTTTGAGTAAATGAACTTGTTCTTCATATGCCATTGCCTGGAACTCGGACGGTGGCATGCGAATCAGAGCAAGAGCAGGTTCATGATCAAGAATGACTTTTGCTGTGTGATTTCCAGATTCACATTCACCTTCTAATTCATAGTATAATCTGTAACATATGAAGTTTGGATAGATGTAAATAAAAGGAAAGATGTAATACTAATAAACAGAAGCGTAAAGGTATTTCGGCAATACTCAGCATCTCCAGGAACAGCTGTACGTATTCCAGTATTATGGTTGAATCTAACTATCTTCAGCTTGCATCGATAAGGTATCTGTTCAGAATTTATAATTAGGAAAAGAAGAAGACATGAGCATTAGGAAGTATTGCTAAAAACTGTCTAAATGAGGACAGATTAAGAAAGATATTGCTGGTGTACGTAAGTACAGTAATATGTTAGAGTGGAGAATAGTTACCTCAATTTCTGCTTCGCCAAGAGGAACCTTGTTCTTTATCTCCAACAATGAGATTCTGGGAGGAATATTGCGCCGAAGGTATCCAATACGCTCCTCTGGGGTGTATGTAATGATATCGACGGGCAGCCTGTTCCAAAAGAACCTAGAATGTTTGGATAAAGAAATTGTTAGAAATAGAATATATACAAGATAAAAAGTGTGTAATATATAGATGCAGTAGGGTGCCTGTTCATAATAGTTTTGGTCATTTCATTGTACGGATGCACAATCAAGCGGCTTCCAGGAGATGTCACGAAATAGAATGGCGGCATATGAGCAGTTTCGGGCACGTTCTGGGTGAGTGCTGTTGCTGTGTCAATCAAAGGGAAATGAGCTTCTCTGACCTCAGCACTTCGAATGAATTCTTTAACTCTTGTGCCAATATAGCTCACAAGGCCCTTCTTTCCACTATAGAATCAGTAAACATATTAAAAGCAACAATTCAGACTAATTTGTGACTCAGTATAACATAAGAGAAAGTATTTATACATGATACCTCATGTCTTCAAGATGGATTTGTAACATTGATATTTCTGAATTCACTCTAGTTGGTTTGGTGATGTGTGTCACACACCCAGTAATATCTGGATAATGGATTAACCAAAGCTATTCAGTTATATGTTCATTCATTATGTGTTGTGCATAATAAATACAGAGTGTCTGTTCATTTGAGAATTATATAGTGACTTGAAGGTACCGAGAAGAAGAATGAGTACCTGAATAGCATACTGGAAGACTTATAGCAGGAGCATTGACATTGAAAGGAATTTGCAGAAAAGAGTTATCTGGAAAATGCATGGTACTGCGATACTCAAGCATTTTTTTACAGGAAACCTGCTTTGTGAAATACAACCTCAGATCAGAAGGTGCAGTGCGGCGCTCAGATCTAGCCGGTATGACAATTGGGTTTATGATGGTATAGAGTTAAATTGAAGGTAAGAGACTAATCAGCTCGTTTTTTGATCATCAGCGGAAGTAAAGTTAAATTGAAGGTAAGAGACTAATCAGCATATAGAGGGCATGTTTTTGCGAGCACCAGCAAAATATGAATTGGGCTTGTATTTTTTGGATTTTTTCTGTGGCCTACAGTGGCCATACCTCAAGGCCCATAAATGTGTGTGTCATATTGGTGAAATGGGCAACCCAATGGCAAAATAAGTTTGTATTTGTAGATCACAAAAAGGTTTAGGATGTTGAGGTTATAATGGGTGGATTTCGGACAATGTAACTTTGTGTATTTGCAACTATTCGGTGTCACTATATTGTTTTTGTTGTTATATGAACGCATTAGTCCTGAAAAAGTTGTCGATTACTGTGATATATCAAATAGTTACATCATTGAGACAGCGTATTGAAGTAGATTTTCGGCCGCATTGGTCAATATTGTCAACATGCTTACTTAATAAAGGAATCATTCAAGTACGGGAAGCAAACTAACAATCAAAAGGTAGATTCGGAAAAAGATGGAGAATCTATTTGGGAAAAGTTAATGGGAAGCAATATCAAGTCCCTAATTAGGCACATAAAGGAGTTATTTGGGGGACATAAAAATAGGAACATATCAGTTCATAGCATTGGAAACAACTGAGCAATAGAAGTCTTCTACAGTGCAGTGTCAGGAATTGTCGTGCACAATGGACTCAAGAGAGTACGAACAAGCATTTGGTGGGTTATGTCTGAATTGCGAACATAAATCTCGAAGTTAAAAAGTGCCCCCTGTACTCTTTCAAGGATTTGTTCCTTGGCAGGCCAATCGAGCTTGGAAAAGTCATCAGCAGTCATTTTGAAAAGTGCTTGTGCTGCTGCATCCCCAAAAGCTAAATCGCATGATTCCCTCATGTCAATACAACGGACGATTGGGCAAAACCTGAACAAATACGATAGTATCATGTGATCCATAAAGATGTACTGGTCAACATACTGAAGTACTGTCAAGTATAGGCAAGAGCACCTGCATGGGTCTTTGCTGAAGTCTACGATATCTTCATATGGTAAGACATGATCAATCTTTGCGAGAAACAAAAAGACACACTGTTTTTTTGTAAAGAAAAGAAGAGTCATATTGGTAAAGGAGAAAAGAGATAGCACTCTTGGAAACTAAATTGTGCAAGTACAAACCTGGTTGTAAACAGCAAGGTCATCACATTCAACCAAGCGGGCAAGCCTAGTCATCATGACCTGGGGAGGCATTGACTGCCTTAGGTATTCTGTTTCAGGTTTTGCTTGAAAAGGGAGAACCATAATCGGAAAATGGTCATGGTAAAACCTATATTAAAAGACAAGTTGTCAAGAATTCATATTAGTGTATGTTTGAAATTAAGTTGTTGGTTAATGCATGCTCGACTGTAAACAACCTGTCAATGATATATTTGCATCCATTTGTGTACGAACCATACACAATTCTAGTAGCTGGTGTGCTTCTCAGGGCAAAAGAAGCTGCATTAGCAACAATAAATGCATCAGGGGCATTTCAAGAAGCGGAAAGTAAAGTATCACAGGCTGACTAAGTAAAAAACATGTATAGGACATACATTTTGTCTTAGATTTAGTTACTGATATGCTCGTCAACGTAACCACAACTGGACATGACAGTTCCATTGATTCAGCCCATGTAAACAAATCAGAGTATGTTCCCTCATAGCTGACAATGACAGTTGCACTTCTGCGGAATATGGAATTGGAATCATAAGCAATACATGCCTGCAGAGACTGAATAAAATAAATCCAATAAGAATATGTACCTTGTATTTTGTAGTCTGATAAGCACTGCCATTTTATCATTTTGTCGTTGGATGGGTCTTGAGATGGAGAGTATTCGTCCTGTAAGATCTGCACCCGAATCTGTCAGTTTATTTGTTTCTATATATAAGAAACTTGTATGATGATGAACTATAAACCTGGTAAAGTTGTTCTGTTCGACCAAGCATGCTTCAAATCTTCAAATTCAATGGTGTTAAAACTTTCTGTTGGAAAAGAGCAACTTAGGTCGTATTCTGGAATCACACGAAAGATAGTGTCACTTTCAATTTCCAGCCGAACAGGAGATGGGGAAGAACGACGAATTGGCCTCGCTTGAATGATCACTGGATTTTCAAACTGTACTATGTCACCTATATTGAACTTTTGTTCTGCAAACTGTACATGCCCTGTTCTTGTTGTTCCTTCTATAATATTTCCCTGGACGGAAACAAAGCATTAACACTGTCCAACTGGAATAGAAATGCCAAATTAGCAAAAACTGACCTCTTTATCGACCCATAAAGTACACATGCAAGGATAATGCCGGGCTGTAGTAGAATCCACACATTTCCATACATGAAGCAAACGGAGAAGAATAGGAAATGGAAATTCTCCCTGACGTAATTCTGGAACTACAACCGAACCTTTAACTGGATCTAATAAGCACTGAGTGTCAATAGTGAACCTTTTACGCGTCAACAACAACTTCTGGTCGATTAAAAGAAATAAATAGGGCAAAGAAGAGTTCTCTTGAGTCAAACCTTGCATATTCGTTGACATTTCAGGCTGCGAGGATGCTTATCCTTGTAAGTTTATGAACTCCTGCCTATAAGAACCAAATACATACAGAGGTAAGATGGGGAAGATGACCAAACGGTGGGAAAATATGGGAATAAAAGGAAACGTATGATCCAGACAGCTAACAGAGCGGCAGTGACGAAGCTAACCAGGTAAGAAAGGTCAAGAAGACCTAATACCTGATTTTTAAGAGGCGATTGCGGTTCTAAATCGGCGATTTGAGGTTCATACCTAATTTCGGGAAAAGAGATAAATTGGCAAGCACAGGTAAAATGGAATCGCATGAACGACTCACTAAGCGTTTGTACGATAGTGTACAGGCACAACAGGCTCTTTGCGCGTGGGGTTTAAAACACAGTAATGGGCCACAATGCGAACGGGCTGAACAGTGGAGCGTAAATCTCTCCTAAGAGCAAACACGACTGAGAAATTGGCAAATGAAACCCAAATATTTCACAAGGATGGTACAAAGGTAACATACAGAGAAGAGCAGGAAGCTGAAATAAAAGCAAATACTATTGCAGCAACCAAGTGGTTTTGTTCTTGAAAGAGCATCCCGCAACCAAAAGAACTACGTGCAGTGAAGGAACCGAACAGTTCCAAGGCAAAAGAGTCTGAACCTACAAAAAGAGACAGGGATTAGCTGGTGTGTGGGTAAGCAGAACAGTGTAGATAAGCGTGCATTAAAAAGACAAATTGTTGTTCATTCCATACCAACCTATTATCAGAAGAGTCCTGGCAAGAAAGAACGATAGTCCAGGAATATTATGTTCGAGAGCTACACACCAGTGCTCTGAAAGACAAAGACACAAACAAACACGAACACCAAGATGAACATTGTAATTACAGTAGCTAATTTAGTAAAACAACTGTAAAGCATTGAATGCACCAGATTTAAAGAACTACCTCTAGCTAGGAAGACGGGTTCTGAAAGTTAACGAATGCTTCCTGGTAAACAATATTCCGGGTATAGTTGGAGGGGATGGCATCTTCATTTACGATAAGGAATCGAAGACCATCTGCTGTTCTAACCCGAGAAACAGCGACAAAAAGTTGGCCATGGCTGAATACTGGTTTTGGCAGATAGACACCAACATTTAACAGGGTCTGGCCCTGGCTCTTGTTGATTGTCATGGCATAGCACAACCGTACTGGAAACTGGCGTCGTTTAAGAACAAATGGCCAGCGGTAATCATTGATACTGAGCACAATTCTTGGAATTGCCACAGTCCTACCATTGAATGTGCCTCCCATTATCATTCCCTTGATAACATAATGGCCCAAGTAAAGCACCATCAAGCGTGTACCATTACAAAGACCAATGGATGGGTTTAAATTCCTCAACAGCATTATTGGAGAAAATACCTTCAGATCAATTTGATGTTCTGGACAGCCATTGAAAGAGAGGGAGTTGAGGAATTCAGTGGGATATTCTGCTTCAAGTCGGTCTGGATCGCTTGCATCTGTATGTAGACTGTCACCACTAAAATATGTGCGTGGCATTCCTGGAATAAGAGCAAGCATATGAGTGTTTATCTCCGTGACATTCTTATTTGTTGGTGTAATAATGGATCTTTCAGTCAGATACGACACGTTGTGGTACCGCTGAGCAAAATCAGGATACACTGTAGAACAAATTGTACGAATAGGATCTTCAGTAAAAGGAAGTAGTAACGATTCAGGAATCTCTATCCAATCGGCAGATTGGTTAGAGGGAAATGATTTCCCTGGCACAGTCCCATTCCCTACAGCAAGAGTCCATTCTGTAAAGGTCATGCCACTAAAAGCTGACCTCTCGCTTTCCCGGGAAGCAACTACACGCATATTTTCCGTCAAGTGCAAGATAGTGCAATGTTGCCATAGGAAGGAACATGTAAGAGATGAATCGATACTTTCTTCTCTGCCAGCATCAGCTACTACTGGAAGTGTTTGTCGAAAATCGCCTCCAAGAAGAACAACTTTTCCCCCAAATGGTTTGAAGCTAACA
The DNA here is from genome assembly GCA_946122785.1 of Linum tenue. Lineage (NCBI taxonomy): Eukaryota > Viridiplantae > Streptophyta > Magnoliopsida > Malpighiales > Linaceae > Linum > Linum tenue. The sequence goes on along the minus strand of CAMGYJ010000011.1, from coordinate 16,480,650 downwards.
CCACTAAAAGGAACATCCATAATATCACAAAAAGCTCTGTTTACCGCTTCAAAAGACAACCTGTGAACCATTGGGGCCTCATCCCATATTATAAGCGATGCATCAATGATCAACTGAGCCAATGGTGTACCTTTTTTGATATTACACGAAGAACCATGGTCGATTTCTAGTGGTATTTTAAACCGAGAGTGAGCTGTACTTGCATCAGGAAGTAATGTTGCTGCAATTCCTGAAGAAGCAACAACCAGAACTATTTTTCCAGCTTCTTTAAGGTGTGCGAGAATAGTTTTGTAGAGAAAAGTCTTGCCTGTTCCTCCATGTCCATAGAGGAAGTAGAATGTAGGTGAATCTTCAGCTGTGAACAGAACAGATTTCATAACCAAATTAAAAGCTTCAAGTTGCTTTCTATTCAGACTACCAACTACAGCAGATGGGTCATCTACAGTCGGCAAAAAGGAAGACTGTGAATCTGTTCCATACTGAAGCAAGGGATCAGTTTGTGGAGGACCATCTGTTGGCAAAGGGAGATTAAAGTGAGATAATGTAGTCGAATAAGCATCCAACATGTGCTGCAACTCCCACAACAATTTATTTCGAGGAAGTTCAGGCGGTATGAGGTTGTTGTTGAAGCAAACATCTCGTTGGCACCTATATGTGATGTCCTCGGAAAGTAGCTCCCATGTCTGATTGAAAAGCAGAAGCGGGTTTGATAACTCACAAAACATCAACATGGAGACAAAGAGATATCGTAACAGGCGACACATGCCCCACTGACTAACTTCTTTAATAACAAGCAACCATTCATCGTCATTAGATAGAAGACCAAGACGTTGGCATGCATCCTGGTACGTTCGACATGGGAATCCATTAACTGTTCTAAGATGTGCATAGCTAACAGACCCACGGACTTTGGTAAGAAGCTGTCTGAGATAGAAGGTATCACCACAACCAGGATGAATGTAAACAATTCTTCCAATTGAGAACCCTTTTTTCCTCTGACACCATGTCTTTGTTTTGACATTCCAGATGTAACGATTTGGAGTTTCAGCATAGAGTAATTCCCTGGCAGTTGGATCCCGTTGGTTAAGAGCAAACCACTGTGTCAATGTTGTTTCTGAAACAGAATCACGGGCAAGTATCCGAGATAGCCGCTGTTTTTTCCTATAAGGAACATAATGCCTTCCTTCAAGATGAACGCACAAACGCTGAACTGATGGCGTTCGTTCATGAACTGGAAACTCAAAGATACGCCATGCTGCCTCATATGAAGACAGACTCCTACAATCAAGGTACTGCTTAATTTCGTCCAATGGAGGGATCTGGTTTGGGAGAATAGAATGAGAGGCAGACAAACCAGCAGTTTCAGCAAGCACCATGGATCTATCTGGCCCCTTTGTAATGTACTTAAACAAATATTTAATCAATCGCCCTTGATGACAGACCTCGACATTGATATGAGCTTGAAAGAGAACAAGTAAATTCCGATTGTATGGAACAATAAAGCGGTTGTCTAGTATAGATGTACCTTTCATCGCTGTTATACCTGTATCACGACGGCGATAGACTGTATATCCAAACTGGTCCGTTGTAGTTAATGAATTGAACTGTTTTGGGAAATACTTTGAACACGACCCCTCTTTCATGCAAATATTGGTCGGATTATCTTCACCACATGGGCCATGGAGCATGAACTTTGTCACAGCATCATAGCCAATTGGATCGGTGAGTGGATCTGGCATCTCAGCACTAACAGTTGCATCAATATCAGAGACTGTTCGCAACTTATTCAAAAAAATCCAACCATAGAAGTATATGAACATGGGGGAGACCTCTCTTCTGAAATTCCACGGTTTTGATACCTATAATTATAAGGCAATGAAAAATGTCATCTATTATAAAGTATAATCGACAAAGTAATTGACTAAGTATATGGTGATGGCAACAGTAGAGTTAAGAATAGACAGTTTCAAAAGGGGAATTAAAAGCAGAAGGCAAAGAGAAAGACCTGCTACTGTCTGGCCAAAAAAATGGCCTCGTGTTAATTCATCTTCCAGTGCATTCAGTTTCATGCGGAAGACCCTAGCAACAATCTCTGGCTTAAGTTCACTGCGTGCACCACAGAGAGAACGAAAGGATTCTGTTATTTCTGGCCACTGCGAGTTGCACGTAAAGGTGATGAACAGATCTGGACTGCCATGATGGTGGACAACAGCCATTGCATCTAAGTACAATTGCATCTAAGTACATGGCCAACATTATCTCCTGTAACATCACCTCTGTTGAAAGCATCCGTGAGGCCGTAGTATAGTTCAGAACGGAGGTTTTCTTGATGAGATCGTAGGTAATAAAGTCGATTTTGCTCAATTGTGGAATACGCATCGACCACGTAATGTTGGAGTGCCTTCCCACCACGCATCAATGTTTGGCCTTCGTCATCTCTATGTTGAAGGAGGTAAGCATAGTACTCTCTTTGAGTTACATGCTTCCTCTTAAGTGTTTTGGGAGTACGAACAGGATCATACGGTATGCTCACATGGAACCCATCTTCTCCGTATGGGAAGAGAACCGGGAAGTGTAGAGCATCAAACTTCGGATGAACACTTGTGATCCTCTTTAGCCCTTCTGAACGATGGTCGATAATAATGTCTCTTCCTTCCTTATCAGGCAAGAAATCACCAGGAATGAGTCCAGCCAACTCCGAACCAGTTGGAAGTTCATATTGTCGAGATGTTGTATCTCTAGCACCAACAATACGCAGTCTTAAATTGAACGACGCTGGATCAGTCAATTCAGAACGAATGCGCCTAAAAGACTTAACAAGTTCATTTGTAACATCAAACAGTTTCATCAAACCAGAAACAATATCTGGACGCAGGGACCTTTCAGCAGAAGAAAAATTGGACAGTCGATCTGCTAGTTCAGTCTGTGGGTCAAAGACGTAGAGCTGAGAATATTTAGGTCTCTGACCTTGAGCAGGAAGCAGAGATCCCATGCGATGATAATTTTCTCCACAAATTACAAATGAATAAGGACCCCGCGACTGTGAGACTCTTGGATCGAGACGTGCTCCAAAGGATGTGAAAGAGAAAGCAACATTATAGGAGCGTATATGTTCCCTGAAATGTGCTGCCATAGGACCACCATTAACACCCAAAAGGTTTTCAAGGTACTGAGGAGTTTCCTGCAGGAATGGCAGGCGCACTCGACCCTTCTGACAACAAAGTGTGAAAACAGGAGCAAGAGATGCATGTCTGTTAAGCCGCTCTTCATACCAGAACCGTGCACCACAGTATTGGCATTCACAATCAGGAAAACCATGATTGATAGTTCTACTGAATTCTGCTTGCTGTGAAGGTGGAGGAGATAAATTAGGCAACGGAACATCAGAGGGAGTGTGTGCCCTTCCTGTTAAGTCGTCATGAGTTGGTAAGTCCCGTTCGCAAGGCTCAAGTATATCTTCTGAGTCAAGCAGTGGGTGCAAGCGTCCGCGTCTATCGAAGTTACATACACGACGCCTGACAGAAGGTCTCGAAGGAGGCGTAGCAGGCACAAATTGAGAGGAAAGAACAATGTGACGCCGTTTCCTGGTCGTAGAACGACCAGACACCAGCAGTGCAGCCTGGTTAGGAGTAGCCTGATGTATACAGAGAGACGTTAAACAGAAAGCAAGACTGTACAAATATGAGAAAGTGACAAGGGTACAGAACCGATTCTAGTGGAAAGATGAAGGAAGAAGTTGAGTAAACTAACCATTACACCTTTTCTACATAGGCACAGGGGAATAACGCCGTTGCCAGGATTTAAAAGGAACAACAGCTGCAGTTAATGTTGCAGCAGATGTAGCAGAGAATGTTATTGAATGACCAAGGGTTGAGACAGAATGATCATGAAGGCGCAGTAATGGCAAGCAGTTATGGAAGAAGAGAGTCTACAGGGCAAATGGTTTGCTGAGGTAAAATATCCTTCCAAGGAAAAATTATAATAATACCACATGCAACATAAAGGTATCATTAGTAGACAGGCCAGTCAGAACAATAAATGCATGATGGCAATTAATTAAAAACTTTTGTATAATTTAAGTCTATGAAAGCTAGCAAGCAGAGACAGGTATTAGTGCACAATCGAAATATCTAGTAAATAAGATTAGAAGTAGAGTATGATTAAAAACAGAAGACATTTTTTGATTTATTAGGAAACAATTGTGCAGATTGGCAAACGTTGATTGGGTAGCACGCAACCTGAATACCCTGCAAGCACAAAACATGGGTATCATTTGGTGGTAAAAGTTGCCATTGACAACAGGCAATGGCCAAGCATGACTAAAAAGCAAGATAGGCAATAATCGAGCATAATGCAAAGATCAAAGGACCAAAGAACTTGGTCCAAATGGCAAACCAATGCACAACAAAGAAAGGATGACAAGAGCAACAGATCTGTTACAAAAGTAAAGTTTCACTGAAGAGTGGTACGATCTATTAACCCCCCCCCAAAAGTACATGAACAAATGTCGGTATACATCAGCGACATAGTTCTTGAGCCTAAAACAAAAGCTAAATCACTAATATGCAACAGCGCTGCAAGCTAATAGCAGGCAAGTTTAATAGTAAACAGAGCGGCAATTGTGTTGTCAGGAATGACACCCCAAAAGGCAGCCAAAGTTTGCAAAACTATACAAGAGGCAAAGATACATGATGCACCACTTGCAAAATAGTGTTTCCCTGAAACAGTTATACTAAAGCAAGGAAAGGAGGGCACTGCAGGAAATGATACATCAGACTTGCTTCCGCGAATCATAGTCAACCATCAAACAGTCGCTTCTTAGCAGGTTCTTTAGCAGACGATTTGGGAGCCTTTGCTTTCCCCTTAGAAACAACCATAGCTGCTTCAATGGCCTTTTTAGACGGTGTTCTGAGCCGCTTTGGCCTCGCAGGATCAGTTTCCTCGACAGGAATCACTGGAACTTCTTGCACAGTAACAAGAGGAGTAGCTAAAACAGTGTCAACAATAGGAACATCAGCAAGTAAGGAGTTGCTAATGGGGTCTTCTTGCAATGGCAGTTCGACATCAGGATCCTGCAGTTCCAGCGGGACATCAGGTTCGTCTTCATCAGAATAAACAACCAAGCGGCGGCGCCGTACAGGTGCAGGGTTGACAAGCACAGTTTGGCTACAAAAGGGAAACAACAAAAAAAAGGTTCTCAACAGTTGTATACATATTGAAAAGAATGTAAAACTCTCCGCAGGGCATAATTAACGTGTAAAATTGGATTAGGATCCTGACCAACAACATAGACCAGATAAGGAAAAGTAAAAACAAAAGTAAAGGCGATAATTTGGCAAATCAGTGTGATCATCTTTTATTAGAACAGGACTGACCAATTATGAAATGGCTAAATTACACGTTTGGTCACTCAAATTATACAAATCTTTCACGTTTGCCACCCGAATTACTTTTCTTTCTTATTCGCCACTAACTTTACGAATCGTTTCACGGTTGATCACCGGCCGTTACACTCCGTTAAGTCTGTCCTACGTGGCAGTCAACTATAAAGTTTGACCGTTAACTAGATGACGTGGAAATTTAAAAAAATAAAAAAAATAAAAATTTCTTTCCACCTCATCATTTCAGACCGGTTCGGTTTGTGATTCTTGGGTGGGTGTGGCTTAACTAATAAATTAATAAAACAAAAAAACAAAAAAAACTAAAGCAGGCTACGGATCCCTTCCTCTTCCACTCCTTCATTCTTTTCTGGGTCCTTCCGGCTTCTGCAGTGAAGTGATGCGAACTCCATCAGTTAAACAACGCCCAACACTCTCAGATAACAACTAATTCAAGTTAAGAAGATAGCCAAATTGGGATCAAATACCTTGGTATTCATTGTAAGAACAGGAGACATCCACCAAGCACACCGAACGCATCCGGCCACTCCACTTCCTTCGGGACACCGGGAATCGCACCGTGGGCATTAACTTTCCTCCTTCTTCTTCTTCGCCCTCGACGATAACATCGACGCAGAGCTGAATCGCCCGACATCCGTACAAACCCCACAAGCACCAGGCAGCTGCATACTGATTGCAACCTTCGCATCCATTACCGCCTAAAATTGAATCTCGGCTCCGTTCAAAATTACAATTCACAACAGCCCGCCGCAGCTCAGCTCTCTCTTCTCTGCACACACGGGAAGAGAAGGGGGGGGGGGGGGAATCAACCGGAGTCGACGAAGGCGGAGATTTTGAGTTTCGGACTTTCGATTTTTTTGTGGGAATTTGTTGAAGGCGGGGGGGGGGGGGGGTTGTTGAGTTCTACTGTGTGGGTGGGTGAGTGGAGATGGTTAGGTAGAGTTTGTGAGACAGAGAGCGGTCCTTCTCCTTCTTCTCGACAGAGAGAGAGAGAGAGAGAGAGAGAGAGAGAGAGAGAGAGAGAGAGAGAGAGAGAGAGAGAGGAATCAGCTGAGAAACGACCGCGAAATGTGGTTGGTAAGCGTCTGTTCAGCAATGTGGCTGGTGGTGGATCGCCGACAACGTTGGGAATGGCCAGGGGTGGAAACAGGGCTAATGATAATGGTGATTTCGAGTTTTCAACTGACGGGGAGTTCGGGATTTGGACGGTGATGACTGATCGGTGGCAAAGGCGACGTTGGTGGTGGATTGCCAAGGACAATATGACCAGGCGCGGACAACGAGGCTGATGAAGGTAGTGATTTTGACTAGCAAGAAGTTCGGAGTCTTGGTGGTGATGGACAACAACGATGATGGTGATGGATAGTTTGTGCGACTCAACAGAGGAGTTCGCATCACTTCACTGCAGAAGCCGGAAGGACCCAGAAAAGAATGAAGGAGTGGAAGAGGAAGGGATCCGTAGCCTGCTTTAGTTTTTTTTTGTTTTTGTTTTATTAATTTATTAGTTAAGCCACACCCACCCAAGAATCACAAACCGAACCGGTCTGAAATGATGAGGTGGAAAGAATTTTTTTTTTTTTAATTTCCACGTCATCTAGTTAACTGCCACGTAGGACAGACTTAACGGAGTGTAACGGCCGGTGACCAACCGTGAAACGATTCGTAAAGTTAGTGGCGAATAAGAAAGAAAAGTAATTCGGGTGGCAAACGTGAAAGATTTGTATAATTTGAGTGACCAAACGTGTAATTTAGCCATTATGAAATAGATGGGTACAAATGGGTTCAGGAAATAAATAATTACAGGATACAAGATAGTAGAGGAAGAAGACAACACTTCGCTTGTATTAGATCAAGTTACCACCAGTTGCGAGAATCAATGAAAAAGAAAGGTCAAGTCTAAAATTAGTAGTTTGAGGTAGCAACAACACGAGACACGAATCATTTCATTCAACTAAGCAAACAACAAAAGGCAGTTAAACTAAGCTATAAACAAAGGAAATAGAATAAGCAAACCACAATGTGTTCTATTATTTTTGTTTCCATTTTTGTTCTGAAACCCAAAGGCAAGACATTTATCAATAATCACTACATCATGTGTGCCGACAGGTAAATTTGACGTCTGTGAACCGAAAATAGATATGTAAGCAAGAGAAGTTCCAAGAAAGGGATGCGTAAGTTCGTCCATTGGACTGTATTCCACGGTGACAGCATAGAGAATGAAAAAGCAGAAGACCAACCTTAGTTTCAACGGTGTTTTTTTCCGCTTTTTTTTCTCCAAAGGATGTGTTTTTTGCAGAGTGGAAACCATGGGCTCATCAGTGGCAGATTTCCTGTAAAACAAAATGTAAACAGGACTTTGAGGAAACTAGGGCTGGTATTCGGTAAACCGGTATTCGGTATACCGGGTATCGAACCGATTATAATCGGTATTCGGTATACCGAATACCGTCGGTATCGGTATTCGGCTGCACTTCTTGGCCAAACGGTATACCGAATACCGACCAATCATATACCGACGGTAAATCGGTATACCGAATACCGAATAACAAAAATAAAAAAAGGAAACGACAGCGTTTGAAATTGGGAGTTGGGGGGGGGGCGTGTAAACCCTAAAATTAAATCAACATCTGCGTAGCCCAGCACATCGGCCCCTCCACCTTTCCTCTGTTCGACTTCAACTCTTCTTCTCCAGCCCGCCGAGGCGAATTCCAGCGCCACCACAGCACGCCCCGGCGGTCTTCCCCCAGGACATTCATCCCGCCTTTTCTTTATCAGTCGCAAATCCCTTTCCACCAACCGCCGCCGCCACTACTATCTAATCCTTTGCCTAAACTCAAATTCTCCTTATCACCAAGGGGATGCTTTGAGCGTCAGTCAGTTCCAATGCTTCAAGTTCCAAGTATTCACAATAAACTTCAATTGGATTCCAATTAGTTAATCTCCAATGCTATCGTGAGTTTCTTTATCTCGAATTCTAATGGTATAATCTCAATGCATTAATCGGTATTCGGTATACCGGTATTAATACCGGATACCGAGTATTCGGTATCCGGTATACCGGATAACATTCGGTATCGGTATTCGGTGGGTACACAATGTTATTCGGTATACCGGATACCGACTATTCGGTATCCGGTATACCGGATACCGACCGATTACCAGCCCTAGAGGAAACATACAACATTTGAAAGGAAATAATTGGAACACACATACTGTGACAAAGGTTGCACAGTTGGTGCTTGAAGTCCAAGAGCAGGAATATTAAGCAAGAAGGGTGCAGAAAAGAAACACGACAACAACTATCTCTAAAACGCAAGAAACCAGAAACTTATGACGGTACATTTGTGTAAGAGAACTGAAAGAGCAAGCAGAAGGAATCTAAACAAATGTTGCAAATCTAATGCAGGATTTCGGTTAAACGGGTACAATAAACAACAAAGACTGATAAAGAGGAGACAAACTTCTTCTTAGAAGCTGGTTTCTTCGGATTCGCTTTCTTTGAAGTATCAGTTTTGTTCTGCACAGAAGCATCTACAGTGGGCAAGGCAACTTCCCTGATAGAGAAAGTGTTAGTAAAGTAAAGGAGGAATTGTAAGTGAGTAAGTAGGTAAAGACAAGGATAATTACTGCGACGATGGATGCGTTTGAACCTGCGAGGGTACCGCCTCAATCCTAGGTCTAAGAAGCAATTGAAAAAGCAGTTGTGTAAGAGGCAACGAAAAGCAAGAGCAGGTGTAAAATCCAACAATTGATGTAATAAAGCTGCAGGGTTGAAAACTGACCGCGCATAGGAAACACTCACAACCTGACCAATTTCAGGAGAAGACAATGCAGAGGCGATGCTGAAAAAAAACACGACACAAACAGTACATCAGAAACTGTAAAAGTATAAGTAAGGTAGCAGATGAGGGCGAAGAACCAGCAGCAATACGCCTACTGCAAATTGGTGTGCGGATAAGGAATGAAAAATGAGCTTTAGTATGTTGAAAAAGAGCACGAAACTATTTGAATAATTGTGTATGGATTTTTCAAAGCAGACTTTAGCCTCAAAGCAACCTTATATAGGGACGGCGTGGAGGAGTAGAGAATGCAGTTTGAGAACTCCCACTGGAAATTTAGTTAGAGAACACCAATTAGGGTAAGCAAAAAAAGAAAATTCGGAGGCTAAGAACTGGGAAATAACCTTGGTGAAGCAGAAGAAGAAACATTTTCCACCGAAGATACATGCATTGATGGAACGGTTTGTGGGGAACCAAGAGGGACCATGTGAGAACTGCAATGAAAAGCAACGGGTGTTGTTAAGCGGAAGGAAACTAAGTCATAAACTAAGGAGGACTTCTTGACTAACCTGTTAGGAGGTGGTGTATGGAGCATGCCATTTCTTGGGCGGCGACCAGTAGCCGGTGAATGGGAATTTGGTTGTTCCTGCTCCGTGAGAGAAAGAACTGTAAACTCTGGAGGGCCACGAGACCCATACTCTGGTTTTGGAAGTTGAACATCAAAAGTAAAGTCTCGTCCTTCAAGAGCAAGAAGTTCTTGTGGCAAAATGTTACGTTGATAAGGGAACCTAGTAGAGAGATCATGAGCAGCTAAGCCCACAAGAAGTTCAGCGGCCCTCCCAAGCAGAACAAACACCGCTGAATCAGTGTTGTCATCAACAGTTACACGGAGCTTGTAGCTGCAAAAAACAAACACAACAACATTTAAGCACATAACAAAAGGAAAAGGCATTAAGCAACAACTGAGTCAGAAATTACAAGTTCTGTGTTTGTTGAGGCACCAAATGGCGGTGGTCATCACACCATTTGTCGACACCATCATAGTCTATGGCTGTTTTGGAATAGAAGGCACAACCCAAGTAATACCACTGTATTGAAGAATCGACAGAAACGATTCGGCCAGAGCAATGGTAACGCGTAGACTACAACCAACGAAAAATGGAAACCGATCAGACGGGCAAAAAATAAGTACAAAGAAACAGGAATAGGTCAGCAGTAGTGTAAAAGAAAGAAAACATACATCGGCAACAGGTGGAAAACACAAGGCAAGCAACTGTGATACAGTCTTTGTACACTCAGCTTCGAAAGCCGCTGCTTCATTGGGAGTTGCAAACCTCGGAGGGTAATACTGAACTGTATTAGTGCTAGCAAAGAACCTAGTTAAAGCAAAGGCAACAAACGAGAACAATCAGAGAAACAGTACACAACCGGTAGGGAAACAATGAACAGGAACAGTACACAACTGTAGGGTAACAGGCAATTCATAAAGATAGGGAAACAAATGACAAGCAGAAAGGAACAACATACACAGATTGAACCAGGTGAGCCATTTCACAAACAGGATTAAGAACACAACGTGTGCCTGGAGTACTGGTAAGAGAGTAACCGCCTGCAGAATGGAAAAGGTTATCAGAATCCAAAAAGGGAAATGTAAAGAGGAATGCGTTGATAGGCCATATGTAGACCTTTCGTAGCGCCAGTGACCCGGAGCGAGCAAACAGCAAGCATGACTGGGCCAGAACGACCAAGGACAGCCAGTTCCTGACCATTGAGGCTCCTAGCTATCTCGCTCCAAAGACTGATATCAAGAAACATGTGACTGGGCAAGATACCCAGGTAAAGTAAGCATAAAGGCGAGCGAGGGCTATAAAGCAAAGTCGTGAATCTCTAACTCACTTTTCATTCTGAAGAACCAAATCACTCCGCACGGTAGTTCCAAAAGAAGTGACAGTGCTTGAAACGCCTGTGATGCTAACGACAGCGCCAACAACATCTACAGAGAACCAAATAAGGAGTTAAAAGGCAGGATTGCAAATAGCACAGCATGGCAGGGTAAATAAAGAGACAAGAATGGAAGACGACCTGTCAGATGAACTGACGAACGTATGCGGGAATGGAGCGAACTAAAAGGGGCAAATTCGAACGCATCCGGCCAAAATTGTGGCGACGAACTGGTCACATCTTCGAATTGTGTATCAGCAGCCAGGACGATACTCAGCTTGTGAGAGCAAGAACGATACGAAGGGGCAGGCGGTTTGACACGAATATTGCTAACGAAATAAACATTCCCAACTGCAGAAGCGGAGCAAAATGGTGAGTGAGTTCCGACGGAGTCGTACCCTGAATCAAAGTGCCCTGGACAGGAAGTGAAGAACATTAGAGAGCTGAACACGAAAGGGAACAGCAAAATTGCATGCAAAGAAAAGGAAGTCAACGCTGACCTCCTCATCAGTCCAAAGAGTGTAGTAGTTGAAGATTAAGTTTGGATTCTTCAAACCATAAGACCCCCACGCATTAAGCAGACGCAACTTCAGAAGAGTATGACGACCATCCGCGTCGCTGAGCTGAAACAGTAGTTTATGGGTCACCATCGAAGAGAAACGGAAGAAAGGCAGCGAGCAAAGCAGAGTAACAAAGGAGAATGATGTGAGAAGCAAGAATGATAAGTAGGAAAGCAGGATAAGGAAGAAATGAGGAAGCAGCAGACCTGTCATCTCCAGGAGAAAGGTGAGGAGGTCCGAAAACCGATCAGTTGAAGAGAGAAGAGCCGTCGTTGGCGAAGGAACCCAGGCAAAAAGCAGAGATAAAAGAGAGAGAAGGGCAATCATTCCAAACGAGAACCCAGTAAAAGCCTGCTAAACAGTAATTAGAAGTGACTCTACCAAACAGTAAAATGGAAGTTTGTTCTTTTAAAGATATAACTCCTACCAACACTGAAAATTGTGGCCGACTACTATCCCTCCAGGCTTCGCAGAGCTTTCCTCATCGACCCACCTTCCCTGTTCTCTTACCTTCAAATTCAAACTATTCTAACGACAAAAATCAACTCTTTTCTTTTGCTATATATTTAATTTAATTGGGTTTTAATTTAATTATCAGGGTGTCCGTCCATTTGTGGAGCTATCAACGACGACGGTTGTCGTGTCATCGCCGGAATTCGAAGACTCCATGGAGTACTTGAACGACTTCTCCTCCACTTATCCACGATCCGCGTCCCTGCGATTCGACCCATCGACGGCCAGGATCGGCTCCTGCTCCTCCTCCCGTTTCTCCTTCACCGTCTCCCACCACTCCGACTCCGTTAAGCCGTGGTACCTCTCCCTTACCGGCGACACGTCAGCTTCCAAAGTGGGCCCCGCATTGATCTCCCTGCTCAACGCCCGCTCCCAATCGTTCGGGTCACCGATCACCCGGACGCCACGTGGCAGCATCAGCGGGAGCAGCCACTACGCCGCCGCCGACAGGCTGGCAAGGAAAGGCTTCCTGCCGCTGTCGAGCGGGTCACCGACGGCGACTCCTCCCTCAAGTTATGCCACCCGCAGACACCGCGCCCTTCATTCCTCCAGTCACCGGAGATGTTCTACAGCGCTGGGAATTACAAGGCTGATCGGTGCAGGGAGTCGTTCGTCCCGCTTCTCAAGTTTTACCGGCGGTCGTACAATGATATTGTTTACAGGTCGAAGATGCGGCCGCCGCTGGGTCGACTCATCTCCATCGTCTCCCCGCAAGTCAGGCGCCGCCACGTGTCTTTATCCAACGGTTCTGATTTCGGAACGTAAGCAAAGGAGACTGGAGAAGATGGCGGGAAAAGTTAAAGAAAAAGGATGACAAGAGTACATAGAAGAAGAGTATGAATCAATTATCATTAATTACAGTTTATATTTTTGTCACTACAGTCATCTTGGTTCACTTTCGAGTTAATTAACGATAGAAATTATAATGGAATTTGTCAATAAGTACTTTGGATTAACAAGCAGATCGATTAGTTACTAATTGTTTGGGAAATTCGAGGTTGGACATCTACAGTATCATTTATAGCTGAAATTTGAAACTACACCCTAAATTCAAAAATTCCTAATTTGATATTGAATTTCGGATGCTCAGGTGACTGCCCATTTAGGCGGGATTTCCCCCCTTTTCCCCCTCTGTCGTCGACTGCAACCGCCTGCATCCCTTTTTCTCTTTCCTTCCCAAACTAAAGTGCACTTCAATTCCCTATTTTTGCCTCTTTCGTCGACTGTGACCGGGCATTGCTACGTTCCCCTCAGTCAGTTTCGACCAGTGGATTTCGAGGCGCGACTCTTCGTGTCTTCATAGATGGAGAGCGTATCATTTGCCGGACGAATTCGCGGAACAATAGGAGAGATGAAATTGACATTTTCCCTCTTTAGAACAGATCGCAAATTCAACGAATTCAGGGATGAAGTTGATGTCGAGCGGCAGAGTTACCTAGCAGGGCATGACTTTGATTCATTCGGCAGAGCAAGCTAAAATATGAAACTAAAGTGAAGAAAAAGCTATCAATGGATTTGACGCGAATGGTTAGAGCCCCTGAATATGGCTTGCTCTACAATGAGTTTGTGAAAGGGATACCAAATTTAGTGTTGTTCCAGCCCCATTTGTCCGTCGAAGTGAATGGTTCCTATTCAGATGAGTTTGCCCAAAGAACTACTACACATTTCGTTCCATTGCCAGGTAATGTGCTCATTCATTCTTGATGTTTGAAAGCTATTATCATCAATTATTTTCATATCTTATGATCGCAGAGTTATTTTGCATAAAATATAAAAACAGGTAGGTTTACAAAGATGTGAGAAAAGAGAACCACCAGGCCTTTGAACTGTTGTTCATTGACTATGGAGAAGTTTATTAGGAGGGAGGCTTACGAAAGGTCGTTAGAGAGTGATGGGGATGATGATATGGAGTGGAGGACTATTTTTGTCAGCGGAGATGGTCGATCGGTCCTCCGGAGACGAGCAGAGCCTATACGAGGTACTTCCATTTCTCCCTTCTATCCCACCACCGATTCATGTGTTGCCTGTGATCTTAGGCCGAGTTCGCTAACTATTCATTTGATTCCTTTTTGTCTTTCGGTATAATTAGGGTTGGGGTTAGAGTCTAGATTGAGGAATGCATAATATTGTGACTGAGGTTTTGTTGCAATGGTGAAAGTTTCACGCTTGGTACTGACCACTTGATGATTATTATTGGTAATGAAATTAGGTATGGGAGTGACCCAAATTTAGCTTCATAGTAATACATGTATTACACATGCAAATGGGTTTTGGAGCTGCTGCTGTTCTAGCAGCTTTTAATGATGAACAAGGAAAATGAAGCTCTATGGAGTTCATTCATTTCGCCAAAGATGAACGATAGAAACTGGCTTCTAATACACAGTTCAAAGCTGCGGGAGACATATTCTGAATGATTGGTTCATTTGAAGCAGCCCTTCTCTCTGACAAATGGTTGTGTATTCATCATTGCTTCTTAAATAATTACTTTTTGAATGTTCATTCGAGAGATGACAAATGCTTAGGACCCCTGCAAGTTATTCAATTGAATCTGTCAATTTTGGTTGCTTTTCTGAGTCATTTACATGTAGATGGAGTTTAAAGATTTGGGTTGGTTCTAATCGACCTCCTTTATGCATCTATTGCAATAGGGTGAACCAAGCTTCCATCTGTTTGGGTTTATACTGTGTATTGTTGGTACATCAACAAGGGCTTTTAAGTCAGCCCTCCAAGGTATATTGCTTTCTTCTATGGGGTAAATTTTTCTTCGTGCTACAAGTACTTTTGAAATTATTTGGATATTGGAAAGTTTGATATACGAAAATACATGTCGATTCTTTTTGTTATTTCTTTCTGAATGGAGAAGCTAAATTCTATGATGGTTAGAAAACATGTAGTATTAACAAGAAACTAAGTTTACCTATTGTAAAATCCTTGAACTGCTCAACTTTCGTTTGTCGAAGTTTATCTTATATCCAACCTAGAAACTACAATTTTGTGATCGCTCTCAGCTTTGTCTTTGAGGTAAGATTACTTGTTGTTGTTGTGTTTTTCCCTTTTGACCTAGAGTAGAGTGACATTGTTGGGAAAATTAGAGATGAAGCATATGTACTAAGAAATACAAATGAAGATTTGGGAAAGGGGTGAAATGAGAAATTGCGATGAAGCCCCCAGATTGCCCCAATTTAGCAGAAGGGACTTATGAATTCATATGTTTGCTGTCTATGTGTCATAATGGTCACTATTCAGATTACAGTGGTACCAGGAGGTTAAGTTGGAACAACAAAATATATAAATGGCCATTTACTGAACAAGATCTGTCAAATTTGGAATGCATGGATAAGAGCTAGGTGCATGAAGATTTGTTATGCAAGTACTCTTCTCATTGTTCTTTTTTCTTAGAATGATAACACCATCCCATTTGTTTTCTTTTTATCATATTATAATGCCAAAAATGATTGTGATTGCGAGGTATGTGTTGCCAAATCTTAACTAATTCTTTTTTAGTAGCAGTTCAACAGCATCATCAGAGCCATGCTGCAACATCGGCTGAAACATTCTACACAAGCAGGCCATTCCCTCCTGAAATTGAATCCATCACTGTTTCACAGGTAATTACAATACAATGACTTATGTTCACTTCAATAATGCTTCATTAATCCTGCTTTTCCCCTCTCTATCAAATTATAATATTACATGATTCTTTATATAGTCCAAGGTAGATATAGAGATTGAGTTTGAGTTGTCCTACCACAGATATTTCTCTTTGTTCAGAATAACTAGGGTCCATCTTGGAGAATATTCATTCTAATTAGGAAAAATAGCTGGGTATACATAGAATGATTTTGGAGTGACAACCCACATGGTCAGATTCAGGAGTATAGTGGAAGATGGGTAGTGGGTTGAAGTCATTTCGGTAATGAAACCGAAAAGAGACGACTTTCTCGAGAACAAGATAATCAAGTCTTTCACTTAATTCTGATTCCTTCATCTTTCGTATGTCCAGTCACAGGCGATGGCGTTCAATGGTCGAACTACTAAGAAAATGGGTGTTATAGGGTCTCGATTGGAAAAATAATATTTGAAATTCCTTGGGAGTAGATCTAGACTAATTTTCCCTGCCACCTACCAACTTAGGAATCTGAGGTAGCTGCATTGATTGTTAAATTCTATGAGACAACTGGGTTGTGTACTTATAGATGTTTGAATGAAGTGTAAGTTCATTGCTTGACCCCACTGAATTTTGTCATTGTCTTTTGTTTAAGTCAAACCTATATTAAGTTTCCTAAATTTATACCAAATGCTCCATTGCTTTTTTTTCTTTCAGTAGGAGGAGTTGCTGCTAAGTTCAAATTAGGTTAGGAGTTCCTGTTTTGTTCAATTATTGATAGTAGTTTTTATTTATGAGCTAATTCTTTTGTTTTTTCTTTTTGCACGTTCCCTTTATTTCACAGCCTGCAAACGGAGATATTAAGGAGGAATTGGTTGTCTAATACGTGCAGGAAACCATTGTGAGTGAACTGAATTATTGTTGTAAACACCGCCTGTAATTATTGTCCTTTGGTAAATACTTTTGTTTCTCTTTTTGAGTATTTTGGTTGTTTTTAGGGGTTGGCCTAAGTTTTTGTTGGTTTTATTTGATGTTTTATAGATTCTGAGCATTTTCTAATTTTGTAGGTATTTCCTCTCTTAGCAGTAAAGTTCAGTTCATGTAAATTTAGCCGCTTATGTGCTTTGTTCCCTGCTTGTGCGATGCTAATTGTTAGATCTGAGAACATGTGGTTTCATATGCTCTGGTGTTAAATTGGTTCCATGTATTTCATGTAGAATAGGAAAGCCACTTGATGTTTAATTAATTGCAGTATTAGTATGCATACTACTCTTTTTCTTTGTTGTTTATCTGTTGAAGCAGGGTAGTTCCATTGTTGTCTATGTATGAGTGAGGAAGAATCTCATTTAAATATGAACCAAATTTTGGTATTTGATATTACTACAGCATGACATGCCTACTCACTGACCATTTTCAGTATGATCTAATCTCACAAAGCAATTTTCGCTGCAGTATTTCATTATAATGTATCAGACTTTTCATTATAATTATGTTTGTACAGATTTCTTACACTCAACAAACATGACAGTGGAAGGCAGCACATATACAATGGTTGGAGTAGTGAGTCAATCCCTTTATGCTAGCAAATTTAAAATTGAGCTTCTTCCTTTTGAGGATCTGATAGGAGCAGAATGTTTACTTAAGCTGTGTTTCTGTTCTTCTAATCCTTGCTTCTAGCTTGGTTAATTAGGTTGGATATCATTGTTTGTCAATGAATTCATTGTCTGCTATCAATGTTTAGCTGGTGGCACATATACATGAGAGAATGATTATCTATGTTTAGTTATATGATTAGTTTAGTCTTTTTGATATGAAGGCTTAACGTTATAGCCAATTTGTCTTCAAGTTGGGAATGAGTTAGATATTAATACTCTCTTTCCTTATGACAGTGGGTATAGGTGTATTAAGAATTGGATCTCTCTATTACTTGGGCAAAGAAGAAGGTTGCACGCTTGCAGCATATTTAGAGGGAATTGCAGCAAACTAGATAAGGCTTGCAACAGAATTGGAAAAAATTTGTCGTAGTAGCCTGTCCAGTTTCTTGGCTCTACACTTTTCTCCATAACAACATCAACTAGTACTACTTGGATTAAATCATTAGGAATATTTTATATTTTAGATTTCGTCTGTAGTTACTTGGATATTATGTATTTGTACTTATGTTTTATAATCATTATGTATGCTAAAAAATGTTTCCTCATTATATATCTGTCCAAAAGTATAGTAAAACCGTGCATAATTAGGCTTGCTTGCTTCCCGAGGGAGAGACACAGAAGCGGTTTCTAATGTTTTTTCACACATAATCGGCAATTGGCACAAGCTCAATATGCCAACAAATGAAACAACCCAAAAAAGTTCTCTTCTTTGGCCAATTACAATTGCAGGTCTAGAATTTTGGTACTTTGTAGCTTATGATTTTGCTTGGAGGAACTAAGGAGTAAATGGTTTGAGCCATATGCATATAAATGGGACAAGAATCATATTGCTAATCAGCTGCGGGAGTTGTATAGTGACTCACTCCTACTGTCACTCTAGAAAATGGCCAAGTGCAACCACTTCCTAAAGCGTAGTATAGCGGGTTTGGGTTTTATTGTCAACCCGGGTCCTAGATGTGATGACTACTCGGTGAATTCTTGTTATTTAGCGGTGAACTTTTAGTGCAACTCAAGCAAACAAAACACAAAGCAAGTAAACGGTTGTTGTCAAGTCAAGAGAGGTCACTCGGATATGGTCCCCCCTAGACTGCAGTTAAGTCAGATTGCAATTTACCAAGTTCAGTTTTCATGAAAGTTATACTGCGGAAGGTTCTCAATTAGCCTGAAGTCTCGACTAAAGGTCTCCAGACCCTCTCAATCTGAGTCTCTAGCAGGCGACTAACCTCCACCGGAGTAAACAGATTGAGGCCCTAACGAACTAAACCTCCACTACCGAATTGAATTCGGTACAGAATAGCGAATTGGCTCCTCGACTAAAGTCACCAATTCGCCACCTTCGATTAAGGGTACTCTATCAACCTAGGCAGATATTCTCATTCTAGGTCAAAGCAGAAACAACAGGAATTTGATCAGGATTCAAGTCATTCAATCATTCAAACCTCAATCAAATATAATCAATTCACAAACTCTGTACTTGGGTTCATACAATCAGACCTAGCATACAAATCTAGGGTTCCCCATACCCAGATGAATGGGGGAACTACTCCATAGAGAAATAAGCAAAAGCAGATTCAGACGCGGAAATCATACTGTGAAGATGGATTTCTGCTCCTGGACGTTTAATCGCACTTCTCCAAGCTCAAGCCGGGCTCCAATGGTGTTGAAGATCGATCTATGGCGCTTGGGAACTCTAGTTCGTCGCTTTCTCTCTCTAGGTATTGCTTTCTCTCTCAAAAACTCGGAACCCTTCAATGTTGGCCTTCTTTCTCCTTAAATTGACTGCCTGGTCGCGATACCCGGTCGAAATACCCGATCGGGTATTTTGGGTTTCGACCGGGTATTATCGCCGCGCACCGTTTCTCTTAAGGGAAGAATCCCCGGTCACTCGCCATAATCCCCGACCGGGGATTTTGCTGTTTTGCCCGGGCCCCTCTCTGCTTTTCGGGCGCCCAAAAGTGATGAATACCCGGTCGGGTATTTGGCCACCTGACCGGGTATTTTCCTCCTTCAGCCCACTTTGTCCCAACTTCGCTCCTTTCGACCCAGAACTCGTTTCTCCGCCTCGATTCCAACGCCGGGACCTGAAATATGACATAAACACACAACCTAGCGTGAAATTGGCTTAAAACACGAGATTCCTCATCACAAACGGCTTCAGAATAGTGGTGAAAACATGTATAATTATCGGTCTATCAAACTCCCCCACACTTAACCGTTTGCTTGTCCCTAAGCAAACCTAACTCAAACCAATGCAGCTCTCCAGACCTCTATAGCAACAAACAACCTCGATCGTAGGTAGAGGACTTCCTAGATCATTTAGCAACTTACGAGGTCAACCGACGCACAAGTCATCTCATAGCTTTTTCGGCGAGAGCACTAGTCTCGAGTCGGCATCATGGCAAATAGTGAACAGAGGACAAATGAATCGTGGATGAAGAGACTCTCACAAACAAAAGATCATGGACTCACATTAATTCAAGGTGCTCGATTTTCTTTGTGAACATGGTTGGAACCCTTTTCTTTCTTCTTTTTGCTTGTTTTTCTGTTTTTTCTTTTTTTTTCACGGGTTCCAACCTGTTTCTGCAGAAAACGGGGGCTCCCACCTAGCAAAGGTTTTGCGGGAGCCCGGCTCTTACCGGCCATGCCAGGAGCGGGTGTCTCGAGCCTCGTGCGGGGGAAAGACATGTAAGGGGGCTGGAGGTAGTAGGTGGAAATTGGGAACGGATTCCCGTCTCCCCTTACACACTTTCGCCCTATTCGCACGGGAGACGTTATTTTAAAGCACATTTCGAGCACCTGTTATTTCCAAAACATGATACAAGAGTCCATGATAGGTAGAGAGTCCACAACACCACACAATTCAAGGGTCCTAAGATCACTAATTCACTCAATCAACCAACACAATATGAAGAAGAAATGAGACTTCTTAAATGCATCAACATCCTCCATAGTGCTACACTACCTCCCTAGGTTGCAAATCACTACAGAGACTGTCAATTCAAAGCATACTGAGCAGGCAATTGCAAGGAACACGTACTTGGAGCCCTCAAATTTAAAAATTTGGACAGTGGACTAGGCTCCAAGCACACAAACAGAGCTAATGCAGTCAAAAGAGAAACATCCCCCCCACACTTAAGATCGACATTGCCCTCAATGGAGAAGAGGGAAGGAAAGGGGAACGATGTTACCGGTGTGCACAGACTGCAGGAGACTGGAAATGGACCAGTCGGCATGGGACGGACTGGAGAGAGGACCAGTCGGGAACACAGGCAGAGCTAAAAGAGACCAAAAAGCTCAAAGAAACAAAAACCGACACAAAACAGACAGTTTGCACGCTGACAAAGATAAACTCTCAAAACATGACCCTAGGGCCCTCCAAGACCGGAGAAATCAATCTGATCCATAAGGTCGTCGACGCCATCATCCGGTGGCTGCCGTGGCGGTGAATGCTCCCACCGGGTAGTCCAGTGGTGCTCCCCTGGAGGGTGGCAAGCCTGGCGCAGATGCTCGAAATACTCCATCAGACGGCGGCCTCGATCTCTCTCCCGCTCGATGAGAGCAGTAGTCACTCCCATGCTGGTCTCCAAGCGGCCTAGGCGCTCATCTACGCCCGTCATCCTGGACCGGTACTCGGCCTGGTGGGCCGAATACTGCTGGTAGAACTGGACCTGATGGTCCATGATCTGCTGGTTCTGAAGACCAAGCTGCTGGAACTGGAGCCCCATCTGCTGGAACTGCTCCGTGAAGAAGTCCATCGACGGACCAGAAGGACCAGAGGAGGACTCACCTCTCACCGGTCTCCGTCGAGGCTGAAGGTCCCCAGGCGGGGAGAGCGGGGGCTTCGGCTCATCGGAATCCATAGCGCCGTCATCATCATCATCCTCATCCTCATCGACCTCCTCTCCTGAATAGTCATCATCCTCCTCGTCCGCATCAAGATCCACAACCTCCTCAGGGGGCATAGAGAGCCCATCCACCCAGGTGCGGATGTTGTCAGTGGCCAGGAGGCGTGCACTGTGGAGCACGTCCCGGCTGAGGGGTGCGGAGCCGCCCTGGTCGGACGTAGCATGAAGTCCCTCGAAGCTGATCCCGAAGTGGCGGGCCAACCGGGTGATCAGAGGACCACATAAGAGGTGGGTGGGATTACCGTGGACTCGGGAGAAGGTGGTGGCCACGAAAGATCCCAAGTGGATCATGTCCTCCGGATCCCCCATACAGGACATGGCGTACAGGACCCGCTTCGGAACCTTATGCGAGCCGGTGGCGTTGGGGACGATGGAGCGGGTGATCAGCAGGTTCAGAATGTGCCACTCCGGCCTGAGGGTGCTGACGTAGGTCTGGCCAGCCACGAAGAAGTCATCCCGATAGGCGAACCTGACGACCTCTCTGTAGAAATGATCCTGGTGCCAGTCGGGCGGGTTCGGGAGCTCGATCGTGTGGCCATCGAACGGGTGGTACTCGATCCCCAATGCTGAGGCCAACCCGTCAATGGTCAGCTGTCGGGGGCGGCCACCCAACCGGAACTTCACTGCATGGGCGTCCCGAGGCTTCTTCTTGTCATACTCGAACGTGGTGTAGAACTCCCACACCAGCTCCGTGTACGTGGGCTCGTCGATGGCAAGCAGTGTCCGCCAATCGGGGTGACTGATGGCGGTGCTGAGCTCCTGCAACCAGTGGAGCAGCTCGAACACTGCCCACTCGAGGTGGTAGTGTTTCTCCAGTTTCCCCTGGATCACCTTGCGGAACTGGTCCGCGTACTCCCGGTGCAGGCTCAAGCCCTGCACAAACGCATGATCGAGGGACATGATCCTGCACAAACAACAAACCAAAAGTGGAGCCAAGAAAATACATTGTCAGGACCAACGGCATGGGGTCAGCACTTCCCCCACACTCAAGCTCACCTAGGCTAACAATTTAAGCACAACCGATTGAATTGCAAGCAGCTCAACCGGAATTCAAGGCAGGATCACAAAATAAACCACAATAAGCACACGGACAGCACGTCTACCACATATATATCCATGCAAGCTCAAGTCAACCCTCACCCTACTCTAAATCAGGCAGGCAAACACAATTCTCGGTCCTAGAATCTACAGTCCGATTTTCCATAAACTAGAAATGAAAAGGAAACACACCTGGAAACACAAGGAGGACCATAGCTAGGACGCGAAAGAAGGGTGAGGGACGCGAGGGGAGCGGAAAAAATCGCCCAGGAGACTCGCCGGAAAATGGCCGGGGAATCGCCAGAAAGTCGCCGAAAAATGTCCGGCGACGGTGGCGGCCGGCCGGCGAGGCGGCAGCGGCGAACGACGGGCGGCGGAGGTGGCCGGCGGTGGCCGGCGGGTGGCGGCCGGCGGCGGCCAAAGAGGAGAGAGGGGAGAGGATGTGAGAGTAGAGAGAGGAGAAAGTTAGAAAAAAATGAGGGCAGAGAGAGAAATGGCCGGGGGTTTCCTTTAAATAGGAAAAATACCCGGTCGGGACTCAGAAATACCCGGTCGGGTATTTGGGAGTCCTCGACCGGGTTTGCCAAACGCTGCGTTTCAAATGGAAGATTATACCCGGCCTCGAGTCAAAAATACCCGGTCGGGTATTTTTGAATCAAGGTCGGGTATTATCATTAAACGCGGCGTTCAGAGTCGGGGGAATACCCGGCCGCGAACAAAAAATACCCGGTCGGGTATTTTTGGGACGGGGTCGGGTATTTCACCTTTTGCCCCCCCCCCCCCGAGAAACAGAGGGGGCCCCGGGCGTGAGCCAAAAATACCTGGTCGGGTATTTTGGCCCACGACCGGGTATTTCCCCCTTGTCGGCCAAAAAATCATTTTTTTCAAAATTTCAACCTCTCCTGCACGAAAACACCAAATCGAGGCGTCAACGACGACCGAACTTCAATACAGACATGCAACTGACTCGACACGACACAAAAACTCAGAAAAAAGGGAAAAGAAAATGCAAACCGTGGTGGGGTTGCCTCCCCACAAGCGCTTCTTTACCGTCTTTTAGCTGGACGCCCATGGTGGATACTCAGGGAGGTGCAGGAACAGGTGCCTCCAAGAGCGGATCCACGTCGCTCTTGAGGTACAATTCAGGTTGTGGCCATGCACCCGACGGATGCGACCACCAGCAGTGGTCAGCTCGACCTGGCCATCCGGCAGGATGCAAGCGAGTGAGTACTCGGATGGCCAGGGTGATCGTGATGCAGGAGGTGGGACCAGCTCATAGTGGTCTCCACCTTTCTTCCGAGTAGGCCTAGGCACCTGCTGCTTCGGCCGCCACTCCTCTTTGAGCTTTTTATTCGGTGGTGAGGCTGGAGGGAGCGGCGGCGAAGGAGGGAGAGGGGGATCCTGCAAAATGGGAGATGCAGACGGATACACGACAGGCTCGTGTACCGGGTCAGAAATAGCATGCACAGGTGTGACAGCAATCATAGCACAGTGATCGAAATCAGTCACAGAAAAAGTAGCCTGTTTATTTCCAGCACGCAGAATCAGTTTACCATCATGCGCATCCATCAATGCCTTGGCGGTGGCAAGAAATGGTCTACCCAGAATCAAAGGCACATCCACATCATCATTTATGTCCAAGATAACAAAATCAACAGGATATGTGAATGCACCGACATTAACAAGCAGATCCTCTATGATACCCCTAGGACGCACAACGGATCGGTCAGCTAGTTGAATGCTCATCTTAGTAGGGCTAAGTTCACCTAGGTCTAGCTTTTTGAACAATTTGTATGGCATGACATTAATGCTAGCGCCTAGGTCCGCCAAGGACTTTCCTACATGCATGCTGCCAATAGTAAGAGGGATAGTGAAACTCCCTGGATCCTTGCGCTTTTCGGCAGCTTGTTCTGCAGGACAGCAGAACACTCCTCGCTCAGCAGCACTGTCGAGAGATCCCCAAGTTTCTTCTTGTTGGTGCAGAGATCTTTCATGAACTTTGCGTACTTGGGCATCTTCGACAGTGCCTCCACAAATGGTACGCTGATGTTGAGCTGCTTCAACATTGCCATAAACTTGGCAAACTCAGTCTCCAGCTTGTCTTTGTGTAGGCGAGTGGGAAAGGGAAGCTGGGGTACGCGCTCCTTCACCACTGGTTGTGGCTTGGGAGCAAGGGCTTCCTTCTCCACCCGCACTTCTGCATCACCGGCTGGAAGTGCTGAAGCAGGTAGTGGTGCCTCCTGCCTGGTCGGGGCAGGATCAGCTGATGTAGGCCTGCCGCTCAGGGTGAAAATGGCATCCAGCTGCTCGTGCGGGTCCCGTGGATTGGGGATGGTGGTGGCAGGTAGAGTCCCCGAGGCCCGAGCAGTAAGTTGGCGCGCTAGGGCACCGACTTGGTGCTGTAGATCTTGCAAAATAGCACCTTGGTTCCTCTGCCCTGCCTCCAAAGAGGCTATGCTCTGGTCCACCCTCGTGAAATTCGCCTGGCTGGTGGTCATGAATGTCGCCAAAATATTCTTCAGATCAGCCATCTGATTATCGGGAGCTGCGGCTGCTGGAGGCTGAGCAAACTGGCCCTGGGGCTACTGGAATGGCTTCCCTTGCCTAGGCTGGTAGGGCTGCTGCTGTGGTGGTGGCCCCTGCCTAGCCTGGAAGGGCTGCCTCTGCGGAAAACCACCTGCTGGTGCTGGGAAACCAGGTGGTTTGTTGGTGTTGCTGCTCCAGGCGAAGTTGGGATGCTGGCGCCATCCTTCATTGTAGGTGTTGCTGTATGGGTCGAGGCGCCGAGCATTGGCGATGAAGGCCACCTGCTCTTGGGGAGTGGAGGACTCCCTTATAGATTGACAATCCTCCACCAAGTGATTTGGGCTCTCACACCACTGACACCGAGCTACTGGAGGCGTAGCTACACCTCGGCCCGGAAGGAGGCTGTTAGGCTCCTTCAATGTCTGCACCAACTCAGCCACCTGCTGCTCTAACCCGGATCTGGCCTCCATAGCATGCACACCCCGGTCCCGGGAATTCCTGCCTCTGTTGTTCTGTCCCCAAGAATGATCTCGGGCAGCCAAGGTACTGATCATCTGGTTCAGCTCGGGTGGAGTCTTAGTAAGGATATCCCCTCCTGGGCAGAGAGACTCGATCACCCTCTGGCTGTCTGGAGTGAGGGCGCTGTAGAAGTTCCCTACTGTGAAAGCATCGCTGAAGCCATGATGGAGACACTGCCAGAAGTATCCCATGTACCGCTCCCATGCATCACGAAGTGACTCATCTGGCTCTTGGCGGAAGTGAGTGATCTCCCGCTGAATCTCCGTGGTCTTCGATGCCGGATAATACCGGTGCACGAACTTGTCAGCCAGATCGTCCCAAGAGGTGATGGACAATGGGGGCTGGGTCTCCAACCACCTCTTAGCATTCCCCGCCAGAGAATGGGGGAAGAGGTGAAGGCGGATCGCGTCATCCGGGACACCATTCAGCTTGAACCCGTTCGTCAGCTGCAGAAAACAGGAAAGATGTACCCGGGCTTCCTCGTCCTTCAAGCCATGGAACTGGATAGAGGATGTGATGAGTTGAATCCAGCATGGCTTGATCTCGAAGTTATTTGCAGGAATAGGCGGATAGAGGATGACCGGGCGGATGTCAGCAATCCGTGGAGTATAGTAGTACTCCAAGGTGGGACCCGGAGGTGGTGGATGATGATGGCCATCTCCCTGGGGGTTTGGGTCGTTCCCCAGGATCTGGTTCTGAGGAGGTGGGTTCTGATCGCCTTCCATCTCGTACTCGTCCTCGGAGTCGCTGCTCAATTGGCCGTCTCTGCGCTCCACCGTAGCCAGTCTAGCTCGCTGTTGTTTCCGAAGTTGTTTGCAGGTGCGCTCAATCTCAGGATTCAACGGCAGTAAACCTCCCGACTGACTACGGGTCATGCACTATCTGCACACAATCAAGCAATGCAAACCCGTGAAGGCACAAGTGGGAAAAAACAAAAACTCAATGCGAAAATGAAAATGCTAAAGTAACAGAAATCACTTTTCTTCAACAACCTAGCCGTCCCCGGCAACGGCGCCAAAAGCTTGACTCACTCCTACTGTCACTCTAGAAAATGGCCAAGTGCAACCACTTCCTAAAGCGTAGTATAGCGGGTTTGGGTTTTATTGTCAACCCGGGTCCTAGATGTGATGACTACTCGGTGAATTCTTGTTATTTAGCGGTGAACTTTTAGTGCAACTCAAGCAAACAAAACACAAAGCAAGTAAACGGTTGTTGTCAAGTCAAGAGAGGTCACCCTGATATGGTCCCCCCTAGACTGCAGTTAAGTCAGATTGCAATTTACCAAGTTCAGTTTTCATGAAAGTTATACTGCGGAAGGTTCTCAATTAGCCTGAAGTCTCGACTAAAGGTCTCCAGACCCTCTCAATCTGAGTCTCTAGCGGGCGACTAACCTCCACCGGAGTAAACAGATTGAGGCCCTAACGAACTAAACCTCCACTACCGAATTGAATTCGGTACAAAATAGCGAATTGGCTCCTCGACTAAAGTCACCAATTCGCCACCTTCGATTAAGGGTACTCTATCAACCTAGGCAGATATTCTCATTCTAGGTCAAAGCAGAAACAACAGGAATTTGATCAGGATTCAAGTCATTCAATCATTCAAACCTCAATCGAATATAATCAATTCACAAACTCTGTACTTGGGTTCATACAATCAGACCTTGGCATACAAATCTAGGGTTCCCCATACCCAGATGAATGGGGGAACTACTCCATAGAGAAAGAAGCAAAAGCAGATTCAGACGCGGAAATCATACTCTGAAGATGGATTTCTGCTCCTGGACGTTTAATCGCACTTCTCCAAGCTCAAGCCGGGCTCCAATGGTGTTGAAGATCGATCTATGGCGCTTGGGAACTCTGGTTCGTCGCTTTCTCTCTCTAGGTATCGCTTTCTCTCTCAAAAACTCGGTACCCTTCAATGTTGGCCTTCTTTCTCCTTAAATTGACTGCCTGGTCGCGATACCCGGTCGAAATACCCGGTCGGGTATTTTGGGTTTCGACCGGGTATTATCGCCGCGCACCGTTTCGCTTAAGGGAAGAATCCCCGGTCACTCGCCATAATCCCCGACCGGGGATTTTGCTGTTTTGCCCGGGCCCCTCTCTGCTTCTCGGGCGCCCAAAAGTGATGAATACCCGGTCGGGTACTTGGCCACCTGACCGGGTATTTTCCTCCTTCAGCCCACTTTGTCCCAACTTCGCTCCTTTCGACCCAAAACTCGTTTCTCCGCCTCGATTCCAACGCCGGGACCTGAAATATGACATAAACACACAACCTAGCGTGAAATCGGCTTAAAACACGAGATTCCTCATCACAAACGGCTTCATAATAGGGGTGAAAACATGTATAATTATCGGTCTATCATATAGGAATCTCGGGAACGATGAAGAATCAAGTAGTGAGAGTGATCATGTATCCGTAGCTGGGGCTTGGGAGAATTGTTGCACGTAGGGCTTTCGGGAAGCTTTGCTTTTCTGACACTGAGAGATGACTCTGGCACGATTTACGTGTGTTCATCCAAATGCATCATATATATTTTTTATTATTCAATTGATTTTATCTTTTCTTAAATCATGATATTTTAAGAAAATTCCATTTTCACAAAAAAAAACCATTTTATATTTGAGGCATTGAGTACTTTATTTAATCAAAATTCTAGACAAATATTTGAGGATTTGAGATTTTTCTATTGTAATAGCCTTGAACTATTCTCATATGTTAATGTAAGTTCTTAACAATCACAATTATTCTTGGATATATATTAGTAACAAATCAACTAGTATATAATAGTTTATACTTCTTAATTTTTAACTTTTTAGATGACTAATGACCATAAAATTTTAACCCATTAAAATATAAATAAATGAATTAAAATAAAATGCTAATAAACAAAATAAAATTCGACCAACGAGTCGGGTAAAAGCTAGTTATAAAATATGATTGCATTGATCATTGACCAATGTTGAAGGAGACAACGCTCTGAGGTGGGATATGAATTGGTGTGGTAAATTAAACCTCCCATGTGTGGTTTTGAACTCTACAATATGCATTCTTGAAGAGATTTTGCATTACTTTCGCCTCAATCCGGGTTTGAGTGCGCGATTTGTAGGTCGGTGTAATAATAGGGTAGCCCATTTGGTGGCTAGGAAGGCCCTTTCTTTGTACCCGGCCATTAGTCGTGTCTTCAATTTTCAGACCTGGCTTAATACCAGGGTGTAACTATCTCCTTTTTTGATTCAATATATGAATATCTTTTGTAAAAAAAAAAAACTCTACAATATGCATGTTGTACCCCCGACAATTTCAACCAATGTATTGTAATAAATAATATTATTGCTGATGTATAACTTGATTAACAATACCAAAGTTTACAAATTGAAACAAATGGAGTGGTGGTAGACTAATGGAACATTTTTCTTACTTATGGAAAATCCAATTTTTGGGTATTGTTCAAATTCCATTTATTCTGAGTAATTCTATTTTGTAGCAAATTTATATCTAATTTTTTATTTTAGGTCTACATTGAATACAATGAATTGGGTAGGGGTGGTATTCGGTTTTCCGTTTAACGGTTTAACCGGTGATAACTGTAATCAATGATACACCCATATCAATCAAAGACTCGCTATGGTTTGGGTTTTTGCGGGTTGGTCTATGTCAAGCCGCACATTAACCACCCACATGCCAATCCCTGTTGGTGTGATAAATAATCTAACAAATATCTATGAATTATTAACAAACCCTATCGTAAGTCGATTAACTCATAAGTCGGTGGTCGAGATGGCTCGCTAGCCGCATGTCTAGCCAGCTCATAACTCAAAACGAACTAACTCACAAATTGAACTCAACAAGCCACATAATTGAGCTGGCTCGCGATTCTTGCGAGCTAGACAAGGTTTAGCTAAAAATCGGCTCGTTAATAAACAAGTTGAGTATCAAACAAGATTATTTTGAGCAGAATGCCAAGCCACTCGTGAGAAATTTGGCTCATTTGCAGCCCTAAAGGCAGTTAATTAGATTATTGATACTCGTGACCAAGAACTTCGTGTCCTCTACTCAGCAATTATCTTGATCCGCCAAACGCCTTGTATCATTGGGCTTCTCGGTACTCTACCAGGCGCCTTGTATTAATGGGCTTCTCAGTACAAGGACTTTACCAGACGCAGAACTCTCTTTGATCTGCTTCACAAATGTGGAACTCTCTTTTATCCGCCAAGCCCGGGCTCTGATACCACTTGTCAAACCGGGGGTATCCTCTCCAAAATGTCTCGTACTAATGAGTTTGGTGGACACTTATATACAAGGATTACTTCACTTGTATTACCGATGTGGTATTTGGAGTGTCCCATAACATAATGAGTAAAAAAAAACCTACATCCGACATACCCTTCGAATAATATTTGCAGTGAACTTATCATACTTAAAACCTAACCCTATGGCCTATTGACAAGCATTGTAGGTATTGTCAATTAGCATTTATTAGTTACTTGGTTTATTCGGAAGAAGATAGCGTGGTCAAAACGGTGAACATTGGCATTGGACAATGTTACGCAGGATCAGCAGTGACATACCACTTCTATTTGCATTTTGTGGGGGTCGGATACTATGCTAACCCCTAAAGGGGTAGTGATTTTCGACACCCTCCTTTTGATTGGTCAGTTTATTTCCAATCATTGGCAAGTATTAATTAAACTTGTTTTTTATTTTTTTTTAATCTTGTAATTTTGGTTCTCTCACCCACATTGGAAAGGGAAAGAACTTGGGGAACCAGGAAAAAGCACCCCCCCAAATGTGCAATTAATTGCCATTTTTTGTCTTTCTTTCGTCTCCTTCTCTCTTCATTTGGAACCCCTTTCCATTTTGATTTCATTTTCACCAGAAGCCTCCCCCATTTTCATCTTCCTCTTCCTCCCGCCGCCGCCATCACCCCTCTCCACCCTCTTCATCCATGCCTTCCACTTGTGCCGCCTCCATCCCTACAACCGTCGTACTCCTGCGGCGTCTTCCCCCATCACCATCCTCCTATCTCCAGCCGCCGCCGTCCTGGGATCGCCTCTGACCTACCGAGTGGGTTGCTCGCTGTCGGAGGACAAGACGCAAGGTTATCGCCGGAGATCAAAAAGATGAAGGCCACACCGAGAGGGAAGACGGATCCAACATTCCGCGCGACGATTCTGGGCATGCCAAGAATGGAGAATCTTGTGCGGCATCAAATGATGGGGGTGACGACGTGATCGGACTCTCCTCCCGAACGCAGGAGGCACCAATGGACGGGTACGTGTATGTTAGAAACCGATTTATTTAGGATTTCTATATTTATTATTTTAATTATTATTAGGGTAAGTCTTATTAAGGTTAGTAGTCTTCTAGTAGAATTAGATTTATTCTTAGGGTTTTCTAGTATTTCCCTATATATATGTACTTTGGGTCATTCATCAGATTAAGCAGAAATTAATAGAAAAGTCCTCCTTCCCCAAATCCCTAATCTCTTTCTCTCAAATCTCGTATATCCTTCTCCCTAGAGGCTTCGGCCGTTCTTTCTATTCTTCCCCAAATTCTCCTCAAATCCCTAAATCCCCAATTCTATTCTATAAACCCTAAATTCCCAATCTCTAGATCCAATTATCTCAACCAGGGATGAACCTGTGTATGAAGACTTCATGCCGTATGTTACGACGATGGACCTGCGAGATCGCCTTGTCGTGTTCTTCGAATTGCCGGGATTCGAGAGCGATCACATAGACGTGCAGGTAATTGGATCCGATGTGCTAGCAATAATGGGACAACGGCCATTGACTGATGGTCACAGGTGGATCAGATTCAAAAAGCAAATCAGATTCCGAGCACACCACGACATTAGACGATATCGCGCTGGTTTTGGGAAATTCGATTTCATCATTCGAATCCCCAAAATCAACGCACCACCCGTCCATGAAGGAAAGCCCGCAACCAACGCACCACCATTGACCGAGACAGAAGATGATGTGGACGATGGCACAAAGACGCAGCAGCCGTCAGCAGACGAGGATACGGCCGACAATGAGGCCAAGCCGCTGAGGAGGCTGGAGGTGGGCTCGCCTCACTGCCATCGGAAGCAGGACGCGCCGCCAAAGATGGAGGAGCTGGAGAGGAAGATGATGGAGATGTCGGGTTGGCCTCCGGATCGTCGGACAGGAGGTTTTCCGCCACGAAATGACGATTCAGAGGAGGTGAAGAAGCCGTCATCGAGGGTGGAATCAAAGGAGAAGAAGGGAGCACGATCAATGACGACAGGCGGGGCGGCGACGGTCATTAAAAAGGCAGTGGACGACGAGGCCAACTCACGGGTGAGGCCAGAAACGGTGGCGGGTGTCGTGGTCCCGGACTCGCCTTGCCTTGAGGTGGTGGAGAGGTCGCCTCCAGCGATTGAGAAGAAGCAGGAGGGCGGCTGGGGTTTCTCTTTCCCAAAACCTTGGTCAACCTTGGGTCGAACAGAGCACCGACCAAGTTCGATGGGCCGCGCGAATGGCGCCGACGGCGCTGCGATCAAATTCCTTCGAGACGACGTGGAGCACCATCGCCGGGGCTCGTCGCAGGCAGCGCGAATCGCGACGGGGTCGACTTCGAGTTCCCTGGTGCGCCGTTCGTCGGAGGACGAGAAGAAGAAGGGTAGCAGCGCTTCCCTTCCCGCGATCGAGCGGGCAACGACGCTGCTGGCGAAGGGAGGCGGTGGCGTCGCTCATCTCTCCAACCCCAGGTCGTCGCCGGGAAAGAAGATGACGGAGGTGGAGGAGGAGGGGAAGAAGGCCGGCGGCCTTTCTCCTTTGGCAACCCTAGGCGGCGGCGCAACCCAACAGCAGCAGCGAGTGTCTTGTGGTGAGTGGGCCGTGAGGTCAATGGGAGCGGGCCGAGTTGGCCTAGGATGCTGGCTGGCAAAGAAGGAGGTGGCTGGACTCATTTCGGGCCGAGCAAATCAGCAGGGTGAGTCTATTCGTGGGCCTCAGTTAAGACAGAGGTGGGCCGAGAGAGAGCTTGGTTGTAGGCCGAATCTCTTCTATCAGCGGAGCAGGCTGAAGTTAGGAGTAATTCGGGCTGAGTCACAGCCTAGTTTCAGGTCAGACCAGAAAGAGGCCAGCTGGGCCGAACTCAATGGAATGGTTTGGGCCACAATTGAGTTGCCTTATTGAAGCTCTTTTGTACGGAATGGGCTCAATGACTGGGAAAGTTAATTGTGTGGGCTTGACAAGTCTTGATAAATTGGTACTTAAGGATGGGTTCTTGGGCAAGAGCAAGTCATTAGATTCATGGTGTTGCGGGAGGGTGACGACCGCGAAGGAAGAATTATTGAAGTGGGAAGGTTTCGAGGATGTGAGGATTATGCCACCAGAAATGCAAATCACGACCACTGAGCAGCAACAGGAGGATGAAGAAATAAGGGCTACTCGGGGAGTAGAGCACGACTGGAAGAAACGGAAGCGCAAAAAATGGAGTAGTCAGCTTGGGAATTGCGCGGGAAGGAAGAAAAATTGGGTCAAGACGGTCAACCTTGAGGACAAGGTTGGTTTGAAGAGGGAGGAGATGTTAGAAACCGATTTATTTAGGATTTCTATATTTATTATTTTAATTATTATTAGGGTAAGTCTTATTAAGGTTAGTAGTCTTCTAGTAGAATTAGGTTTATTCTTAGGGTTTTCTAGTATTTCCCTATATATATGTACTTTGGGTCATTCATCAGATTAAGCAGAAATTAATAGAAAAGTCCTCCTTCCCCAAATCCCTAATCTCTTTCTCTCAAATCTCGTCTATCCTTCTCCCTAGAGGCTTCGGCCGTTCTTTCTATTCTTCCCCAAATTCTCGTCAAATCCCTAAATCCCCAATTCTATTCTATAAACCCTAAATTCCCAATCTCTAGATCCAATTATCTAACCCGTTAGAAACTTTGTTTCTAACAGTGTACCAGTGGAGTGGTACGTGTACCAGTGGAGTGATACTAGTAACCATATGTTCTGTTTAGGCTTAAAAAAAATTGTGAACACAGTTTTTGGCTACTAATGGAAAGTTCCTATATTGAGGACAGTCTTGATTAGTACCAGTTCAGTGGTATAAGTATGAGTATTTGTATATTGAGGACAGTTTTGATTAGTACCAGTTCAGTGGTATAAGTACCAATATAGTGGTATAAGTACCAGTTAATTGATATGTATACGTGTCTAGTGGTATAATACAAGTTCAGTAGTATATATGTACCACTGAAGTATTATGATTACCGCTGAAGTTGTGCGAAGACCATTTCTATTCCATTACTCGTCGGCAAAGATATTTCCATGAAATTGAAAGAAGTTAACCAATAATACGACAAAGAAAAATAATAAAATCAATTCCAAACTTCAAAAGCGGTGGAGATCACAATATTTCCATGACGATGACACTGCCGTGAATATGTACCACTCCACTGGTACACGTACCACTCCACTGGTACACGTACCACTCCACTGGTACACGTACCAGTCCATTGGTGCATTTCCTCTGCCGCCTACTGAAACGGTGAAATTAAAAAGGTAACTGAAACGGTGAAATTAAAAAAGGTAACTGAAACGGTGTAATTAAAAAAGGTAAGAGGGAATGAATAATTATGAGTGGAGGAACCCACTATTTACTTCCTTCTCTCTGCATAATTAATATGACAATTAATTATTTCTCTATCCATATTTATTTGGGACAGCCATTAATACTTGTCTAATAATTAAGTATAAAACTGACCAATCAAAAGGAGGGTGTCAAAAATCACTACCCCTTTAGGGGTAGTCCCGCTAACCGAACCCGCATTTTGTGTGTCCCAAGAGAACATAGTAATTAATTAGTACTTAATTATTTATTAGTTTCACATGAAAGAGAACAAACGTGGGATCTTTGTGTTGGGTTCAATTTAAGTATGTAGTTATGGTCATTGCTTTTTTAAAATTGGGTTCCGTGGAGAATCTAGGTAGGTAGGGCGACTTTGAGTGAGGTTGGAGTTGTACTTTTGGGTAATAAGTTTTAAAACTTGCTTTCAGCATGCAATTGTTACTTACATGCGCATATAATTAATCATTCTAGTGTTAGGGATGGCAATTTCGACCTGACCCGTTTTATCCGATTTGTTTGATCTGTTTTACATGTAAGTTTAGTCAAACTACTTAGGATTTCCCTTTTATTACATCATATTTTAGCTATAATAAAGTTGTAAATTAGTCAAAACCTCAATTTATCCAATAATTTAACTACATTTATCATAATATTGTTTGTTTCCTTGGTCTTATAATAAAAAGAACGCATATTTCTAATGTTTTTCATATAAATTGCATACCCATTCGGTCGACCTGCCCCAATCCGCGACCCATGATAAATTACCCGACCTGCTACGTGGGGATGAGTACCAAGAAACCCGCCCGGACCTGCCCATTGTCATTCCTACTGTTAATATTCCTCAATTAGAGGGATTCCCTACGTACTGTTAAAGGCCAGCTTTGTGCCATTGTTTGCCATTTGGGTTGGATGGAGTTGTAGGCAGAGAAGAGATATAGAGCTACCGTAACGATACTCGAACTACTAAAACATTGAATGTATAAAGTCTCGAAACTACAACGATCAACAACGATTTTGTTTCTTTTGAGTTCTTTTATTCTTCGTCACTATTTAAGAGAGAGGTTTTCACCCACTACAAAATAAAATACATATGGCAGGGGATTTTTTAACATTTAGCGATGATTATAACCGACGCTAAATAAACCGTCGGTGGTTTCTGTCACCGCTGCACAACCGCATCTAGAACAACCGTCGCAAAGCTACGCCAGCAAGCAGTCACCCAAACCGCTGGTGGATGTTCTTGCGACGGTTCTGTAGCGGTTAAATCCGTCGCTATTTGCCCCTTATGGTTCCGTCAGATACTATACTTTGCAGCAGTTACACGTGTTGTCCCGACGGTTTATAACCCCTGCTACTGCCAACTTTTATCCGGCATTTAACGACACTACCAAATCCCTGCAAAGATTTAATGACGAATTTAGCGACGGCTCTGTAATAGCGTCGCTGAGAATTGCAACTGTATTTCATATTTTCCCCTGAATTTAGATACCTGAAAACCGTCGCTGAAATTAGATTTATTACAAATTTCTACAACCCCTGCTACCTGCCACTGCGTTTCAAATTCTCTCTTCTATTAAATCAATAGAAACTCAACAACAAACAATTCACAATGAAAGGCATCTTTAAACTTGAACAAAAGACAAGTTCTAGCAAGATCCACAATATCAAACTTTGTTGTCTTCTGCATCGGCCACATCATTCAGTGCTTTCTTTTGAAACCATATTGACCTGTTAGGGAGCCATAAAAACAAATAAAAGTCGTCTCCTAAATAGCATGAAGAAAAAAAATAAAAATAGAACAATAAACAAAGTGGATAAAAACTCACAGAAGAAAACTTAAGTCACAGTATCAAAGAAACACCTAACTCTGCAACAATGTGATACTAACCCTTGTCTCTGATTGGCTAAAGCTAACCTGAGCTAGAGAAAGAGATTACACAAATATTAGATTCTAACCTAGAATAATGAGGGAAGAAAGCTCAACGCAGAGAGCAGAAATTATTTGACCTGGAGTTCAAGAAAGAACACGGATGACAAGCGACACAAAATGCACTGCACGAAAGAATGTATTTGTGTATGTTTTGAGTTACATTTGGTCAGCCCTGTGCAACACTTTGGCTCCACTGAAAATTACAACAGCAACAACACTAAGAATGATGCAAATCAGCCCTCATACAAATGAAAGGAAAACCTGAAGTTAGAAATATATACTCGAGAAACCTTGGGATCCGCTGCAAGATCATTTCTCTTTAGATGCTTAAATGAATCAAGCATAACTGAGAAAAAGAATAATAGACTAAAATGTTACCTTACCTCATGCAATTCAATAATGCTTCGACATCCTATAGTTCACACATGCATAAGTTCTAAGACCACAGAAAAAGGACAAATCATTAGGGAACAATAGAGAATCAATAAAAGTAGCTAAAACTGTCATTGAAAGATAAGATATATAACTTGTGCTCTAATGTCTTCAATTTTAGTATCTCAAATGATAGACATTGGATTAATTAAATTAACAGCAGGCTTAATAAAGGAGCCACTTTTGAAGAAAATAATAAGTTCATAACGTACTTGAGCATCTTTTTCACAGGGTTCAAAAACACACACCTTATGCTGGATACATGAAGCTCTCGACAAAGATCCAAGATATCCCCTCACTTCTTTCAGAATCTTACAAAAACAAAAATACTCTCTCAGTTAGATTCTGAGGCATAAGTAGACATGAGTGTAGGAGGCAGCATAGAACTTTATAAGAAAACCTCCATCAAAGAAAACTTATAAACTGTAATAGCCAATTCTTAGAAAACAAAACACCCAAACAAGGAAATTACAGTGATTACTTTCAGGCTTTTGTGATCTATATCTCCTAGTACTCTAACTCAATTGATCACCATACCAGAAAGATCAAACTAACTGAAGATGTTTTTTTTAAGCTAATCTCCCATAAAATTAGATAGTTTTTGACTCACTCCTACTGTCACTCTAGAAAATGGCCAAGTGTAACCACTTCCTACAGCGTAGTATAGCAGGTTTGGGTTTTAATGTCAACCCGGGTCCTAGATGTGATGACTACTCAGTGAATTCGTATTATCTAGCAATGAAACTTTAGTGAAGATCTAAACTAACAAGCAAGCAAAGCAACTAAACGGTTGTTTTCAGGTTAAGAGAGGTCACCCGGATATGGTTCCCCCTAGTCTGCAGTTAAGCCGGATTGTAATTACCAAGTTCAATTTCTATGATAGTTATACTGCGGAAGGTTCTCAAACAGTCTGAAGTCTCGACTAAAGGTCTTCAGACTCTCTCAATCTGAGTCTCTAGCGGGCGACTAACCTCCATCGGAGTAAACAGATTGAGGCCCTAACGAACCAAACCTCCACTACCGACTGGAATTCGGTACAGAATAGCGAATTGGCTCCTCGACTAAAGTCACCAATTCGCTACCTTCAATTAAGGATGCTCTATCAACCTAGGCAGATATTCTCATTCTAGGTTAATGCAGAAACAACAAGAATTTGATCAGGATTCATGCCATTCAATCATTCAAACCTCAATCGAATATAATCAAATCATAGAAACAGTACTTGGGTTCATACAACCAATCCTAACATACAGATCTAGGGTTTCCCACACCTAGATGAATGGGAGAACTACTCCATGGAGAAAGAAGCAAAAGAAGAATCAGATGCGGAAACCATACTGTGAAGGATGGTTCCAAGCTCAAGCCAAGCTCCAATGGTGATGAAGATCAAGCTAGGGCACTTGGAGACTCTTGTTCGTCGCTTTCTCTCTCTAGGAATCGCTCTGTCTCTCTAAAACTCGAATCCCCCCTCAATTTGGCTGAAAATCTCCCTAAAAAACATGAATTTCCCGACTCACACGGGCAGGCCACACGGCCGTGTGGCTCACCACTTTGCCCGTGCGAGTCGAAACGCAGCGTACCATTAAGTCGATCTTCAGCCATCTCACACGGCCAGGGTTGCACGGCCGTGTGAATTTCCTGGGATGCCCGTGCTTGGCCTCGGCAAAAATCACACGGCCACAAGTGCAACTTGCACGGCCGTGTGAAAGTTACTGGTGCCCGTGTTTGCTCTCGCACAATCCCACACGGCCTGGTTTGTCAGTTGCACGGCCGTGTGGTGTTTATGTGTGCCCGTGCAGCTTCCTTAGAACCTCGCCATGCGTCCGATCCTCGTCCAATCGACCCCAAACTCGCTCCCAAGTCTCCATTCACGTACTAGGACCTGAAATATCATAAACAAGCACAACCTAGCGTGAAATCGGCCTAAAACACGAGAATCAACACCTCAAACGGAGTAAGAGCAGGGGTAAAAACATGTGTAAATAACGGTCTATCAAACTCCCCCACACTTAACCATTTGCTTGTCCCCAAGCAAACCTAACTCAAACCAATGCAACTCTCCAGACCTCTATAGCAACAAACAACCTCGATCGTAGGTAGAGGACTTCTGATGCAATATCGACTAGCACGATATTTAATTCTCGTGGTCCAAAAATGAAGGTTCGAATAAGAAGATATAAGGATCAATTGGGAGCATTCTTGATGGATACAATAATGTTCGTTGATCAATAGTTGCTGCTACTCGTACAACGACTACACGTGAAAACATGGTTAATTACATGCAACTCTTAAACGTGGTGGGAACTATTGTGGCATGGATTGATTGATGCTATTTGCTGGGTAGTTAATTGATTACGTGGAGCAATTGCCATTTCTTGCATTGTAATTATTTGTGGGTTTTAGTTGATGGTTAATAGCAACGTGGAGAGCAGGGGGGTCCTGATTCCAACAGCAAGAAGGTCTCAATCCCACCGCAGCTGCTAAGGAAAAGAGGGAGGAAAGAATTCCGCTGCGGAAAAGGAAAAGCTAATCCCACCGCAGCTGCTAAGGAAAAGAGGGAGGAAAGAATTCCGCTGCGGAAAAGGAAAAGCTGGCAGCAGGCGGTGCAATTGGTCATTGATTTGTTTAATTGTAATTTTGGTTATGTACAAGTTAAATTAGTAGTTTTATTCCTTATTTAAGTAGTATTATGTTTCCTAGTTAGTTTGGGATTTGTTTTCCTATTCCTTTTAGGTTAGTTTTATGTTTTTGTGACCTCTATAAATAGAGGATGTAAGACCTACGAATTTTGTACCCAATACCCAACATTCTATTATCAATCAACTTTCAAGTTTCAAGTTCAAACGAACTGGTTCTTTGTGTAAGCTTCTGTCGAGAGTGTTCCAGAGGTTTCACGTGTCTCTTATCAACTAGAGAACGCGTCTAGTTGTGGCGAGCTTCTACCCTATATCAATTGCCCATTTCCACGAGTTGGTGCTGTCCGATTGGTTTCATATACCAATTGCCCTTCATCACGGTTGGGATTGTCCGATTGATTCCGCATTATCTTTTATTTTTCGAGTTCAAGAAAGGAGACATTAGAAAATCATAAAAAGATCGTTGAAGCTGCGTACTTTGGTCATATAATCCGAGTTCGAGGGTTCTCTTCGGATTTGGATCATATCAACTTCCTAGATCATTTAGCAGCTTACGAGGTCAACCGACGCACAAGTCATCTCATAGCTCCTTCGGCGAGAACACTAGTCCCGAGTCGGCATCATGGTAAATAGTGAACAGAGGACAAATGAATCGTGGATGAAGAGACTCTCAAAAACAAAAGATCATGGACTCACATTTTTTTCAAGGTGCTCGATTTCCTTCTTGAAGATGGTTGGAACCCCTTTCTTTCTTCTTTTTGCTTGTTTTTCTGTTTTTCTTTTTTTCTCAAGGGTTCCAACCTGTTTTTCAGAAAACGGGGGCTCCCACCTAGCAAAGGTTTTGCGGGAGCCCGGCTCTTACCGGCCATGCCAGGAGCGGGTGTCTCGAGCCTCGTGCGGGGGAAAGACATGTAAGGGGGCTGGAGGTAGTAGGTGGAAATTGGGAACGGATTCCCGTCTCCCCTTACACACTTTCGCCCTATTCGCACGGGAGACGTTATTTTAAAGCACATTTTCGAGCACCTGTTATTTTCAAAACATGATACAAGAGTCCATGACAGGCAGAGAATCCACAACACCACACAATTCAAGGGTCCTAAGATCACTAATTCACTCAATCAACCAACACAGTATGAAGAAGAAATGAGACGTCTTAAATGCATCAACATCCTCCATAGTACTACACTACCTCCCTAGGTTGCAAATCACTACAGAGACTGTCAATTCAAAGCATACTGAGCAGGCAATTGCAAGGAACACGTACTTGGAGCCCTCAAATTTTCAAAAATTTGGACAGTGGACTAGGCTCCAAGCACACAAACAGATCTAATGCAGTCAAAAGATAAAAGATAAACATCCCTCCACACTTAAGATCGACATTTCCATCAATGGAGAAGAGGGAAGGAAAGGGGAACGATGTTACCGGTGTGCACAGACTGCAGGAGACTGGAAATGGATCAGTCGGCATGAAACGGACTGGAGAGGGACCAGTCTGGAACAAAGCACAGCTAAAGGGAAACAGAAGAGCTCAAACACAATATGTTAGGTCCAATGGTCAGCCCAATAATACATCATCCAAAACAAAGGAAAACAAACCAAAACCAAACCGGTTTACAATCCGACTCAAAACCCAAGAAAGAAAGTCAAACCGTGGTGGGGTTGCCTCCCCACAAGCGCTTCTTTACCGTCTTTTAGCAGGACGCCCATGGTGGATACTCAGGGAGGTGCAGGAACAAGTGCCTCCAAGAGCGGATCCACGTCGCTCTTGAGGTACAGCTTCAGGTTGTGGCCATGCACCCGACGGATGCGACCACCAGCATTGGTCAGCTCGACCTGGCCATCCGGCAGGATGCAAGCGAGTGAGTACTCGGATGGCCAGGGTGATCGTGATGCAGGAGGTGGGACCAGCTCATAGTGGTCTCCACCCTTCTTCCGTGCAGGCTTAGCAACCTGCTGCTTCGGCCGCCACTCCTCCTTGAGCTTTTTGTTCGGAGGCGAGGATGGATGGAGTGGCGGCGAAGGAATGATAGGAGGGTCCTGCAAAATGGGAGATGCAGACGAATACACGACAGGCTCGTGTACCGGGTCATAAATAGCATGCACAGGTGTGACAGCAATCATAGCACAGTGATCGAATTCAGTCACAGCAAAGGTAGCCTGTTCATTTCCAGCACACAGTATCAGTTTACCCTCATGCACATCAATAAGTGCCTTCGCGGTGGCAAGAAATGGTCTCCCTAAAATCAAAGGCACATCCACATCATCATTTATATCCAGAATAACAAAATCAACAGGATATGTGAATGCACCCACTTTAACAAGCAGATCCTCTATGATACCCCTAGGATGCACAACGGATCAGTCAGCTAGTTGAATGCTCATCCTAGTGGGGCTAAGTTCACCTAGGTCTAGCTTTTTGAACAATTTGTATGGCATGACATTAATGCTAGCGCCTAGGTCCGCCAAGGACTTTCCTATATGCATGCTGCCAATAGTAAGAGGGATAGTAAAACTCCCTCGATCCTTGCGCTTTTCGGGCAGCTTGTTCTGCAGGACAGCAGAACACTCCTCGCTCAGCAGCACTATCGAGAGATCCCCAAGTTTCTTCTTGTTGGTGCAGAGATCTTTCATGAACTTTGTGTACTTGGGCATCTTCGACAGTGCCTCCACAAAAGGTACGCTGATGTTGAGCTGCTTTGGCATTGCCATAAACTTGGCAAACTCAGTCTCCAGCTTGTCTTTGTGTAGGCGAGTGGGGAAGGGAAGCTGGGGTACATGCTCCTTAACCACTGATTGTGGCTTGGGAGCAGGGGCTTCCTTCTCCACCCGCACTTCTGCATCGTCGGCTGGAAGTGCTGAAGCAGGTAGTGGTTCCTCCTGCCTGGTCGGGGCAGGATCAGCCGATGTGGGCCTGCCCATCCACATCATATCTAGCTCTTACAATGCTTGACCTTGATGAGCTTGCTCCAAATCCTGCTTCTCCTCTGCACACACCACAAGCACAAAGTTCATCCTCATCAAAAATGAAGTTTCAATTTCTTGCCGACTCTGCCTTCTATGCTAAAATCAAGATCATCATAGGCTGTGACCCTTTAGAATTCAAATGACCATAACTAAGGTTATTGTCTTCACAACTAGCTCTGTCTCTTCAACTAACCTGTCTCCTTCCTCTCACCATTTGGCTGGCCAATCTTCCCAGTGTCCCCCATCAATATAGAACAAAAAAGAATAATAAAATTGAAGTGAGAAGACCATGACATCATCAATCAGCTTAAAGATGATGAATATTGCAAAATACTAAGTTTTAAATCGAAATGCTAAAATTTGGACTAATTAGTGATTCTCCCTCCCTAATTAACTTGATTCGAACAATTCAATTAATATAAAACGTGCAAATGTTAAAGCAATGAAGCAAAAAAGAAAAAGAACACGAAGCACCAACCTAAACTCCATCTAAGAGCACATGAGCAAATAAACTACTTCGATTTCACGTAACTTCCTAATAATCAAAACTCATAAACACTTGCCAATTTTTGCAGACAATATCATGTACCCGGTAAGACCTAAAATTTGTTTAGTTCAATAAGAAAATAACTTTCAGG
This sequence comes from Linum tenue, assembly GCA_946122785.1. Classification (NCBI taxonomy): domain Eukaryota; kingdom Viridiplantae; phylum Streptophyta; class Magnoliopsida; order Malpighiales; family Linaceae; genus Linum; species Linum tenue. The sequence continues at coordinate 16,438,004 of CAMGYJ010000011.1, read as the reverse complement.
TCTTCCTAATCCAACCAAGACATTTATGCACAATTTCAATCATTACCTATTTAGTCATAATTGATAATTGAAACATCTCAAATACCACACCCTATTTACCTCTTACAATCAATGACTTATGTCAAGTTCTCCACATCCTGCTTCTCCTAAGAGCACACAGCATGCACGATGTGAGCACTACTTACCATGGTGAGGAAATTCTCCCATCTTATTACAAAATTGCTAGTCCCCGTCCCTGTTTTCCCAACTTGAGTTCCCCTTTACTTTATTGTAGATATTGTTGGTAGAGGGGAGAGGAAGGAATTGTATAGTGTGTATTATTGTTGGATGCAAAAGTTTGGGAGGGAGGGGGGTTCGACAGATTGATATGATTTCTAGTGGAGCTCAAGCCCAGTTGGAAGATAAACGGAGGAAAGATGAAGCTGAGGTGAAACAGATGGCAAGGGTCGACCATCACTGGAAAAGGAGAGAAAACAAGTGTTGATTAATCTAGGAAGCTACCCATTAAAACCAGGCACAACCATGACTATTGGTAGATGTTTCCCCCCTGTTTTCTTCTTGTCTACAGAAATTGCCAGTTTTCCTTTTTGTACAGCGGTCACATTGCATATAATACAAGTTTAACTGTCACACACCATACCACAACTAGTAAGTAAGTTGGTTTAACCATTTTAGCAAGTTCTGGTATTACTGAAATAGATTTCTAAGCATGCCGAAACCAATACCATGATTAACGGGTTTCATGGTTCCTTCAAAACCACCCACACTACAGGTTTCACACTTAGTTAGCTGGTTATACTCAAAACATGATGAATTTAGAAGTTAATCAAGGAATTTAAGAGGCACGGTTCAGATATACAAACAATTCAAAACCTAAGAATTATGGAAATACCCTAACTATGGAGATACAGTTCGATTATGTCGGATGTAAAGAAGAACAACATAGGGTTCCATGCAGAAAAGCGATTGAAATTATCTATTATTAGTGAGAGCATAGAATCAATAGAAGAGGAAGAGGGATGGACTTACGCACAATCGAATCTCGCCGCTGCTGTTGATCTCGGGATGTATAGTTGGAGATTCGAGAATTTATTCAATTGAAGAAAAGGAGAACAAAATTCAAATGTCGCCGGTGATCCACTTCTCCCCAATTTGGACTCTGCATTTCGAGAGCAATCCATACGCACAATCAAATCTCTGAATCCATCTCGAAATTAGGTTAAAGAGAGTACCAGAAGAAGATCGAAAACAGTGTTTCTCCGTTCTTGGTCGACAGAGAAGACGACAGAGGCGGAATCCCTGGCTAGAGGAGCAGCACCAAAAGCTTCACACTGACTGCACGCCGGAGTTCAAGGTCACCGGAGAAGACGACTGAAGGCGGAAGCTCGGGCAAGAGAAGAGCTCTTGCTCGATAGAAGTCATTTTTCCAATCAATAAAAGTTCAATGTTTATTTTAGAGAAAAACATTTTTCGATAAAATTAAATTTGTGTTGTTTCAAAGAGAATAAGAAAATGTGGTTGGGCTCTCAACAGGGGTATAGAAACCGCTGGACTGGATTGCCACTAAAAGTAAAGAAAAGAAAGTCCAGATCGGTTATAGAAACCGGTGAAAGAGAATCCCTGCCTTTGGCCCATTCTCTTGTAGTGACCGAAGTGTCAGCAACGTAGGTGTTTATTGTGTCGCCATTAGTATCGATCAATTTGACATAGACCCAGATATGGAACAGAAGTAAAATTGGAAGAGAAAAAGATAGACGATGGGGAGAAGGAAAGAAGTGGGTAAATCCACCACAATGTGTATTCGAAGTTCGAACCATAAAACCAACAACCATCTTTAAAGAAAAGAGACTCAAGATAGGGTGAGTAATCTTAGCGCGAGTAATAATGAGTAATCAAATCTGAACCCTTCTTTTAAGTGACTGTAGATCTAAGGGTGGAGAATTAAAGGAATTTATTTTTCCTAGTTTTCTTAATTGGGTCATATATTCTTCATTCTAACTCGGATTTCAATTTTTTTTGCACAGATGGAACGAGTTCATTGTGCTCTACAAAATGATATTCATTTTCAATATTTTTTGAGAAAAAATTTCCATCCCTCTCGTTACCAACTCCATACCATATGGTATCTCCTTCGTTGTTTAGTCATTTTCGGAAATTTTTGCACAAAAGGAACGATTTAATCATGATCTATTAGATTTCAAAATTTTCCGGGGAAAAAAATTCCAAACCTCTCGTTACCAACTCCATACCATACTATACCACCCTGGTATGAGGTGGTATTTTTCATACCATATGGTATGTTGTTGTTTAATACCATATGGTATTGACTGGTATTAAATAACAACATATGGTATTGACTGGTATTTTTCATACTATATGGTATGCTGTTATTTAATACCAGTCAATACCATATGGTATTGACTGGTAATAACTGGCAAATTTTTTTTGTTCCAAAAAATATCAAAGTGAATATCATTTTGAAGAGCACAATTAATCTGATCTAACTGTGCAAAAAAAAAAAATTAAATTCCGAGTTAAAACGAGTGAGAAATCGTCCATTAAAGATTAAGGGAAAGAAAATTAATGATTTTTCCAGGAGAGAGAAGGAGGCGCTGATGTGGCAAATTCTTATTGGGTTATGCATGGGGTTACTCACCACAAGGTTACTCACCGGATCTGCTTCCAAGAAAAGAGGAATAAAATTGGATAATATCATAATCATAAAAATTACTCGTTCGATGTTGGACAAAAAAGCCCAACTGTAGGTGACTTCAAGATAATATCTCAGGGTAATACCTCAATAGCAATGCCTCAGAGTCATTCTCCTCATACTGGCGGCCCTTCAAACCCGTGGAGTAAACTGCTTCAACTGATGTCCTGTCTGCTGGAGACATCGAGAGAGCATTGAACATTTATTCTATGGTGGCCACATTATTGAGACCGCCCCGACTGTTAACTTTAGTCTATGGTGGCGACATGTCATGGTCTCTGAGACCTCCCCATTCCACATTCCCCAATGCGCCTGCTTACTTTGGAGAATCTGGATGTTTAGAAATAAAGTGACTTTTGAATTCTATCAACCTCATGTCCGTTCCCTAACCAGACAATTCTACAACCATGTCCTTGAAGTCTCCAACCTTCTCCCCCTGCTCCACCCCACAGATCTCTTCTCCCAATCCATCGAGCCACCATGTGGGTCCCTCCACCAGATGACTATTTGAAGATCAATTTCGACGCTACTGTTTGTGCCACAGGGTGTTCGTCTGGGCTTGTTGTTTAGGGTCAGACCGACATGTGGTGTTGGCATTCGGGTTGCGACATTAGGGAATAGTCAACCCCTACCTGGCAGAGCTCCTAGCCATTAGAGACGCTATCTCCATCGTTTCCTCAAGATCAATGACTCACGTGATAGTCAAAGGTGATTCCAAAGTGGTCGTCAATCACGTCCGGCAGGCGTCATAGAAGACTCGACTGGTGGTCCGGTGCTCCGCGCGTGTCGTCAGATCCTAGACTCCTTGTCAGTTTGTATAGAGTTTAGGGCGGTTCCTAAAGCTGCCAACAGTGCTGCCCATAGAGTGGCGCGTAAAACACAACTTTTGTCTCATCTAAATCGAGAATCTTTCAATTTTTTGGGGTGGCTTCATTAGATTTTTATTGTAAGGGATCATGGGTAGTTTTGTTTGTATAACTTTTGTCTTCTCTTGATATCACTCGTAAATAAATAAAAAAAGGTGACTTCAAAGTAGATGGTCAGCTATTTTACAATCCCACAATTATAGGTTTGTATAAATCATTTTGACTCAAAATCTCTCATCGGCGAATTTCATCGGAAACGATTAATTTCGGAAAAACCCCACGTTCAGATGGATTGTGGCAATATTTCTCACAAAAATGCCCTATCCAATCGATGCGAGGGTAATTTGGAATCTGTTGTGTAATTGAATTGGTACATACATGATACATTATGGGTATTTTCCAGTCTATCACTGATATGGTTTAACCTTCGGATGGCCTCTTTTGGGAAAGAAACATACTTTGTTGAGTGGCCTACCGTTGTTAATAGAACCAAGTTCCATTCACATCTTGAAAACTATTTTTCATAACCAGTAAACTAATATGAGCTACTTAATAATGAAGTCAAACATATGAATATGACAAAAAAATTCTACTTTCGTTCACCCATCTCCAATGGGCAATGGGGTTTCTCCCTTCATTTTCCCTATCCGCCTCTCGGGTCAACTCCTCACCAACGACAAGCAACGGCTGGTGACCCTGGCTGGCGGTGGTTTGGGCTCGAATAGCATGCAGCAGCGGGCGACATAGCAGCCACCATCGATTCTCTTTGTCGACAACCTGGGCATTGTTGCCGGGTGTGTGCCCACTACGTCAATCACGACGGGAAAAGAAAAGTACTGGGTGTCGGATGATCTGTTGTCGATTTGAAGTCATGGAATCTTCTTGTCTGGTCAGCGAGTTGGGGTCCAGAGGCAAAGTCTCTAGTTATGGGGTTCGGGGGAGCAAGGTTTAACGCTCCCAGTCCACGATAAGTATGAGCATGTATACGTTTGAGTTTTTCTGTTGGACGTGGTCAATTTGTAACCTTCTTATTTTTTATCAGATTGGATTAGGATTAAATTACTAAAGACGTAATATACATACTTCTCATACTCTTTTATAAAGCTTGTCCAATGTAGTGAAGCTATCCGTACGTGACAATATTCAAAGTAGGTTCTTCTTGTAATCCTAGGGAGTGAGATTAAGGATTTTGGAGAGTTTGGTCGGGTAATGTGGTGTCATTTAGGGATCAAGGGTTCTTCTGTTGATACTATACAGTGAACTGAAGTGACGTGAGATATGGTTGGAGGGTAGCTGTTTGGAGGCTGGCAAGTCCGATCGATCTTGAGTTCATCACGGTTTCCCAATTGTTTGTAATGGGATGGAATCGAACCATCAATCAAATGAGTGGTGATCGTGTGGTAGTCGTTGATTTGATCATTAAGTTTCTCGTCATAGAGTTCAAAGTGATTTTCTGCATGTAACTTAGTTGATCATGATTTGATTTATTAGTTTCCACATCTTATTAATTTATTTATTAGAGTCCTTATGTCGATGGGTTTCCATGGCAGTTCTTTATAATCATGGATTCTGAAGTTTTCTTTCTTCTGAATACGATTGTGATTGTTCATTTGTGTAGTATCGTTTTAATCAGCCACCGAATATAGTGGAAACATGAAACTGTCGTTCCTGCATTTTGAAAGAGTCCTCAATTTGTTTACGAGGAATTCTTCTAGTGAGGAGAGTTTGGAATTGACCCAAGCTGCATGCTTGAACGCGAGGAAGTTACCACAAACTAGCGGGATTAAATTAATAAACAGAATTCCTCAAATAACATAGTTCATAGTTTAATTTTTCAGACTATCCGAGTTTGTGGTATTAAAACTGCAATTATCACTTTATAGCAAACGATGAATTATTCAATGTCTCCTAATAGCTAAACATAGGAAAACAAAACAACATCAAAGCCGAAAATAGAAAAAAAATACAAAATTCTCATATCCTGGAAAAACCAACTAAACTGAAAATGCTAGAGGTAATGCACACTGCTTGGTTTATATATATATAGGGATCATAATCACCCACAAATACATACACATATATACATTGGGTTACATTGAGCACTAGTATGAGGAGGGCATTAGTTTTAGTTATATCTCTAGTGGTCTTCGCGGTAGTAAATCATGTTGCAGATGCAGCCCGTACAGATGGCCTCTGGCCTGTGAAGAAAACAGTGACAATTACCAATAGGCTTCCCAGCAAGGCACTATTGAGGGTACACTGTAGGTCAAAGAATGACGACCTTGGGATTAGGTATTTAAGATATGACGAGAGCTTTCATTTTAAGTTTAGGACAGATATATTTTTTAGAACCTTATTTTACTGTTCTTTTGAATGGCCAGGTAGTGGCAGAAAACATTGGTATGATATCTATAATGATTGGCTTGATCATTGCAAACATTGTAAATTCGTTGTCAAAAACTATGGGGTGTGTAAGTATAATAATCGGACTTATTTATATGACAAGTGTTTTTCATGGCAGAATGAGATAAGACATTGAAGTCCATATCTTCCTTCCCAATGAATAAGTTGGTATGCTTTAATTTGGCTCGAAGATGGTGTAATAATATTAGCTTTTGTTCTTTTATGATATGTATAATGAAAAAATGCAGCCTATTTTTCCTTTTGCTAATTAGTTATACATTTTTCTTCTATCATCTATTTTTTTTTTATAATGGCGTAACACTATTAGAATAATTAAAACGTAAGTAACCAAAAAACAAAAACACTGTTCCATACAAAAAAAGCGCTAACTACCGCTTAATCTAATTTCCGGATCACTGTTCATCCTATGATTTTTTATACTGCGATAGACCTATGTTATCTCACGTAGACGCGCGGGCGGCAAACCAAGTAATTAACCATGCTTAAATTATGTCTGCCCGTGGCCGAAGAAATAGGGTCCGGATCCTATCAGTAACCGACCTGTCAGTAACGGTCAGTAACCGATGATCCGGCCGTCCATCGCGCCATCTTCCCAGCCGTCAGATCAGACCACTTAAAATACACGCGGGGGCAAAAACGTAATCTCGTCTCTGACAATTTGAATTGCAGACGTGACAGCGACAACCGTCCCGCCTTCTCTCCTTCTTCCTCTCACCTTTCAAGCGACAGTTCCACTTCCCTCTCTGCTCTCAAACTCTCCATTCTTCCTCTCGATTCTCAATTCTCTCACCAAAATCGCAGCAAAAACTTCCAGAAAAAACTTCAAATCGAACGATTTTCGCAAAGGATTTCGAAGAATCATTCAACGATACACTGTTCTCGCTTCTTCGTCGAAAAACGAAGAGTTTCCAACTTCAACGAGGCTCAAAAATCGTTTTCGCACAAAATATCAAGGTAAAACCTCACTTCTTTCTTCGAAATCCAACAATAGAACAGTATCGCAGTCACTCTCCATGCGTTGCTGAACTGATGTAGAATCTGTTGTGTTTTGCTTCATTACCATATGGTAATGAGTGGTAAGTTATGATTGCATGTTGTAAAATAGCAAAAAACCATAAGTCCTGCTGTGTTTTAGTTTGTTACCATATGGTAATGTGTGGTAACCTATGGTTTCATGTTGTAAAATAGCAAAAAACCATAAGTCCTGCTGTGTTTTGCTTCTTTACCATATGGTAATGTGTGGTAACCTATGGTTTCATGTTGTAAAATAGCAAAAAACCATAAGTCCTGCTGTGTTTTGCTTCTTTACCATATGGTAATGAGTGGTAAACTATGGTTTCATGTTGTAAAATAGCAAAAAACCATAAGTCCTGCTGTGTTTTGCTTCTTTACCATATGGTAATGAGTGGTAAACTATGGTTTCATGTTGTAAAATAGCAAAAAACCATAAGTCCTGCTGTGTTTTGCTTCTTTACCATATGGTAATGAGTGGTAAACTATGGTTTCATGTTGTAAAATAGCAAAAAACCATAAGTCCTGCTGTGTTTTGCTTCGTTACCATATGGTAATGAGTGGTAAACTATGGTTTCATGTTGTAAAATAGCAAAAAACCATAAGTCCTGCTGTGTTTTGCTTCTTTACCATATGGTAATGTGTGGTAAACTATGGTTTCATGTTGTAAAATAGCAAAAAACCATAAGTCCTGCTGTGTTTTGCTTCGTTACCATATGGTAATGAGTGGTAAACTATGGTTTCATGTTGTAAAATAGCAAAAAACCATAAGTCCTGCTGTGTTTTGCTTCTTTACCATATGGTAATGAGTGGTAAACTATGGTTTCATGCTGTAAAAATGGATGAAAACATACATCCTGTTGTGTTTTACTTCGTTACCATATGGTAATATCTTATAAGACATGGTTTGATGTAATTACCATATGGTAAAATGAGATAAATATATGGTTTGATTTGGTATGGTAGGAAATCATTATGGTACCATATGGTATATCATGGTAAAAAGCACGCTAACAGACTATTCCTAATTTCTACATTCAGGTACACTATGGTAAACCAAAGAAAAACTTTTCGCACAAGGTGCAGCCCAACAAGAATATCTGCAATTGCGAGGACTATAAAAGATGAGCAGAAAGAGAAACTTGAGACATTAGGCCTAGCAGGCTTAATGTCAATCAAGCAGACAAAGATAAACAACCATTTTGCACTGTTCGTAATGAACAAATACAATCCAATGAACCAATCTTTCAAGCTACCTGATGGGACACGCATGAAGATATCACCAATTGACTTTCATAGGGTATATGGTCTGCCAATGGGGAATAGGGAAGTTGTACCTCCCACAATTTCTTGGGACGATGCAGCAGATTATGCAGTAGAAACCCTACTGGAAGTAGATGGAGCATCCACTCCAAGGGTAAAGCTAAGTCAGGTAGAAAAAGATCTTTCTACAGTTACCAACAGTAGGAGATGGTTACAATTATTCTTTCTGCTGGTCACCGGAGGCTTGTTGTGCCCAACTTCAGCCCCTATGGCTGAACTCAACATGCTTGAGTACTTGAAGACTGATGAACAGAAACATTTCACCAGCTACAACTGGTGCAAATACTTCTTCAACCACATGAATGAAGGATTGAAATCATCAAAGCGCTACGTCAATGCAGATCTTCACTTCCTTACAGTAAGTCTCCATTCCCTTGGCCATTTCAACCTTGTTACTCATATATTTTATATATAAATGATACTCTTTGAAAAAACTAATACAACTATCTGCATAAAAAGGTATGCTTCATGTACAAACTGGACGAAATGGCATTCTCAACCCAGCTTCGAACACCAACAGTAAGCTACTATGATGATAACAATGTTGATAGCAACTTTGAGAACATTAAGAGCTACTACAATGGAAAACAGTTGAACGAGATCGAAAAGATTACCAACATTAGAGACGATGAGGCTGATGATGAGGCTGATGATGAGGCTGATGACGCAGCTGATGTCGCAGCTGATGAGGAAGAGGAGAATGAGCCAGTCTATGAATCACCGAAAAGACAAAGAAACAAAAGTCCCGAGCAGTCATCATCACTGAACTTTGATTTGAAGAAAATCAGAACAGTCAACCAAGTAAGTACAAATTATCTATATACCAGTTGTCCAATACATGCTAAGCGTAAGTCCTGTGTTTTACTTTGTTACCATATGGTAAAGTGTGGTAAGCTATGGTTCCATGTTATAAAAATGGAGCAAAACATAAGTCCTGTTGTGGTTTACTTCGTTACCATATGGTAATGTGTGGTAAGCAATGGTTTCATGTCATAAAAATGGAGGAAACCATAATTCTTGTTCTGTCTTACTTTGTTACCATATGGTAATGTGTGGTAAGCTATGCTTTCATGTTTTAAAAATACAAAAAACAACAAGTCCTGCTGTGTTTTAGTTTGTTACCATATGGTAAAGTGTGGTAATCTACGGTTTCACGTTATAAAAATGGAGGAAAACATAAGTCCTGTTGTGTTTTAATACGTTACCATATGGTAATGTGTGGTAAGCAATGAATTCATGTTATAAAAATGGAGGAAACCATAATTCTTGTTCTGTTTTACTTTGTTACCATATGGTAAGGTGTGGTAAGATATAGTTTCATGTTATAAAAATGCAGAATAGTGATAATAATTACCAATACCATGTATTACCACCATGGTAACTAACCATACTCCCATTATGCAGGCTGAGAATGCAATCAAACTGGTTGAAGCATCAATGAAGGCAATGATGAAAGCAATCAAAGAGCAGTACAACAGCCAACTAGACAAGCTGATCAAACACAAAAAGAATCTTCAGAAAGAAAAGTCTGATGAATATGTTCAGCCCTCAGAAGGAGAAAAATCTGACAATCAGGTAGTAGAAAATGAAGATGATGAAGAAGAGAATGATGAAGAATTGAATGCCAGTTTGAATAAAACACTCAATCAAATATTCAAACAGGCAAAGATAGACCAGAACGAAGAGGAGAACGAGGAGCAAACACAAAAAGAAGATGATTCACAACCATCTACAGTCGATCTTGCTGCATCTACACCAAAGCCAAAAGAAAAGGAGCAAGATGATTCTGCTCCAGGAGCTGTGAATAGGGAAAGCATCCCAAAAGAAGGAGATCAATTGGGGGAAGTTGCAACAGAGGACACCCAGAAAGCAGTTCCAGAACAGACATCTGCAGAAGAAACCGAACAAAAAGGAGCTACCAAAACAGCAGATCCAATGGAAGTTGATAAGGAAACAAGAGAAGAAGGGAATACAGGGCAAGCTGCACAAAAGACTGCAGAAACTGACAGCGAGAAGACGGTGTCAGATGATGTTGTTCGTGAAGACGCTCCAAAACTGACAACCGAAGCTGCTGAGAAGCCTAAAGTGACGAGGGAAGACGACATTCCATCCTTTGATCTCAGCCCTCTCAACCGTCAAACACCAACAACACCAACAAAGTTGACTACCAACACAGCAACCGATCAACCAGCAGAGCCTCGCAAAAGAAGAATCGTGATAAAGAATGTACAAGGAAATGAAAAGAAGGCAAGAGCAACACCACCACCAGAACAGCCACAAAGCACCCAGTCACAGACGGGGTCATATGCTATATGGTCAAATCTGTACACAAACAGCCAAGAGAAGCTCAAGGAAGTCCGTGAATGCATAGATGCTTACCTAGAGGACCTGAATTCTCCAGCTGCCGACCCAGTTGCTCCACAGTCACAAAAATCACCAGTTGAATATTCAACACCAACACAAACAACACCTGATGATATGTTCAGCAACATCCTGGAGTACATAAGATGCAAAAACAAGAAATTTGCCAAGAGGTAAGACATCTTAAAACTTCTACTGTTATATGATGTTACTGTAGTGATCTAGTTTGTTACCATATGGTAAAATATGGTAAGATATGGTAAAATTAGACAAATCTATGGTTTAATGTTACAAAATGTAGTAATGCACAAGTCCTGTTTTGTTTTAGTTTAATACCATATGGTATGATGTGGTAAGCTAATGTTTGTTGTTAAAGAATGGATTAAACCATAACTCCTGTTCTATTTTACTTATTACCATATGGTAAGACGTGGTAAGCTGGTGTGTTTCACTTATTACCATATGGTAAAATGTGGTAAGCTGGTGTGTTTTACTTATTACCATATGGTAAGATGTGCTAAGCTATGGTTTTGTTGTGGTAACCTATTGTTTGATGTGATGAATTAAAGTAAACCATCCGTCCTGTTGTGATGTGCTTGTATACAGTGATGAGATCATGTTTAAAAGGAAGGATGGAACATTCATGCTGAAAAGGGAGTCAGTACAGTCGATTGACATTGGCTGTGAAATCACATCTGATGTCATCGGCTGGTATGGAGATGTAATGAACAGAAATGAAGCCAAAAAAGGAAAATTCACAAAGTGGTTCTTCGATACATCGTTGGCAGTAAGTAAACCCACCCATATTCTGTCAAAAGTTCTTAGACAACACATATATAAAACACATAATAACAACCACAACTTTCAGGGTGACTGCCAACTGGACATTGATAGTGGCAATCCTGTACTATCTCCAGACGATTACTACGACAAAGTGGACTTGGACATCACCAACAAAGAATGGGCCAAAAACCTCAGCTTCACAGAATGTAACCTTGTAAGTATCTCACCACAATTTTTGCAGTGGTTACCATATGGTATATAGTGGTAAAATTAGTTTGCAATTGTTCTTAACTTAACTTACTGTTCATCACTTATATGGCACCTGCTTACCATATGGTATACTGTGGTAAAATTATTTTGCAGTGGTTCTTCCCTTACTGTAATAATAAGCACTACATCATGATTTGTGTCAACATCAAAGCAGAGAGATTTGAAGTGCTCGACAGTCTCCGTCACAAAGATTTTGAAAAAACATACAAATCAATGGCAGAGAGAGTTGTCCAGTACGCAATCAACTACATGAAGACACAGTTTGCAGACAGGACAGTAAGGTGGGAGAGGTTTAGCTGGTTCAAGCTCGAGAAGGTTACACAACCAGATCAAATTTCATGTGGGATGTACGTCATCAGGTGGATGAGACACTGGGAAGGTAAGTACAACAGTGCCCTGACCAAAGATTGGAAGAGGATTGATCTCATAAATGAAGAAAGGGAGTGCCTGATGTTGGACATCATTCTTGATGAAGAAAATCTTGAACGGGAAAGGATCATGAAAGAAGCAACAAAGTACTGCAACATGAAGAACAAGAAGAAAGAGTTGAAAGGAAGGAAATGAAAATTCTATTATCATTTGTGTTAAGTAGTAGAAGGGTATGAGTAAGCTTTTGAGAACAAACTCACAATGTTCAGTAGCCACTTCATTTTAATTAGTAGAATGGTATGAAACAACTTATTATGGTTTGTATTATGACTAAAAGAAATGTTCTGTTTTTTATTATGTTAGCAAATACTTAACATGTGTTCTTAATTCCCAAATTACCACATTTTACCATATAGTAATGTGTGGTAAATTATGATTACATGTTGTGTTTTGTTCGTTACCATATGGTAATGTGTGGTAAATTATGGTTTCATGTTGTAAAATAGCAAAAAACCATAAGTCCTGCTGTCTTTTAGTTTGTTACCATATGGTAATGTATGGTAAATTATGGTTTCATGTTGTAAATAAGCAAAAAACCATAAGTCCTGCTGTGTTTTAGTTTGTTACCATATGGTAATGTGTGGTAAACTATGGTTTCATGTAGTAAAATGTTGCAAAAATAGCAAAAAACCATAAGTCATGCTGTGTTTTAGTTTGTTACCATATGGTAATGTGTGGTAAACTATGGTTTCATGTTGTAAAATAGCAAAAAAAACCATAACTCCTGCTGTGTTTTAGTTTGTTACCACATTTTACCACATGGTAATGCACTGTAAAATCAATTACCACACATACCACTTCCAAAAAATCATATTTTACCACATGGTAAAATCAATTACCACACATTACCACATGGTAAAATCAAATTACCATAATATACCATATGGTATGGCATGGTAAAATCAATTATAAAACAGAACCTTCACATTCAACTTCCAAACTAGCACATTTTACCACCTGGTTTGACATGATAAAATCAAATTACCACATTATACCACATGGTATAACAGTGTAAAATTAATCCAACAAAACCAAAAACCCATCCAAAAGAACAAAATAGCTTCAACAACTCAACCAGCATCAACCATTCATTCAGATAATCCTATAAGAAAACTATTACAGCTTCAGCCTTAAACTTTCTTCAACAGCCTTCAAATTCTCCTCCTCAAGCCTGCTAGTTTTTCTCTTCTTCTTGCTTACAGCCCTTGCAGCCTCCGCAGCTGGAATTGGTCGTTTCGAAGGCTTGAATGAATCTTTTTTAGGCTTAAACCCCTTCACTTTTTGGACCGGTACATCATCTATACCAAGATAACAAAAACAAACTACAATCAATGACAGATAACAAAAACAAAAACAAACTCTAAACAATTAAAAAAAACTTACTGTCACCGTTAGAAGATGTGCTTGTTCCAGCAGGTTCAGTAATCGATAGGGCTTCACACTTTTTGATCAAATCAGTCATGAAGGCCATGGCTGATTTATACAAATCATCATCCAATGCAACCCTGCTGATCATTGATGCAGAAACAGCTGACAGATTGAAAAGACGAGAACGGTATTTCGATGGACTATCAGTAGACGGAACTTCAAAAGAAAAGTTCCCTCCAGTTTTCGCTGCCCTTGTCCACCGCTTCAAAATCAAACTGCTAGGAATGTGCTGGAACTTCAGATTGCACGTTGTAGACCACAACATATCATATCCCTTAATTTGATGCTTACAGATCATACCACTTGACTCCCACTTACGGCACGAACACTTGATTTCACCGTTTTCAAAATCAACCTTCAACACCCTACTATCCAACCTTGTAAGGTCATCCTCCAATATGAAGACATCAAACAGTCCTACATGTCCTTCTGGTTCTATCTCCGTATTGGAAAAGATATTATACGCAAGGGATTCCTTGTACTGATCCAGGAAAAACTTGAATATCTTCGGCGTATACACATTAGCAACTTGCTTCACAATAGGGCTAGTAGAAAACCGAGAATCAGCCAACCTAGATAACGCATAGTACTCTTCTTGTTCTTCAGCATCCCTCTTATTATCAAGCATCCTCTCAAAGTGCACAAAGAACCTACTAACGCTAAACTCTGACTGCAAGTAATGTCGAATATTACTATTGCAGCACTCACTTAGCTGGGTACTCTTCATTCCCGCACCAAAATGACAATTCACCCAGGCTGAAGACCACTTCGTCCTGACTTTGTAAATGCCCTGTAACCAACTGTGTCCCAAAGGTCCCTTCCCAGGAAAACACTTCTCAATCATCTTCTTCCAATTATACTCAAAATCATCCTCATCATCAGCATTATACATCAAATAACTAAGCTCACGAAGGAAATCAGAGTCACACAAACTTCCCAGATTAACAACTGCATTCTGAGCAATATGCCATGTACACAACCCATGAAAACAATCTGGGAAAACAGACCTTATACCAGCAGCAATTGCAGCAGCCTGGTCAGTAAACATTGATAACGGTCTCACACCTCCCATGCATTTCAAAAACTGATCGAAAAGCCATTCAAATGTTGCTGTTGTTTCATCATAGAGAAGAGCAGCCGCAAAGACAGTCAGTTGGTGATGATTGTTGAAACCAACAAACAAAGCTACATAAACATAACAAAATGTGAGTAAAAACAATTCTACCAACACATACCATGTGGTAAAAGGTACGAATAACAATAATACCAACCCATACCATATGGTAAAGACTCATACCATGTGGTAAAGACTTCTAAGAACAAAAAAAAAAAATCCACACCAGACTACCATATAGTACACACTTCTAACAACGCAAAAAACACCACAAATAACCTTGTTACCAACCCATACCATATGGTAAAAGACTTTTAAGCACAAAAACCACCTCAAATAACCTTGTTACCAACACATACCATATGGTAAAGTACTTTTAAGAACAAAAACCACCTCAAATAACCTTGTTACCAACACATACCATATGGTAAAAGACTTTTAAGCACAAAAACCACCTCAAATAACCTTGTTACCAACACATACCATATGGTAAAATACATTTAAGAACAAAAAAAAAACATGATACAGAATGATAATAATAATACTCATACAAACTAACAAACACAATAATAAACAACAAACTAGAAAACATACCTAGTGGCCGATACTCTTTGTTAGTCCGGTAAGTAGTATCAAAACTAATTGAATCACCAAAATAATGATAATCCATCCTCATCTTCCCATCTGCCCAAAAGATACTAGCAATGTTCTCTTCAACATCAACCTCCACCTCATGAAAGAACCCAGGATCCAGCTGTGCTTGACGTCTAAAGTATTCAAGCAATGCAGTCGCATCACCATACTCCATTGATGACGTCCTAACCGTTCGCAGATGGTTCTTCAAATCATTCTTTGTGAACCCAACAAACTTCCGACCACCACCAGCCCTACTAATTGCATTATACGAAGAAGTCACACCAATACCAGCAGCATCATTCACCTCTGCCAGCATCTTATACACAGGAGCCATTCGTCTGCTGGATCTCACATAGTGACGCAGAGACTCAGGAATCATGTCATGGTTGTGCACATTATACCAACGATAGATCTTGTAGCATTTAAACTCTTTAAACCACCTCAGTCGTATATAAGCACCATTACATCCACCCCTGAGTTCTGGAACATTACGAACACGAACTGTCGTATCAACAACACCTGCATTATCAGGGTTATTCTCGCTACCTCTTTTCCAACCTTCCTTATTGCAACAATACTTGATATAATATACAGCTGAAGAACCACCATTGAGTTTCGGACACGCTGATTGGTTATAAATCCTCACACCAAAACCTTCATGATTCCCATAATCAACATAAAAATTATATGCATCATCTGGTGTATTGAACTCTAAGTCCTTCCAAGAATCACGAACAGTAGGATCTATACCATTGAAACCTACAAACATTATGAAACAACATATTAAATGGATTCCACACCACAACAGTATGAAAAATCAATGTATACCAATAATTACAGCCATAATACAAGAGTTACCACCATAGTATGGCATGGTAAAATCAATTATCACACAGAACCCACACATTTAACTTCCTAATTACCACATTTTACCACATGGTAATGTACTGTAAAATCAATTACCACATGATAAGGCATGGTAAAATCAAATTACCACCCTATACCATATGGTATGGCATGGTAAAATCAAACTACCACACTATACAACATGGTATGGCATGGTAAAATCAAATTACCACACTATACCATATGATATGGCATGGTAAAATCAACTATCACACAGAATCCTCAAGTTTAACTTCCTAATTACCACATTTTACCACATGGTAATCTACTGTAAAATCAATTACCACATGATAAGGCATGGTAAAATCAAATTACCACACTATACCATATGGTATGGCATGGTAAAATCAACTATCACACAGAATCCTCAAGTTTAACTTCCTAATTACCACATTTTACCACATGGTAATCTACTGTAAAATCAATTACCACATGATAAGGCATGGTAAAATCAAATTACCACACTATACCATATGGTATGGCATGGTAAAATCAATTATCACACAGAAACATCACATTTAACTTCCTAATTACCACATTTTACCACATGGTAATGTACTATAAAATCAATTACCACATGATAAGGCATAGTAAAATCAAATTACGACACTATACAAACTTCAATAAACAAACAAATTTGCATATCTTACCTCCTGATTCACCAGAGTTAGCTGAATGATCAAATCCAAGATCAATAGATGAAGAAGCAGTTCCAACAGCACTAGATGAAGAACCAGATCCTACAACGCTGGTTGAAGAACCAGATCTATCAATTGGAACAACATCGCCACAATTTACGTTACTCATCTCACCAGAATACTGCCAAAACACCAAAACACAAAGAACATAACACATGAACAAGCTCGATTAGCTAAACATAAACAAGCTCGACTAGCAGCAATCAAAAACCTCCAACGAAACCAGAGATCAACAGAAAACTCGATTAGCTAAACAGAAAGAATCAAAAAAACTAATATCTAACCTCGTCGTCGATCAATTATGGAGAATCAGAAAAGATTCGCCGTCCCCTGTTTCGCAGCCGCTGCTCGCAATTTCTCTCTACAAAAACCGAATCCAACTCGCGCACACGTCGATCAATTATGGAGAATCAGAAAGCTCGATTCAAAGCTGCTGCTCGCAGTTTCTATCGCCGTCGATCAACAATGGAGAATCGCCGTCCTTATTTCTCAGCTGCTGCTCCCCCTGCTCGTAGTTTCTCTCTCCAAAATCCGAATCCAACTCGCGCACAGAAAGATTTGCAACGGACAAAGAGGGAAAGTCATTTAATTCAAAAATAAAATGTCGGACAAAAATGCCCCTGACCGTGGACAAAAAACCCCGCATCAATCACAGCCACAAGATCCGTCCCGCCAAGATCGACGGTCCCTATGTGGTTACTCACGGGTGAGTAACAAAGGGTTACTCACCCTATCCTAAGCCGAAGAAATAGGCTTCAATTTCAGGCTCCCCATTTCCCACTCTCTGCTTCTCCTTCCAAGTTCCATCAATATTCCCTTTACGGGAGATTAGAACATCGGATCTCCTTCACTGATGCAAAGAAGAGAAGCAAAAAAGAGAAGCCTCTATAGAGCTATGATTTCCCTTCACTCTGCCAAATTTTCCATCTCATCAATTGCTTTAAAAAAAAGTCAATTGTTTTTTACATAATAGTTTAATCTAAATGGGTAAAGTTGATTGTTTTTTACACAATAGTTTAATCAAATGTATTATTTATAATAAGTTAATATTATTATTAGATCACATATTACAAAATATTTACATAACAAATTTCTATCAAAGTTACGTAAATTACATATACATTATGCTAAACTTATTTAGGGATAGTTATTTCTTTTGTATCAACTAAACAAAACGTGATACATCAATTCTTTTATAATGATTAAAATTATACATAAAGTTTATGAAGGGATAGTAATTTCTTATGTATCAATTAAAAAATAGATACATCAATTCTTTTATAATGATTAAAATTATACATAAAGTTTATGAAGGGATAGTAATTTCTTATGTATCAATTAAAAAATACATATTACGTAAGTTAGTCTTCTGTGATATCAATTTTAATGGGAAAAATTAATATTAATTAAATAATTGACCATCTCACTAATTTGCATTACACAAAATTTTTGTAAGGTTTACATAACAGTTTAATCAAACATGATAATTTTTATAACTTAATCTTTTATTATTAATTAAAATTTGGTTATTATTAACTACAATATTCATCATCTCATCAATTTGCATTACGCAAATGTTTCATAAGGTAAGTTCACTTTTACATGATAATTTAATCAGATGTAATACTTTTTATAACTTAATTATTATTATTGGACCACAAATTACGAATAATGTCTGTAACACCATTCTATAACAGTTACATAAATATAAATATATTACTAACAAAATTTTTAACTGATAATTGTTTTTTTATGTATCAATTAAACAAACGGATTACATAAGTTTTACCGTCGCGAAGCACGGGCCAGAAAACTAGTTAAATAATTAAAGAACAATCCGAAAACAAGCAAGGGTTGGCCTAATTAAGTTTCATCGTGTATTAGAGCAAGGACCCTTTGAACTGTCAAACAAATTCAAACATCAATGGAACCGAGAACCCCAAAGAAGAAAGATAGAAAGACTACGAGTTGAAAAACATATAGAGACAAGACAAGAGTTCTAGCTTGACAGGATACTTCTTGAGAGACTCGTTAACCAACCATTCGTTTGGATTATGTCAATCTTTGTCATTGTCTCTAACCAGTGAACTAAGGTACTTAAAATTTTACGACTTACAACTTATAAGTGTTTTCCGGTCCAATATTAGACTATTCCTTTCTTTAATTTTCATATGAACCAACATATAGCGTGTACAATGCTGGCACAAAATCATTTCGAGGGACTGTAGGAGGCAGCTTTTAATATTGTTGGCGATGCTTGTAAATTGTACATTTTGTAATGACATAGCTAAGCCAACCCTCCACCTACATACTTGAATTGACTTAGTATTCTCCAACAAAAAGCTAGCCAAACAAATTCACATATTTTTCAGAGGGAGCTCGTGTATCCAAATCGTCTTTGAAGGAAAAACAACTACAACTCTGACAAGGAAAAACAAACACGAAACAGCTAAATCATCCTTCCCAAACTCGGCTTCTAACTTGATTGTATGTTGTCTAAGTAGCTAGCTTCATGCATAAGTAACAAAACTGCCCTCCATACCAACTTCAAGCTCTTCGTTCGAAGGCCTCCAAGCTCATTCGAGCTCAACCAATTCCTTTAAGTTCTCCAGGAAGTCTTGCACTTCTATTTTCAACTCATAGCTGGCCTCGATGTCTTTCAAATGAATCGTTAATAAGCCTCTCAAGATGATACCTCGGAACCATCTCCAGACTTAGCCAATTTCAACCTTCCTTTCTTCCATGTTTTGAACTTTCCTTTAAGCATCGAAGGAAACAAGTTTGGCTCATTTTTGTGCTTGCATCAACAGGGCTCTGTCGATAATGCTGGCTTTCCTGGTGGTTAGCGTGTCTCTCCTAACCCTATTGACATGCATTGTAGGTGTAGGCAATAAGCATTTATTAATTAGTTACTACTTACTAGGGTTTATGGGAAGAAGATAGTGTGGTCTAAACAGTGAACATTAGTATTGGTTATCATATATTATAATATAAATAGCGCCTAATTGGTATAAGGGGTCCAGTGGGAAGTGGGTTGGTCTACCGTAAGTAACCTGCAGCCCACGCGCATCACCGTCCATGTATTATAAGACTCCATATCTGCCGTCGATTCAAGGCCTTTCTCCTTCTTCACGCGTGGCGTCACCTTCTTCTCTCCTGTATTTCTCCGATCCCCCCACTTTCCCATCCCCTCACGAGTCACGACGATGGATGGCAAAGACGAAAGAGTAAGCTGGGATTTCGAGGGATCATTCACTGTCGGCTGAGATCTCCTTCTCCACCTCAATCAGCCAAGCCGATGGCCGACCTTCGCCCCTCCTCCTGGCTCCCCCACGGCGTTTGGATGGAGGCTAGGTAAGTTCACGAACCTTGGTCATATTCAATTGAACCAAATCGGAAAGGGGAAGATGGGATTTTTAGGGATCGATTGCTGAAGAAATCGACTGAGATCTCCTTCTCCCACTTCGGTCCAAGTCTCCACCTCACTTGATTCCCGCATGTCTCATTTCGTTGCGTCATCCCCACCTCGGTTGATTCCCCCATGCCATATATTTATATAAACCTATAGACCAGCTGAAGCCAATAGTGGGGATTGATAGATGAAGTTCTTGATCATTTGTTAGCCGAGAGTGTAAGAAAAGATAAATTGATAATGTCAAATCCCACAACATAGAATTGTTTTTTCACTCAATCTGAGTTCTTTGTGAATTGCTTTACTTGGGCCTTCTTGGCATAGCCATGTTCCCTTTTGATGTATTAGTTGTGACAATTTGACTGTGGAATTGATATGCGGGATCAAGTTGCTGACTCCGTTTGGTGAAATTCCATCAATGTTAGTGTCACAGTTGCTATCAGGCAAACCATTTTGATAGTTCATGGCCTTGGTTTTGTAGTTTCTTTGGCAGCAGCGTGTGAGCTCATTGAATTTTTGTTTGATCAAGAAAGGCATAGCCTTACTTTACATTGTTGTTGATTATGATTCCCCTTGGAGAATCTTCAGATGGCACAAAGGAGCAAAAGAAGCTTGATTTAATTCAAACGATGAGGTAGCCAGATGCATGGTGCAGCTTCTGAAGCATGTAGCATGAATAGGCTGCAATTTTGAGCACCAGCTTGCTGTTTTTCAATTTGATTGTTGTGCTTTGAAGTTCTTCCTTTAGCTTTGACTCTCTTTTCTGTACGCTATTTGTCTTATGATTTCAAAAGGCACTCTTGATGTTCCTAGGGTTGTATGATTTGCTAGCTTTTGTTTTTACAAGTTAAATATATAATTCCAAGATTATACTACTTGAATAGAATAGATAGAGATTGATAGCCATGTGGTGATCATGCCAATAAAATCAGCAAATTGTATATGCTTACAGTACACGTTTTAGAGTTTGATTTCAGTATTCTGACTCAAAATTTGTAACGGGGAACTCAATCTCATGAGTAAATCAGGCTGGCAAGGAAAGGATTCAATTGGGATCAGAAGCAGCCAAACACTCGATCTCATGACGTAAGCAGACCTTGGGGATGTGGCTATGCTGTGGGAAGGTATTGTGGGTATGATTGAGCTTGAGAGTAAGCTCTCTGTCGGGTCTGTGTACAGAATTCAAAAATTCATAATCTAGAAAGCTAAACAACCTACCCGCCATGCAAAAATAGTAATCCATCTCTATCACTCCCAGTATTGAGTTTGAAGATGTCACTACCTCCTCTTTGGATTTTTGCTCTGAAAGCTTTGAGTTCTGCAATTTTTAAAACATTGGGACAACTTGCAGGGTCTAAGGAACTATTGACGGGCCTTTAATTCCTGAATTCGGTACTGACTCTTTATTTTCTCATGGAACTATTAACGGGTGAGATATGTTTTATATTTGCTTTTCTTTAATTCCTGTAATAAATATTGGTCATTTGCTCAAAACTGGATGTTATTGGTTGGCTCAGCTGTATCAGCTCGAGAGAACACCTAACTACGTGCAATGGAGACACCACCAAGCAAATATTAACACTGCAAAACGAAAGATATTCTTATTCAGTTAGTTATTTGAACCTTTGTTTCCCTTGCTGTCATTATGAATCCATCCCATAAAAGAGGTACAACCTTATCAATTTCTTTATGGTGAACTTAGCCTACCAACAACCTTATAGAAAAGGAATTAGCATCTGTTGCTTAAACCTCCCCTGTCATTGTTGCCATAGGCCTAATGGTTTCATTTCTCCGAGGTAACAAATTTAACTTCATTTCAAATTCACTTTACACTAACAAGAGTTGTTAAAATACTTTTACACCTATATATCTGAAATTGCAAAATTGGGACTTATACGATTTAAATTGGTTGTGTTAAATTAATTTAACCACTAATAATGGTTTATGGGTTATTAAATTCATAGATGGAATGAGAGCTACAAATACTTTGCTACTTACATGATTTCGAAGATTGGTGCGAACAAATCTATGGAGTGTGATACTACTTTGATTGTTCTATGAATTCATAAACTTTAGAAATTATATCGTCTGTTGAGTGCACCACATTTCTGCACTTTTTATGCGTCAACTTCAAGTAATGAGCTACTACATAAATCGCATATCAATTAGAATTCATGAAACATTCGTCATTTTGCTTTTGAAAAATTAAAGGTGCATATTAACTAAAGTCAGAAGATCCATTGCCGTGTGTGGTGAAAGTGAAACGAAAAGAAAATCGTACACTATGAGACACGAAAGGACACCCGTAGCGAAGCGCGGGCCATTTAGCTAGTTAATATATAAAGTTGGTGCGAAGTTACGGTTGCCTAAAATATTATATTTTGATACTACAAATTTAATTTAATCACAACTTAGTCACTATAATGTACATTTTACATTTTAATATCCAAATTTAATTTTAATGTAAAATTATTGAACAATTATATTTTGATATCTAAATTTTATGAGATTTTCGTACCTACAATTTTTTACATTTACATATTGGTCCAATGTTTAGATTTCACTGGAATCCAATCCACCATAACATAAAAATATAAATTTAGTTTGTACCATACAAGATGTTGTATCATTCAACTGTAGGAGAAGATTTGACATATTAAAGTTGAAGTGAAATTATCATTGCCTAAACTATTATATTTTGAAACCTCAAATTTAATTAAATTACAACTTAGTCACTATAATGTACATTTTACATTTTGATACCCCAAATTGTAACTTAATCACTATAATGTATATTTTATTAAATTACAACTTAGTCACTATAATGTACATTTTACATTTTGATACCCCAAATTTAATTTTAATTTAAAATCATTGAACAATTATGTTTTGGTATCTCAAAATTTAAATAAATTACAACTTAGTCACTATAATGTACATTTTATATTTTGATACCCCAAATGTAATTTTAATGTAAAACCATTGAACAATTATGTTTTGGTATCTAAATTTTATGAGATTTTCGTACCTAAAATTTTTTACATTTACATATTGATACAATGTTTAGATTTCACTTAAATCCATGAATCCAATCCACCATAACATAAAAGAATAAATTTAGTTTGTACCATACAAGTTGTTGTATCACTCAACTGTAGGAGAAGATTCGACCATTTTATAACTGCTCATTACGTGAAACCTTAAAAAAATGATAAAAGAGAGAAGATTCTAAAATATTGCAAGAGCGAATTTACAAGTATGAACGGGTCCATACACGATTGACCAATAGTCTAGAGAATTAATAATTGAACCATGAATCACTAACTTTTTCAGCTCAATGTCGAGTCCAATTAAAAGCAAATATATATGGTTATTGCTTATTAGAAATTCGTCATTTTCCACTATTGGATTTGAAGGCGTGAAATTTTAAGCGAGTTTTAATTTGTATTCCATTTGCTTCTCTCTAGAGTTTTTCTTTTTCACCTAAGCTAGAATTTTCAACAATTATAAATGGAATTTTTAACAATTATACACATCAAATAAATAGTTTCCTATTTTCTATAAAAAGTAAATAATTATCATCTTAAAACATCACCATAAAAGGAATTAGGCATCAACGTTGTATGCAAATTATAGTTGGGTGCCTAAACTTAATAGATCTTTAAATTTATAACCTAAATTTATATTTTGGCATATAAGTCCTCAAAATATTGATGAACATTATATTTCAGTGTCTAAATTTTTTTGTGTATTACATTTTAGTACCTGAGCTTTTGAAATTCTAAAAATAGGTCTAATTTTAATATGTGTAATTAAAACACGCTCGAATAAATGGGTATTCATACCCAACTCATACACATTTAGATTATGAAAGTAAATATCCATACCCTACCCAAACCCATCTACAAACTCCCAAACCCATATATACGTCACTCATACCCTACCCATAATCAATGAGTCTACTTGGGTTTAGGTAAATATAATTTATTAGCCCAAATTTTCTAGAATTTTAAATTGGGTGTTGACCGCCATATATCAATGAGTCTAGAATTTTAAATTGTGTTCGTTGCTTTTTAAATTTGGGTTGTTTGGAGAATCTAGGTAGCTAGCGCGACTTTAAAGGCCAGCTATGTGCCATCGATCGTTTCCATTTGATTTGGATGGAGTTGAAGGAAGAGAAGAGATAGAGGGGTACTGTACCTGTTGGGGGCATGACTCGGGTCAGGTCGCTTCAATAATAACACCGACCGTCACAAGAAGGGATACAAAATATTAAGACAAGATGCGACCAATCTCCACCCGCAAGTACTCAAGTAGCCCCCGCGCAAGCATGTCCTCTCCTGCGGAGTCACCAAAAGAGACGACGCACGCATAACAACACTACCCGCAGACAAGTAACGCAATGCGGCACCGTTTCACTGACACCCTACCATGTCTCGCCCATAGACCTCATCATACTCTAGGTTCCCGTCCCTTCCAAGCGTCATGCTACCTTGGGAACCCACCCACCGGAAGGTAGCCTATAAATAGAGCGTTTACCTTGATGGTTGGGAGATCAATTTTCTACCTCTCTCTCTAAAAAAACTAGAACTTCTATCTCTAGAATTCTTCTCTCTCTCCTTGAGACCCCTTGTAACCAAAAAGAGAAATAAAGGCATAAGACGGATTGTACACCTTATCTCACTCGCTCCCACAATCATCTTGTCTCACTCCTACCCTCAGTTAGACATAAACAGTACAAATGTTCGAACTACTAACAAATTGAACTGAGTATAAAGACTCTTAGGGCCCTTCCCAACAACAAGGGGCAAGCGCAAATACATCATAGTGGCGATCGACTACTTCACCAAGTGGATCGAAGCCGAGGGACTCGCCTCGATAACCATGCAACAAGTCATTCTTTTCTTAAGACACAACATACTCCCGCGATTTGGCGTTCCCAATTCACTCGTGTTCGATCATGGTAAGCAATTTGACTGTGTCGAAGTAATTGATTTTTATCACCAGATGGGCACAATAGCCCGCTTCGCCTCAGTAGTATACCGCTAGGCCAATGGTCAAACGGAGGCGGCGAATAAAGCAATCCTACACGGACTACACACCCGCCTAAATGAAACTAAAGGCAATTGGACAGAAGAGCTCCACACGGTACTATGGGCACACCGAACTACATTTAAAATAGCCACGAGTGAAACGTCGTTTGCGCTTACATACGACACAGACGCGGTCATCCACATCGAAACGTCTGCGCCCACTTACCAAATCACAATGTTTGATGAGGAGAGTAACAACGCTACTCGATTAATAGAGCTGGAACTGGCAAACGAGCAACGCGAGTTAGCATACATTAAGGTAGCAGCGGCAAAGGCGTAGATAGCAAGGTACTATAACGCGAAATTGGTTCCCAACAACTTGAAACTGGGAGACCAAGTGTTGAGGCGGAACTTCCGCCCAAACCCTAGACAAGGGAAGCTAGCGCTCACATGGGAAGGACCATACCTGGTTAGAGAAGTCATCGGGCCAATACCTTCAAACTACGGGAACTAAGCTGAGCCAAAGTGCCAAGAACTTGGAACACACAAAATCTGAGAAAATATTGTCCTACCCCTTAGCGTATTATACCAATGTATGACAGCGGTTTATGAAAACAGAGCTACTATTTCTGCTACTGATAATGATGTATATAAAAAAAAGGACATAAATTATACAAAAGTAATCGTGTAGTCATGAACTGCGCAAGTCAAGAACAAATGCAAAAGCGCATACAAAAGTTAACACGACAATCACGAATTACGCATATTGATTCAAACTTTGGATTGTTTAAATAGGGGGAAATGGAACTCGAACTTAGTCCCATGCCAGAAACATAAAACGCGAGTACACTTGGATAATTTCATCTAATCAATCACAACCATCTCCACCGGACCCGCTTCATCTTCCTCATCCTCTGGCTCCGAATCAGGGTCCAACAACCGCTTTTCACTTAATCACCGTTGAACATGCTTAACCGTGGCACAAGTGGTCTAACGCACACCAGGGTTCTCCGGTCGAACCTTCTTGCAGACGACTATGATCACCTTGGTCATACAATCCGCCAAGATCTTGTGGAAAGTCGTAGTCTTGTATTGGCGAATGACGTTCGCATGCGCATCGCGGACAACATCAGCCTTCGCTACCTCGTGCTTGTGCAGTAGATCCTCCTTCTCCTGCTGAAACTCATCTCACAAATTATTCAACATTTCAATGTGATCTGCCTCAAGGCGCGAAGACAAAAGTTTCGTGCAAAATAGAAAAGTCCTTAGCACGCTCATTCTCCATTCGCGCCCGCTCCTCATCGAAGTCCTTTCGCAGCTCTTCGTGGATGGCATCTATCTCCTCGGCCCAGGGATTCTGCTTCACCAACTGGATTTCCTCCTGCAACTTACTCTACAATACACCCAGCTGTTCCAGCACCTCATTGGTTTTCTTCGTGGCATCTGCGCGCAACCCCCGAACCCCCGCGACCTTACCCTCGAGCTGCATGCTCTTCTCTAGTTCTGCTTTCATAGACGCGATATCGTTAGCCCTCTCCTACTGAACGCGAAAGGTAGCCGACAAGCCCTACACCAGGAAACCCGCCAATTGCCTTAGTAAAAATAAAAACATGCAAACAACAACATCAAGCAGAAGGAAAAAGAAGTAAGCAAGGACAATACTCACGACGAAATGAATCTGGGCCAAATACCGAAGCGAATCATTGCTCTCCAGCCGTGGAGGGATATTTGACTCGCTATGACACAACTCCTGACAAAGGCCAAGTGTAACCAATGAAAGGGACTGCACTATAGTGGCTCAAGTAATGAATATCGAATCCACGGGTCTCTAGACTTACTATTACTCAGCTTCAGTTCATTATCTAGCAAACCAGATTCAGATGAAATAACTAAACCTACTCTAGCAAACTACAGTTAAAGTTAATCTAATTACAGGTTGGGAACTCAATTAGGTATGATTCCCCCTATCCACTAGCCAGATTAATGATTGATGATCGCTAACTTGTTTCACTTTCATTCACAATGCGGAGAATCCTTGACTAGACCTTGAGTCTCGACTAAAGGAACAAGGCCCTCTTGAGTTAATTGCCTAGAGGGACGTATCCTTCTCTAGAACAACCGATCAAGGCGTTCTGAACTAGATTCCCTCTATCGAATGAGGTTCTCAATCGATACAAAGCATTGAATCAACCCTCGACTAAAGCAATCGATCCAATACTATCAATCTATGGTGCTCTATTGACCAAATCAGCTATTCGCTCTCATAGGATCAAAGCAGAATCAATAATCTCGACTAAAGCAGAATTGAATCATGAAAACATGCATAGATTGAATATGAACTCAACATTATCAAGCAGGAGTACTCATACAATCATCCAATCAAACAAACATGGCTAGGGTTCCTCAAAACCTAAGTGAAGGGAAGTTACTCCATAGAGAAGAGAGAGACTGCAGTAAGAATCTTCAAATGACCAGTCTTCAAGTCCGGGCTTGTTCCTCGAGCTTCCAAGGGCGAAGAAATCCTCCAATTCCACTCCAAGAATGCCCTTAAATCGCCCTCTCTCTCTCTTTGGTTCGTCCCTTGGGTGTTTGGGATCCAAAAACCCCGCTCTCCCTTTCCTTTGGCTTCAATCTTCCTAAAAAACCAGATTCTGGGCAAAACACCGTCGAGGACACGGCCGTGTTTTGCTTTTGCCCGCCCGTGTTTTGCCCCGTGTTAAAAACACACCCGCACGCGTCGGCCAAAACAAGGCTGTGCCTAAATGTGGGCACGGCCGTGTTTTGATTTAGGCGTGCCCGTGTTTTTACTGCCGAACCTGTTCCCCTATATTCAATGCTTCGTTTCTCCCTCGTCCGGACTCTGAATCAGTCGCCGTTTGATCCCAGACGCTCGTAGTCTTGTCCTCTTTCTTTTTATGACAAGCTTGCTTGATTCTTTGTCCATAAAGTGAGGTAGAAATCCATTATTCTTCAGGTCATGCCCGAGTTTCTTCTCCCGAATCGCAAATTGATCTCTGATTGACTTGAAACTTGCGCCTATGCTTCACTTTATGTGCTAGGACCTGAAATGTAATAAAGGAACACAACCTAGCGTAAAATAGGCCAAAGAAGCAATAATGCAAGCTTATACGATCAAGAAACAAAGTGAAAAACATGTGCAAATATCGAGTCATCAAATCCCCCCACACTTAACCGTTTGCTTGTCCCCAAGCAAACCTAACTCAAACCAATGCAGCTCTCCAGACCTCTATAGCAACAAAAAACCCTGATCGTCGGTAGATGATTTTCTAGATCATATAGCAGCTTACGAGGTCAACTGGTCTTCTAAGACGTTCCCTATCTCTCTCAATGTGAGTACTAGACTCAAGTCAGGATCATGAGAAGAAGTAGAAGTAAGACGATCAGTTCATGGATAAAGGGACTCACACCATTCACAACCAAGGGCTCGTTGTACTGGGGTGCTCTTTCGCTTCATTTCACTGTTGGAACCCCCCTTTTTCACTTTCATTTTACTTACTTTTTTTCCTTTTTATTCATTTGGAGGGGGTTCCAACTGTAGTCTTTTGCACGGTCGACCCTTATTAGCCGAGCAAGAGCAATTTCTGTACATCTGGCGCTCGCCAGAGTACTTCTTTTAACTCCTTTTCCTGAACTCGTGCGGAGGGTCAATGAAATTAAGGGGGGTCGGAAGCTCTATCCGTGCCCTTAAAAACACATCCTCAAGTAGGCAAACCGTTCAACGGGTGCAAGTTTTACTTGTACTAGAGACAGCTTAGCTTCACCTTGTAGGAGTACCCCACTAAGGATCACTAAAATCTCCTCCAAAACCCGATTTCGTGCAATGAACGGTGCCGCACACATTGGGCTTACCCCATGCTTAAGATTTAATGATTTCGACATGGAGGACCAACTGCTTTTCATTTCCTACATGAGCACCCTGTTCGATACACGAGTCCATAACACAACCCAAATAGAGTCACCATTACCACATGAATTCAACGGTCTTAGCTCCACTAATTCACAAAATCAACTAGCACAGCAGAGAGCTAGATAGGAAAAATCTTATACTTCAACATCCTCCATAGTGCTACACTACCTCCCTAGGTTGCACATTACTACAGAGACTGTCAATTCAAAGCATACTGAGCAGGCAATTTGCAAGGAAACACGTACTTGGAGCCCTCAAATTTAAAAATTTGGACAGTGGACTAGGCTCAAAGCACACAAACAACCAACCATTCACCCGCATACATAATCGAACATCCCCCCACACTTAAGCACGACATTGTCCTCAATGGAGGAAAGATAAGGAGGGTAGAACGAAGTTACCAGATCAAGGGTGAATGATGGTGGACGGGGCAGGCGGTGTATTCCAGGAGGAGAGAGTAGTCGGAACACAAACACCACAAAATCTCACAAAGGTTGAGTTATTGACTCTAAAATCAAAGAACAAAACTGACTCAACCAAGGTGAAATAGAGAAAGAAATGCAAACCGACTGGTTGGGTTGCCTCCCAACAAGCGCTTCTTTCACGTCGTGAGCCGGACGATTGTTCCTAAGTTTCGTTCCACCCCAAAACCTCCTTGAAGTTGAGGTTCTCGTAGATGAGGTGGAGTCTCAAGTCACGAGCATGTGGTATGACAGGTGATGGAAGCTCGTGCCCTTGATGCAGATGAAGTCTCCACCCTCGAGACCTCTTCTTCTCTTCTCTCGTCTCATTGCCCCAAACCAGATATGACAACATCGATTGACCACCATCGCGTCCACCAAGATGGACCGATGTCGATGTGGCCTTGGTCTGGCAAAGAGACACTGCAAATGGGTCCTTGCTAAGTAGTTCCTCGAAGTTTGGTGGAGATATCACATGCAACTCATGGCCGGTGCAAGCCTCTTCCACCTCAACTTCGCCCTCAGCCTGGACGCCAATTGCTTCTTCAACCTCCCTTTCTTCTTCATGTGGTATCACCCCTGGGAAATGATCAAGAACTCCTTCTGCTTCACTTTTGTCATCCTCCACAACTTCTTTCTGCACCCTTTCTCTCTCTTCTTCTTCTAGCACGGATTGGAGAGCAAGTTGCCAAGCAATTTCTTTCATGAGATCTTCTTGCATCTACTCACTCATGCCCGCCTCTTCAAAGCTCGGTGTGGGATGTGGGAAGGGGTGGTCGGCTACGACAGGACATTCTTGATCATGATCTTCACGGGAGCTCTCCGTGATAATCTCTGTTTGCACCACAATGTCGTTGTAGCCTTCTTCTTCCTCCTCCTCTTCTTGTATGGTAGCAGAAGGGTGATCTGGAGCTTGCGAAAGATCGCACAAGATCATCGGCGCTCTTCTTAAGGCTCAGGAGGATCTCCTCTGTTTCACGATAGGCCTGGACACAATGATCCATCCTGGAGCATGATCTCTCACAATCTCGAGCAAACTGTTCCATGAGAAGCCTCAATTCATAGTTTGGATCTGGCTGTGGAGTGTAGCATGGCTCTGCAGAATGGCCCGTGAAGGCCGCCATGGGTAACTCCAGCGCCGATGGCCCTTCTAGTTGTGGGAGAAATTCTTCTTGATAATGAGGTTGTTCTTGATATGCCCAGGGGTCCGGTTGTTCTCCGTAGTAAGGGGGTTGGTACAGGAACCCGAATCCATAGTCTTCTCCTCCTTGATTGCTCTAGTGAGTCTCGGGGTAATACCACTCGGATGGTGGTGGATACCCCCAATGATTGGAGAAGCCATGAGGATCCATGATTCAAATATGCACCAACAGAAACAAAAACACCCAAGTGAAAAGCAAGGGTGGAAAAGAAAAGAAAACGCTAAAGTAAGAAACTTCTGCCTTTCCTAATACTCTAGAAAGTCCCCGGCAACGGCGCCAAAAACTTGAGTCAACTCCTGACAAAGGCCAAGTGTAACCAATGAAAGGGACTGCAGTATATTGGCTCAAGTAATGAATATCGAATCCACGGGTCTCTAGAGTTACTATTACTCAGCTTCAGTTCATTATCTAGCAAACCAGATTAAGATGAAAGAACTAAACCTACTCTAGCAAACTATAGTTAAATTTAATCTAATTGCAGGTTGGGAACTCACTTAGGTATGATTCCCACTAGCCACTAGCCGGATTAAGGATTGATGATCTCTAACATGTTTCACTTTCATTCACAATGCGGAGAATCCTTGACTAGACCTTGAGTCTCGACTAAAGGAACAAGGCCCTCTTGAGTCAATTGCCTAGAGGGACGTATCCTTCTCTAGAACAGCCGATCAAGGCGTTCTGAACTAGATTCCCTCTATCGAATGAGGTTCTCAATCGATACAAAGCATTGAATCAACCCTCGACTAAAGCAATCGATCCAATACTATCAATCTATGGTGCTCTGTTGACCTAATCAGGTATTCTCTCTCATAGGATCAAAGCAGAATCAATAATCTCGACTAAAGCAGAATTGAATCATGAAAACATGCATAGATTGAATATGAACTCAACATTATCAAGCAGGAGTACTCATACAATCATCCAATCAAACAAACATGGCTAGGGTTCCTCAAAACCTAAGTGAAGGGAAGTTACTCCATAGAGAAGAGAGAGACTGCAGTAAGAATCTTCAGATGATCAGTCTTCAAGTCCGGGCTTGTTCCTCAAGCTTCCAAGGCGAAGAAATCCTCCAATTCCACTCCAAGAATGCCCTCAAATCGTCCTCTCTCTCTTTGGTTCGTCCCTTGGGTGTTTGGGGATCCAAAAACCCCGCTCTCTCTTTCCTTTGCCTTCAATCTGCCTAAAAAACCCGATTCTGGGCAAAACACCGTCGAGGACACGCCCGTGTTTTGCCCCGTGTTAAAAACACACCCGCGCGCGTCGGCCAAAACACGGCCGTGCCTAAATATGGGCACGACCGTGTTTTTACTGCCGAACCTGTTCCCCTATATTCAATGCTTCGTTTCTCCCTCGTCCGGACTCCGAATCAGTCGTCGTTTGATCCCAGACGCTCGTAGTCTCGTCCTCTTTCTTTTTATGACAAGCTTGCATGATTATTTGTCCATAAAGTGAGGTAGAAATTCATTCTTCTTCAGGTCATGCCCGAGTTTCTTCTCCCGAATCGCCAATTGATCTCTGATTGACTTGAAACTTGCGCCTATGCTTCACTTTATGTGCTAGGACCTGAAATGTAATAAAGGAACAAAACCTAGCGTAAAATAGGCCAAAGAAGCAATAATGCAAGCTTAAACGATCAAGAAACAAAGGGGAAAACATGTGCAAATATCGAGTCATCAATATTCAACACCAAACCCACCGCATGCAAGGCATTTTGCGCGGCCCTTAGCGACGAAGGGGCGCCACAATGCAGCCACACATCGCAAAAGTGCGTGGGAACAAGGGCCTCGAACCTAGGCATCTCTGGGAGGGTTTGCTGGACAGTTTGCCCTAGTGAACTCCCTCCGACCGCCCTATCAGGTAGCGGCGGCTTGTTAACCTGCGGCTCTCTTATAACAACCTTATTCACCATCCTCTCTGCTGTGCACGCGACCTTACTGGCTTTCTCAGCTGCATGGGTTGATCAGCCTTCTTCCTCTTCCTGTCCCTGCGAGAGGCCTTGGAAACTTTGACAACTTCCTTGATGGACATCATGCTGACCACCGATGAATAGTCCACGCCTGCAACAATGAGTCGTAAGAAGGCAGTTAATATTATAGAATGCATAGACAATGGAGAATAACCAACCATCATTAAATAGCTACGCAAGACGAGCTGTGCGAACTCCTTGACCATATAAGTCTATCAGCTCCTTCAACAAAACTTCATACTCCGCCTCCAACCTATCATGCGTGCCCACCTCCGACTCGAACCCCTTGACGCTCCTATTCTTCCAAACAGTCGCCTCCTCCACGTATTCACTGGCCCACTCACTAGGCCCGAGCTTCACATAGAAGAACCGCTCGAACCAGTTCTTGTCCAGCTTTGGAGACCCATAAACATACCCGTACGGCCTCTTGTCACGATGCTTCAACGAAAAACATTCGCTTTTGCTCTAATCCGTGGGCTCCTTCATTTTGTAGAACTTGCGGAACAAACCATATGTTGGCTCGATTCTGCGCCGCTTACAAACGAGGCGAAGCATAGACACATGCGTCATTACGGAGGAATACAATCGCGCGACTGGACACTTTAACCGCTGTAGCAAGGCGCACAACAAAGGGTTCAATGGGAACTTAATCCCATCCGCCAATACTCTGAATATATCCCGAACCACCCTGGGGGCAGTTCCCAATGCAGCTTCGTTCTGATGGCACTGCATACTGCCAATTGGGGGGCAGACCCAACCCGCACACAAGCTCCTCCACTTCTCTCTGCCCGAAAATGGAGACATGATCCGGTCAGCGCACCAGGTTGTCACTAGGCACGGAACCAGGCTCGAACATCTCCGCCCACTCCACAATTGTGTACTAGGAGTTGAGATAACACGGGCCAAGTTGATTAAGCTTCCGTTTTGCGCGGAATACATGTGGGAGGCTGCTCAAGCGGGCGCTCAGACTCGCTGTCTGAAATCTCCATAGGAGCGCAGGCAGAAGGATGGAAACCACTTCCGATTTCGCGGCGGATGATAAACACCCCCTGCACACCAGAGCTTAATTCACCCCCTGATCTTGTCGCGACCTCCCTTCGAAGAGCTGTGAAGAATATCACGGCCGACGTCGATGTCGTACGATGGCGTCGCCGGAATCGCAAAGTTCTAGAGACAGATCAGTAGAAATACGAGAATGAGAAGAAATATTACCTTCTTCGTCGATAGCGACCTTGATCTCAATGTGGGAACCATAGTCAGCCATTCCAGAAAAGAGTTGTGTCGACGGAGGTGAGGAAGGAATAAGGTCATAAACGAAGTAGAGGAATCTGATTTTGAAGGAGAATTTCAAAAAGACGAGAGAGAGAGACGTAATACAGATAATGTTTCTCTGGAAACAGAGAACAACTATTTACAACCAGAAGGAAAGGGAAAGAAAACGGTTGAACGACATTGGGAACTGCAAGCGTTACATCACTTTTTCGAAATTCAAAATAAAAAAAGTGACCACCAAAACCGATGAATAGCAGCGCGCCACTTGGACATCATCAGAACGACGATTGGGGGGCATAAGGCGGCGGCACTACCTACGCCAGCGCATAGCCTGGGGGGCAGTACATATTCGCGAAAATAGAAAACAAACTTTAAATGAAAGCTCCAAGGCGCGTTACTACAGCATCCAATAGTTACCAGCGAAACGAGATTGTCTACTTACCCAGCCCGTGGAAAGAAGAATAAAAAAAGAGGAAAGAAAAAGGAAGAGAAAATCAATCCCACCTGAATGCGCGAGACAAGCAGAGAGAAACTGACCCGAGCCGCCAAAAGCATGCAGACAAAACAGAGGGCATTCGCGGAATACCCCCTGCTGGGGGACAATTGTTGGGGCCATGGCACGGGTCATGTCGCGCCAACAATAACACCGACCGCCACAAGAAGGGATACAAAATACTAAGACAAGAGGCGGCCAACCTCCACCCGCGAGTACTCAAGTAGCCCCCGCGCAAGCATGTCCTCTCGCGCGGAGTCACCAAAAGAGACGACGCATGCGTAACAACACTACCCGCGTACAAGTAACGCAATGCGCATCGTTTCAGTAACACCCTATCATGTCTCGCCCATAGACCTCATCATACTCCAGGTTCATGTCCCTTCCAAGCATCATGTCACCTTGGGAACCCACCCACCGGAAGGTAGCCAATATATAGAGCATTTATCCCGGTGGGTGGAAGATCGATTTTCTACCTCTCTCTAGAAAAACTAGAACTTCTATTTTTAGAATCCTTCTCCCTCTCCTTGAGACCCCTTGTTACCAAAATGAGAAATAAAGGCATAAGGCGGATTGTACACCTTATCTCACTTGCTCCCACAATCATCTTGTCTCACTCCTACCCTCAGTTATACATAAACAGTCCCAATGTTCGAACTACTAACAAATTGAACGGAGTATAAAGACTTGAAACTACGATAACCAATGATGATTTTGTTCCTTATGGTTTGTTTCAGGATTTTTATTTTACTGTTCATTACCATATGAGACAGTGGTTTTCATGGCAGCGAAGTTGTTGATTGTGTTGCCGTTAGTTCCGATTTGGCTTAGACAACCCAAATCACTGGAGCACAAGTAAAATTGGGGGAGCAAAAAGCAAGTCCTGAGTTCATCACGGTTTCCCAACACGGACCGGGAGCAGCGGGCTGGTCTAAATTATTCATGCGGAAAAGCTTCCTCGTTGTTTGTAATCAAGGTTATCAACCCGCAGGTCGATCCACTTTGATCCTGATCCGGTGAGAAAAACAGGTCGTACGCACCTGTTGAGTCGATCGCTACAAGGTATCGGGTTGGAGGTCAAATTGTGTAATTTTTCTTTGGTTTGCAAAATGCGCCTATTTTCCGATTTTTATTTTCGTCTAACTCAATCTTTGGAATACTAAGTTGAACATATGAATATTGATGTTATATAAATGTGTGTGAATTTTCACTATATGTTGGATCTAAGTACGATATGTTACTTTGGTATAATAGTATATGTTATAACTCATATGTTAGATGAGATT
The DNA here is from genome assembly GCA_946122785.1 of Linum tenue. NCBI lineage: Eukaryota > Viridiplantae > Streptophyta > Magnoliopsida > Malpighiales > Linaceae > Linum > Linum tenue. Next base: position 16,401,992 of record CAMGYJ010000011.1, on the reverse strand, counting down.
TGATATAATATATCAGGATAAGTACAATATAATGACTCTTTCCATATTTTCGGGCTAAACCGGACTAAAACGGGTGACCCATTTACCCTTGACCCACTAACTCGGTCGGGTTCGGGTCAGCCCGTGGGTTGACAACCTTGTTTGTAATAGTTGATGATTTGATTATTAAGTTTCTTGTCATAGAGCAAGGTTTGTCTGACTTGCGGGTTGACCCTGATTGACTCAAACTCGGTGAGAAAAATGGGTGACACATATTTGAGAGTCAATTTGCACCATGATTTTTTAGTAGGAGGTCACACGACGTCGTTATTCCATTTTGTTTGTGAATTGCACCTATTTTTCGGTTTTTCCCTTTGCCTAACCTTATCTTTGGAATTTATGTTGAATATTTTAATATTGATGCTATATGAATATGAGTCTATTTGAATTTTCACTATATTTTGGATAGGAATCGTTATTTTGGTATAACCTTATTATTTATATGTTAGATCAGATTTGATATAATTTATAAATTTATTAATAATATAATGATTGCTTTCATATATTCAGGCTAAATCGTTGGACTATTAGCTCTCAGTTCACTTGTTCGAGACCAAACCAGGTTAACAACCTTTTCATAGAGTTAAAGTAATCTTCTAGTAGATTCTTGATGATCATGGATGCATGAATGTGGTGGGTTTCCATGGAAGTTCTAGATGATCAAGGATTCCGAAGTTTTTTCTTTAAATGAAAATTTGGTTGTTCATTTTTAGAATACCATTTTAGTTAGTCACTGACTTTAGAGGAAATATGAAAACGTTCCTCCGCTTTGAAAGAATCATAAGTTTGTTTACGACTAATTCTTCTAGCAAGGAGAATCGAGATTTACCCAAGTTGCATGCTTGAATGAGGAATTTATTCCAAACTAACATGATTAATAAACAAAATTCCTTAAATAACATAATTCTTTATTTAATATTTGGACTATCTGATTATGTTATCACTTTACAACAAACGATGAATTATTCAATGTCTCCTAATACTAAACATAGGAAAATAAAACAATATCAAAGCAGAAAATAGAAAAGAATACCAAATTCTCTTATCCTTAAAAACCAACCGAACTGAAAATGCTAGAAGTAATGCACATGGCTTGGTTTATATATAGTGATCATCTTCACCCACAAATACCTACACATATACATTGAATTCTGTAACACAATACGTCACATGATGATTATGATGAGCAATAGCATGAGGAGGGGATTAGTCATATCCCTACTGGTCTTCGTGGTAATGAATCATGTTACAGAAGCAGCGCGTACAGACGGCTTCTGGCCTGTGAAGAAAACCGTAACAATAGCCAATAGGCTTAAGAGCAAGGCGACACTGAAACTACATTGCAGGTCAAGGGATGACGACCTTGGGGTTAGGTATTTAAGATATGATGAGAGCTATCATTTTAAATTTAGGACAGATATATTTTTCAGAACCCTATTTTATTGTTCCTTTGAATGGCCAGGCAGTGGCGGAAAACATTGGACTAATATCTATAATGATTGGAATATGAATTGTAGAGATTGTAAATTTGTTATCAAAACCTATGGTCCGTGTGAGTATGATCCTGCGACTTATCAATATGACCGGTGTGATTCATGGAACAATGAGTAAGACATTGAGGTCTATGTCTTCCTTTCCAATGAATAAGTTGTGTATGCTTTGGGTCGAAGATAATGTAATAATATTCATTTTTCCCCCCTTTCTGATATGCATAATGAAAATATGTCCGGCTTTTTCCTTTTGCTAATTAGTTATATATTTTGGTTTTATCATCTATTTTTTATAATGTCGTAAGTACTAAATAATTACAGAACAACCTAGGAAAAAAGTACAAAGCAAGCAAGGGTTGGCCCAAGTCTCATCATGTATGAGAGCAAGGACACTTGAACTGTCAAACAAATTTAAACAGCAAGGCAAATAATTAAGAATCCCAAACAAGAAAGACAGAAAGCCTACAAGTTCAAAAACATATAGAGACAAGAGAAGAGTCTTAGATTGACAGAACCGGTATGACCCCAAGCTCGAGGTCTGGGTTTTAAAAATTGCACAACAACGATCAAATAAGGATTATTTGATGGCTGAATGAGCTCGGACCAAAACAAGGCAGGTTGTGAAGGTTTTAGGGGTGGAATGGAACCAGATTAGCAACTTCAACAAGAGGGGAAGAGGTTGATTTGGGTTTGGGTAGATCACCACTTAATCAATGGGATGGTTTGAAAGAGAGGTCTGCAATCTTTGGTATATACCAAGAACAAAAATCAAGTTCGCAAGCTCAATGGAAACTGCTCAGAGTAAGGTTTTCTATTCAATCTAATGTGTTCTTTACAACGAAAAGAACGACTATTTATAACCAAAATAACTCAACTACAAACCTTTACTAACAAGGACACAAAATCATAAAAGAAAAGGTAAAGAATTCTTCTTAAACAAGGTAACTTGGACTCTAAGCAACTAACTTCCTACACAAGTAACACTGCCCAGAAAATAGTGCTCCATACGATCTTAAGCTTTTGGGAAACGACCTTATGGCTTCATCTGAACTCATACAATGCCTTCACGTGGTTTTGAAAGTATCCTAGTTTCATCTCCAACTCGACACTTTCTTCGACTGTGCCCCAATTTCCACGAATAATCCTCCAAAGTTGGTTCTTCACAGACAATTTCCGCATTGGCCAAATTTTGGGCAGTTTGATTCTTCACTATCTTTGTACTTGGGAATGAGTTTGGATTTCCTTGGAAGCAACCTAGGAGGCTTGCATCAAGAACACTTCTTGAGAGGCTCGTGAAGTAGCCATCCGCTTAGATTATATCAATCTATGTTGGCCCCCTTCCTACCACACTTAACAGTGCAATAGGCGATTCCTATCCATTTTAAGCAAAAATAGCAAATTTTAGAATAAATAACAATTTATAGCACTTTTAATTTTAGTTCAATTTAAAATTATTAGTAACTTAGCTAACACCTTAACAACAAGTCAAATATGACATGATTTCCTATAATCTAGAGTTTATAGAAGTCGTGGATTATAACTGCTTTGTATTCGACGATGGTGAAGAGTAGGGCAGAAGGGTGGGTCGAGTGGAGATAGAGAAGAATTGAAGAAGTAGTGGATTGTGGGTGCAGTTGAGGGTGTCAAAAATCAGGGCAGAGGGTCTAGTTAACTGGAGTTGGAAAAAAATGAAAAAAATTTCATGGATTGTGGCTACTCTACATTCGGCAACGACAAAAAAGCGGGTAATAGGGAGAAAGAGATGGATAAAAAAGGAGAAGATGTTGCAATCCTTGAGTTCTCAATCTTTGTCTCATTGACCTAGAATTGCAATTTCAAATCGAGGAGTGAGGAATAAGGACATGTCTAATATAGGGTTGTTGGAGATGACATCGTTTCATTAAGATTAGCTACAATATTTTTAAACCTTGGTTTGCCAGTGCACTTAAGCGTGCCTCTATTCAATTAATGACACATGTCCGTTAATCATGTCTAGATTTGTCTAGGCATCTCCTAAGCGTTATGGATGCCTAATTGTTTCCCTTGGGCCTGGTCAAAGATTTCGTAACTGCCTAGGCATACTCAAAATTACATCTTCTTGAACCTTGCCAAAAAGTATAACCATTCAGACAACTTTCAAGAGGGATCAAGGGATGACCGCTCTGACAATATGTTACCATAATTTAGTTCTTAATTGACATCCTTCAATATTGAAATCATGGTTACTACTCGCCCCGAATTAAGGATTGAAGGATAACATATTTCTTCGACATGTGAATGCATAAATCTAGCTCGAAATTGTGATGGGATAACTTATCTGAATGAACCTAGTTGTTCACATTGAAGATTTATTTTATCTGAAAATTCTTGAATTCCTAGGAAAAAACTAATACGAGCAACGTCTGCATCGATCACTTGAAAAACACACCTACTTAATTATATGCTAGATTTTGTTTTTCCTCGATCTACAACCCTAGTTATGTAAAACTAGTTTTCGTTCTTGAGTAACACATTGAGGAGATTTTAGAGAATAAACGACTTTGAGGAATTTAGATATTCTGAATTATTTTTTTTATTATACATTAATTTAGTGGGTCAAACCAAATGGTGTCCTCCACCATTATGGTACACAAAAATTTGAGTGGGCCAATAGCTCAATACATTCCTTCAGTCCTTGATTTGGACATGAAGCAAGGAAAACTTGACTTGGGGAATAAGTATAATAGGTCCTACGTCATAGAACTAGACTTACACCATCATCTCGACTATAAACATTAAACAATGAGGCCGAAATGCTGTGTGCGATTTTGTGGACTATGACCAAACTTCGTACTGGGATGGGATATTAGGCCCACTAGGCCGACTGTGGGCTTGTGGACCGGATTTATAAGAATCAGCCCACTATGAATAGAACAAAAAAATTCCCGCCCGCAAGATCCGCGTGATCCTCCTCCGGAAAATTCTCAAGCAGCAGAGAGAGGGCCGGCCAGTCCGATTAGTTCTGGGATTCAGTGACCATCAGGCCTCCTCCGACGATCGCAGCTTCCTTTACTCCGTTGGTTGCGACCCTGGACGGCGGCGCCTCTGTTACGGGTGGGTTCTCCTTCCTCCCGCTCTTCTGTTTTACTTTCTTTTGCTTTCCCGTTCGAAGCTCTGTGAATCCTGTGTGAATCAGAAGCCGATTTCTTGTCTTGATTGTTGAGTTGATGAACCAGCTGCAGTGAAGATACGACTTGTCGGTTGCAGAAGTTCAACGTGATTACCGACCAGGGTTCAAGAAGGCGTAATTCGGTGTATGTCTAGACCAGTGGCGGAGGGAGGTGGAAGGGAATGGGGTCCTAGGACATCATTTGGATAAATTAAAATGGTTGAATGTATGTACATATTTGTTTAATTTGAGTAGATTTAGAATTTAGGACCCCATTCATATGGAATTTAATTGTCCTAGTATTATGAAACACGCAAATAAATTAAACTATATTGGTCATATATTATTGAAAATCCCCAAATTTATAGTCCTTATTCTAAAAATTTCTTATTATACTAAATAAGTGTACAAAAAACTCCAGCTATATCTAAAAAGCTCTTAGTTCAACAAAAAAAATTTCTATCAATATACAATTTCTTTGTCATAAAATGTGTTTTATAAAACGTTTGTGTGTATTAGATTTTGCTTGGTAACTATTTATTTTAGCTAGTTATTGAAATGTCACTTTTCAATTATGAGTTACACAAAATGTAAGTTACAAATATTATAACTAATGGTTTGATGAATGACTACTTGACTGAATATTTTTAAGAAAATTTACTTAATAATTGAATACAATGTTACAATTTTTTTTCATAAATGGGACCACACTAATCTTGAACGCTGGCTACGCCACTGGTCTAGACACGTCTAGGCATGTCTAGGGCTCGTCTAAGTCCTTAGCAGAAAATTAGGCATTCTTAACGACTAAGGAGAGCTAGGCACAATTAATCACTGTGAGACACGCTTTATCAAAGTGACACATGCTTAGGCATGGCTAATTGAAGTGAGGCAGAGCTAAGAACGATTAATTATTTTTTCAAATTGATGCTTTGTCGATTACATGCCACACACAACCCACGACTTCTATAGACTTGTGATTCTAAGAAATCATTACATATGTTATTTGTTGTTGAGCGTTAGTTAAGTTGTTAATCATTTGAAATTGAACTCAAGAAAAAAGTGCTATAAAATTAGTATAACTGCTAAAATTTGATATTTTCACTAAAATGCCTAGCGTGCTAGACTGTACACAAGGCCTCAACGCATGTCTAGTGCCTAGCGCCTTTTTGAACTATGCCATTAAGCAACCACCATCTGTTTTGTTTATTTGAGAGTAAGGCTGGTCGGTAATTGTGATTGGATTGTTTTAGTATGGTTTTTCATCACCAATTTTGCAGAAAGAAGCCTCATTCATGGATTGCGTTGGCATTGATGTGTAGAAGGATTTGTCTTGTGTGTGTGATTGCGTTCAAGGATTGCTGATAGGTTTAAGGGCAGTCAGTGTTTCGAATGCTTTTGCATCCCTCGTTTTGATTTTTGCATCGAACTATCAGCTTCTTTGTGTCGGAATGAGTTGTTTGCCATTCAAAACTCCGAGTCATTGCTTCAGTGGCAATAGCGTGCAGACCACATTCTTCGTTGCAAATTGTTGGAAAAAATCCAAAACTATCACTATAAAAAAAAATTACAAAAATACCACCCATACTCAACAATTTCAAAAAATACCACCCTTCCACACAAAACGCGCCTCGAAGGCGCAGTTATAAATCAAAACGCGCCTCGAAGGCGCGGTTCACAGTCAAACCGCGCGTTCCATAGGCGGTTTGACCCTTCCTGTCTGTCAAACCGCGTTGCCACGTGGCAGTTCATGCGACCGAGAGATAAGGAAGCGATCTGACTACCAAACCGCGCGCCAGCTCAGCGATCCGCGTCGCTCAGTCAAACCGTTCCCACGAGGCGCGGTTTGCGCGTTGGGGAACGTAAACCACGCTCTGGAGGCGCGGTTTTAGGTGGGGTAATAAGACAAAACCGCCCCTCCGACACGCGATTTCGTCCCTATATAAACCCCTTACCCCCTCCCATTTTCTCCACAACAAACTTCATTCCCCCCTCTCTCTAACTCCTCACTCTACCCACCCCCATCCCCACCCAAAAACCCTAGAATTAGTTGTTTTGTTGATTGCGGCTAATTCAGATTTGCCTTCAAAAAACTTTTTCTTTGGTTTTCACTAAAAAACCGTCGAATCTCTGTCCGGATTCTGAAAAAATGGCCGATTTATCCAATAAGAGGGTATTTACTATGATGATTATCAAGCGGTACGTACTCATTTTACCCAATTGTTGTTGTTGTTATAATGATTTATTTAATTTATATACTAATTGATTTTTGTTGTTGTTATGCTATCGTAGATTGGGTCGGATGTTGATATATACAAACAACGATATTATGTTGATCAATGACCGATTGATCCGACTATTTTATACGATCAAGCCAATCATCGTTCAAGAGACGTTTGGAACGACCACAAGGTACATATTATTTATCATCACTTGTAATTTGTATTTTGTTAAAGTAATTTATTTTTTTGTACAATAATTTACTTAATTGTTAATTGTATTGATTATTTTCAATAATTTAAATCAATACAATACAACACTTATTTAGACTCTTTTTAAAAAAATGCATGTCTAAGGAAATGGGGACTTAAGCGATCATCATTATCCCCCGATGACCTGAGAAAATCGGGTTCTAAGCGTTCCTCGGATCCCCCTTTTTTCTGTCAAAAAGATTGTGTTTCTAAGGAGATGTATACCTTTCCTAAGAGTCTTACGAGTGTACTTGTATTGCTTTAAATTATTGAAAATAATCAATACGATTAGCAAAATAATATATTTGATTTTAAGTGTATGTGTACAAAAAATAATTGTACTTAAATTTCGAAAATTATTTTAGTTATGTTATAATTAATGTTTATTAGATAATGTATATTTCTCTAAAAAAACCTTGATTTAATTAATATTGCATCTTATAATATATCTATATATGTATAAATCATCAACTTATAGTGAAAGTTAAATTTTTCTCTAGGATGCATACCATATAGTCCGCTATAGGGGCACGACGAATGTGCTTGAATGGAACGACTTCATCTTGCCCTTTCTAAAAAGGACAAGATTGGATTCAATTAGGCACTTTACTGGAATCAAGATCGACCGCCAACTCATCACAACATTGGTAGAGAGATGGCGAAAGGAGACACACTGCTTCAATTTTCGTGAAGGCGAGTGCACCATCACACTTAATGACATCGCCATCCTAACCGATTTGCCCATCGATAGTGATGTTATTTGTGTGGAATCTACGCCACCACCTAAAGTTGTTGCCAATATGAGTGGTTGGCAGCATTTTATATGGACAGTCACCGGGTTGTATCCGCCAGAAAAGGGAGATCACTATGCGGATGGTAATCCACCATTGTCCAAGGGCCAAGTATCCATCACGTGGTTGACAGCAGAGATCAGGCGTAAGCACAACCCTGAGTTCGGAGGCATTCCCCTCACAGAGGAAAGTTTGGAGCGTGATAAAGACATTTATGCACGTATCTACATCCTCGGCATGATCGGGGAGTTTTCTTCCCCAAGATATCCAATAATTTAATCAGCAATTCATGGTTGAAGATAATACTTGGGCGTTGGGATGATATGGGAAACCTGAGCTGGACATCTGCTTGCCTAACTCATCTCTTCCGCTCCCTCTGTAATGCTAGTGCGAGAGCGGTGAAGGAGATTGATGGGGCCATGTTCATCGTCCAATTTTGGGCTTGGGAGCATTTGCCATGGATTGCGCTGAAGGTAGACCCCGACAAGGAATGGGGACCCGACCATCCCCTACGATATGAAGCTTATGGTTCTAGGTAAATATTTTCTATCCCACTCATAGTTCTCACCTTTTTTTACTAATTGGGTATTTTATAACGAACCAGCTATTATGTATTAACATGATGTACTTTTTGGATTGAATAGGTGGCTTGGTGAAAAAACATGAGACAACCTAGGAGCGCATAAGTTGGAGGAGTATCGTAGAAGGCTGGATCGCCTTTGGGAAGCAGAGGTGACCATCATAATACACTATTACTTCCTACTTTTTTTCAACTTATATTATTATGTTTCTTAATGGTCCATTTTTTCTGCACCTTCGTAGCTTAATTTCGATCTGTATTCAGAATGCATTGTCGTGCATCACGTCCACAAGTTCCCGTTGCATCCTGGTCAATGGTGCACCCGAGTTCCACTAATCTGCCACTATATAGTGGAGTGGCACTTGCCGGATCGATGTCTACGACAATTCGGATGTGAGCAATGCCTGCCATTGGAATTCCGGTGAGTCAGAGGGGGTACCACGAGAAAGATGGTCGACAAGGAGCTACTAATTGGCCGGAGGAGTATGTAGAATTGATTGCTCTGTGGAACGTTAGGCAAGATCAGGATATTGTGATGGGATCAGATGTGGGGCGGATGGGCTACCATGACCCATACATGGAAACATACCGAAGACAATCTGTTCGTTACATGACCCCCGAAGGTGCGGCGGACGGAGCTTTGGTAAGTAATTCAGTTTTTATTTATTTAGGCATGTGGTGCATTACTTTTTAAATGGCTCAAGTTGTTATTTTCTTCGATTCAGGTTGATGGCATCGAGCGTATACACAACCTTGCTCGTATTGCAGATCATTCGGTTGCGGGTCGAGAGGTGGGTCTCGTTCGAAGGATAGCGAACAGTCTCCTTGGTTGTATGAGAGCGCGCGGACGTGACCATCATAGATATCCGCCAGTTCCCCCAGTGAGACCGCCACCGGTGACGGAGGATGTCCTCCACGTGCCTCCGCCGGTCCATAGAAGGCCAAACAAAGCTACAAGGGATCGACCTCACCTGTCGGAGATCAAGCCGATTGAGGCGTGGAAGGTGCCTACTCCATTGGAGGTGTGCAGCGGTGCAGGATTGAGTACTTAGTATGATCCCCGGTCTAGTTTTCACTATGATCCCCGACTAAGTGCTTTCTATGACCCCAATACTCAACATGATCCTCGCCCCAGTTTCCACTACGATCCCACGCCCGGAAGCCAGTATGATCCCAGGTCGAGTTTCCAATACAATCTCCGGCCCAGTTTCCAGTATGATCCCCGGCCAAGAACATTTCATGACGCCACATCCTCAGCTACTTGGGCCGATGGTTCATACTCAAGTCCCCACCAAGACTTCTCACCTTTGCATCGACCAGAACAACAATGGCAGTCCACTCCCCACCGTATGAGCGTGGATAATCCTCGACTGCACACGGAGGGGCCACCTACCACGGCACCGAGGCGGCATAGCACGGACCAGCGCCCTTCTACGGCGAATAGAAGTCTGCCACCTCTTCCAACCCCTATTACACCTGGTGGACCAGTCGCCCACCGCACAAGGAAACAGAGGGCAAATCGTCGAAATAATGCATGAGTGTGACAAGTTGTGTGTATTTCAAGTTATGTTTTGTTTAAAATAAGTTGAACGATTTGTTTTTAGTTGAAGTTATATTTTACTTCATCATGTAGTGTGTTTGTGTTCGTCATGTATTTTTTTCAAAAAGATGGAATATTGCATCGAAGTGTGTTAATTGTGCAAATCTCCAATGTCATTTAAGCACACAAAATATAAGTACGTAACCATTAAAATTAATACACAAAGATGGAACAAATGCATGAAATCAATCTATGCGCCATTATCCGGGTTCACCACATCGGGCCCTGGATTTTGAGGACCAATTGGTCCGAGACATTTTCGTTTATCATGCCCGGGTACTTTGCATATGGAACACCGCCTTGGCCCTCGCGGTGGTCTTCCACTTTGATCCATCTCATTTGGAATCCTTTTTACCCGCGGGCGCCCTGTTTCCCGCCTAAGACTGATTGGTGGAATGATGACCATACCCTCATAAACTGGCCAGTAAGCTTCATCCTGCAATGCATGGAAACTAGTACGATAACTGCTCTTTTTTTAGTCGATTTTGAAGAACGGACTACGAAATGACGAGGGTCTTTGCTCCTGTGTTTTATTACAGCCATTGCATGGGAACATGGTATACCTCTACCCTGATACTTCTGACAAGAGCACTCCCCCATTTTAGTCCTAAAGTTGACGGTGACTTCATGGCGATGACCCCCACGTCTCCCATCCTCCCAGTGCCCAGTATCGACTGAATACTTGCCTGCATTTCGGTTCATAACAGAGACTTTGTGACGAGAGCTCTTCCGATTATATTTTTCCATTATTTTTGACGCATGATCGGAGTGTACCTTACCCTGTGCCTCCCTCTTCTCACACCAGTGGAGACGGTTGACAAACCATCCATTTGTTTTCCAGAATGTCATCTCAACAATTGCAGAGATGGGGAGTGCACGACATTCCCTGTAGACGTTGTTGATACTCTCGCTTGAGTTCGTTGTGGCAATACCCCATCTGGTACCTCCATCCTTATGAAACGTCCACATTGCAAGGTCATGTTGATCAAGCCACTGCGCACCTTTAGGGCATAGCTGACGGATATTCTGCATCTTCTCTTGGTAAGCGACAGCTGATGAATATCAAACAAAAACGTAAGGTAAGCAAGACCGACCTTACCCTCAATAAAAATACACTCGTAAGACTCTCAGGAGAGGTATACATCTCCTTAGAAACACAGCTTGTTTGAAAGAAAAAGGGGGCATCCGATGATCGCTTAGAACCCGATTTTCCCCGGAAATGGGAGGATCATGATGATCGCTTAAAACCCTATTTCCTTAGGCATGCATTACTTTATAAAGAGTCTAAATAACTGTTGTATTGTATTGATTTAGTCCTCGTTTTATCCAGTTGACAAAATATATATAACAATTAATTAGAACGCTTACCAATCCACCATAGACTATCAACAAGCTTCTTTCGCTTGAAATGATGGTTCCAGTTGATCTTGAAATGCCGTATGCACCATCTCTGTGACCAATTTTAGGCTGGATCCAAGCCTAAGATAGCAGCCCGTATACCGGCGTGGCGATCTGAGATGATAGTTAGGTTCGTCCGCCTGGTGACATGGACCTGAATTTGTCTGCAGAACAATCCATAGCTATCGGTATTCTCTCCCTCCACAATGGCAAAGGCTAATGGATATACTGCTCTATTTGCATCTGCTCCGCTGGCGATCAGTAGAGTACCCTTGTACTTGCCGGTAAGGAATGTTCCATCAACTTGAATCACAGAAACACAGTATGGAAAACCATCAATACATTGCTTGAATGCCCAGAATAGACGCTTGAAATAGCGCTTGTTACCAGGCACCGGCGGTTGAATTTCTTCATCTTGGTAGCGAGGCGAGAAAATGGTGCCAGGGTTAGACACCTCCAACGCCAAAATCAATTTGGGAAGGAATGCATATGATTCTTCCCAGTCACCAAACACGGCGGCCATTGCTTTCTGTTTCCCATGCCACGCTTTCTTGTAGTTAATGATATAACCATAACGACTAGAAATGTCGGCGATGATGGTTTTCATCTTCAGGTCAGGCTGCTCCTCAATTAGATGTTTGATAGCCCCGACAACCACCCTTGATTTCAACTGTCGATGGCCTTGGGATGTTATTAATGACACACATGTGTGTGTTCACCGCACGGGATATGACCCAATGGCCGACTCTCTTGCTCTTGATGGCCCGGACCCTAGCTTTGCATCCCTCATTTTGATTTTTGCGTCGAACCATCAGCCTCTTTGTGTCAGAATGGGTTGTTTGCCATTCAAATCCGAGTCATTGCTTCAGTGGCAATAGCGTGCCAGACCTCATTCTTCGTTTCAAATTGTTGGCCCTTCGTAGAGCCAGTGAATGGACCCCATACTGGTACCTCTGGCGGGTTCATGTCGGCATCAACATACCAATCTTCATTTTGAAAGTGATTGTAGTACGGGATAGGTACACGGTCGCGAGGTACCTCATCACCGTATGCGTATGAATCTGGACTGGAATCATCAGCACCTTCAAAGGATCGAAGCTGTCTGCACTAACATCGCCTTTATCTTCTTCAACCTCAAGGTCACTAACTGGACTTGGATTGACCTCTTCTTCCATCTGATTATCATCATGAAAGGCACATTCACCTTCACCAGCTCCGTAATGGTAGTTGTGGTAACTAACACCGCTTTGGTAGAAGTTGTACTCGGGTGGGTACTGGTAGCCTGCTTGTTGGATATGATCCGCCTGTTGAGCTTCTTCTTCATATGAAGGGAAAGATTGATGATGACCTCCAGTTCCATCATGATACTTCTGCCTCCAGCTCGAGTCTTGGTACTCCTGGTGGGGATGATCTTCGTATAATACACTTCCACTGTGGACGAAAATCTCCGCTTGCTTAATTTTATTGGTGATCAAAAATTGGACCATGGCATCAACGTCCTCCTGAGTGGTAAGGAGGAATTCCTCATTTCACAGCGACCCGTCATGTCTGTTTGGATATCGATACACCATTTAATCAACTCTTCTAGTGCCATCCATGCAGGTAATCTGAGTGCACATTTGATGGAGCTCTTCAAGCATCGGTCTCGTACGGACCTTCATTTTATAAAAATTGCCACCGACGTAACTTACACCCTTTTTGGTCTCTTCTGTTAACCATTCCACCGCAACCCAAGCGTGAACCTTTGGAAAGCCATTTGCAATAAAACTGTAATTAAGTTACTAACATAAAATCAATAAAATCACAAAGGAAAATGAAAAGTAATGCAAAGCAAACTTACGAATTAACGTTAATCGCAAAAACTAAATAATTTAAAGGTGCACAACTGAAATTTGAAGAAGGAGGAGGAGGAGTGTGAAGATTTTGAGGAGTGAAGAGTTTGAGTTCTCTGAAACAGCCTTTTATAGGCGAATTTTGCAGTGCAAACCGCGGTGGAGGGGGGGGAGCGGTTTTAGGTCTGCCATGCAGCCACACCCATTGCATGCCGACATGTTGATGTCGGGTGACCAGACACAATTGCGCCTTGGGGAAGCGGTTTACTTTGCACAAACCGCCATTGGGGGCGCGGTTTATGTCTGCACATGATAAACCGCCGCCTGGTGGTGCGGTTTACCAAGCCGACATTTAAACGCTTCCTCACGAATGTTTTGTGGTAGGGTTAATATATAAATCGCGCCTTCGAGGAGCGGTTTTACCTGAAATTAAAAATCGCCTGTTGACCAGGCGTTTATGATGTAAACCGCCCATTAGAGGCACGGTTTTTAATAAACAGTGGTATTTTTGGAAATTGTTGAGAATGGGTGATATTTTTGTAATTTTTTTTTAAACAATGGTAGTTTTGAATTTTCCCCCTCTAATCCCAGGTTGCAACTGCTCTTGAACTGACTGAATGAGTATGTTATGGTGTGCTTTAAGGATAGAAACTCTTAGATCTTTTCATGTCAGTTGTAGTGTGATAGCAACCTGTTCGTTGGGTGGTATAGTGTCCTTTATGTTCTTCTTCTTTGGAACTTATAGATGTGTGCGGCAAGTTACTCTACAAAATTATAAAGGTTGGTTGGCTGGAGCCTGGTGCTGTTGTTGAGGCATAAAGCCCAACAATTTCTGTGTGCTACTTTTGCTTTGCTAGGAAGTAGTTTGGTGTCTACCTCTTGAAATGTGCTATTTTCTGCTGTATGATCTATTTCAGTGCCGTTTAGCTAGTGGGCTTCTTCCATCTTGTAATCTTGTGTAGTTACTGACTGTTGAAATTGACTGTGGATTAGAAACTTCTTTAAACACCTTTCCAGATTTCTTGCAGTCCAAATGAATGCTTGCTGTGTTCTTCTGTTCTCCCTATTTCACTGGTCTTGAATAAGCAGTGGATTTCAGATTCCTTTGCTCAATCGTGTTGTTGTCTTGCTTGTAACTAGATGAACCTGATCTTAACCTTTGGCATACAATTGAATTGGAATTGAACTAGAGTTTGTGTAGACCATGGAAGTAGAAAGTTTGCAGTTGATGCAGAGTCTGTGTCGTCATTGTGAAATGTAAAGAAGCTTGTCATTTGTTCTATGTAGAGGTGTCAATTGGGCGAGTTGGGTCGGGTTCTAATTGGGTCTAACCGGGTTGCGAGTTCAATTGGGTCGGTTTCAATTTGGATCGGGTTTAATTGGGTTGCAGGTCAATTGGGTTACGAGTCAATCAGGTCACGAGTCAATTGGGTTACGGATCGGGTCGGATTACGGGTGCATCAAATTACGGGTTTATTGGATTGTGGGTTAATTCAGGTTCGGTCAGGTCGGATTATGGGTTATTCGGGTCAACCCACTGGATCATTTACTTCTTGACAGAATATAATGTTTTACAAACTATCAATATATGAATATAAATTGTAGGTAATGATACAATATTTAAGAAAATGATAATATGATAATATTTTACACATACAAATTAAATATCCATTATGTTAGTATAAAAACTAAATATAAATAAAATAGTGTATATAAAAGCTTTGTTGTTGGTTATAAATTTTTTGTTTATGGTGAGAGATTGTAACTTCACTTATTTTATTAATTTATAAAAAAATTGAATATGTAAAAATTTGAGAATGAAGTAAAACAGGTAGACTATATGCTTTTGCATCTCGAAATGAATCATCTTGATTAAATATAGTATGAACTAGATGTGTGTCTCTTTATTTCCACGAAGACTTACGAACATCATTCCGAATCACCCACTTATATATCTTCACAATATTTTATATATTCACGGTAACATCTCATCCTAAAACTCATGGGTCGAACAACGGTTCGCTCAAATATGATATTATCATCTAGTTCGAATCATCGATTTATTAATTTATAAAAAATAAAAAAATAGTAAAAAATTGAGAATGAAGTTAAAAGGGTAAACTATCCACTTATATATCTTGATAGGGATCATTGATTTCATTGATTTTGAGGATTTCATTGATTTTCAAGGTTGATTTTTTTAATATAGTTATGGGTGGTGGAGATACGAATTTGTGTCTAACTCTTCCTATTATCTTAAAAAAATTATCCTATGAATTTCATAAAATAAAAAATGAATGAAAAGATATTTCAAATATTACTATTTTAAAAATTAAATATTTAAGAAAAAACGTCAATTATACCATCATTCTACAAATAATTTTCAATTATTAGGAGAACAACAGTTCTTTCTTGGTAAATTTAAAAATATAATAATGTATACATGAAATTTTTGTACAAGAATTCGGGTCAAGTGGGTTATTCGGGTTATTCGAGTTGGGTTCGGTTACGGGTTATTTGGGTTATGAATCATTCGGGTTATAGATGGTTCGGGTTATGGGTTGGATCGGATAACGAGTTCATCAAGTTATGGGTTGATCGGATTACGGGTCAATTGGTTTCGAGTTACGGGCGGCCTTCGAGTGGTTGACTTTTTGTCAAATCTGGTTACGGATGGGTTGTGGATCGGATGGGTTGGACGGGTAAGTCGGGTCGGGTTCAATTTTTACATCTCTAGTTCTATGGCTAATATGGAAGTAGAAAGTTTGCAGTATCTTTATTCATCATAATCTAATGTGTGAATTGAACACAACCATACATGGATTCTCTTGTTCATATTGTGAAAAGCAAAGAAGCTTGTTCTTTGTTCTATGGTTAATATGGCTGTGAAGAAGTGTTTCTACTTCACTATCTAGAAAAAAGGAAGTGGTCAAGTCAAGCTGGTGGCAACACTTTCTGATTCTCTGGCTTCTGCACAATTTCCCAAGCCGGTTGTGGAGGTCAGCAAAGATGCTCCAAAGGTCGGCCATATATGGTTGCAGGTAATTTTATATCAATATATATTTAGGACTCTGAATTAGTTTATACTCTCTTTCTTTCTCTGTTGTTTCATGACGTTATCTGTCCCTTTCTTTTAATGCCAATTATCTAAGTTTGAAGATGTTTAGAGAATTATGTTTCTAGGAGTTGAAAGTATTACTAATTTTGCTCATTATTTGAATGAGACAAGACGGCCGACTATGGATATTGAAGTAGAAGTCCTAGTTTAGATTTACAAAATTGCTAAAAAGTATCAATCGTGTTTACATTTGAACATTTAACATGAGATCATGTAATGGAAACATTTTGAATTGTTTCATAACATCAAATCAATTCTACAACTATAATTTATCTGAATGTCGTTATCGTCCCATCAAATTTGCATGATGATACAAGTATTTTTAGGAACATTTATTTTTCATACAAACATAGTTGTTATTGGAATGTTCAGAGAGTTGGAATACCAAAACGTTAATTTCAGGCTTACAAGGGGCAACCTGATAATTATGCATAGTTAAGAGGGCAAATTGGAAAATTTAATAGGTATGGAGGAAGTCCAAAATGCTCACTTGAGGTCCAAAATTAAACTTAATACGAACATGTTTATCTATTCATAAATAACAAAAATAGCATTTAGTACCCAATGATGAATGAAATAGATGGCTCCACCTAAATAAAAAAAAATGTTTGGTGCTCTCGCCTCTCTCCTCGCCTCCTGGCTGACCGCTCTGCTACGACTTGGTCGATCGGCCGGTGGTTCCATTCACAGCTACTTGGTGGCGATCTTCACTTCCTCCCTTGCCAATCAGGAGAAGCAGGGGCTATGGGGGGCCTTTCTACACAAGACTTCGGAGAGGGATCAGAAAGAGTTTGGGATAGGGACCCATGAAAACAATGGTCGAAACACGACTTTGGTCATCTATCTAAAGTAGAGCCTGGAAAGGGTAAAAAAAGAAAGCAAAGACCAGCTTGCTCCCATGTCCAAGATCACTCCCAACCCAAGCGAAGACGCCGATCAAGAAAAGTAATGTGGCGTTTCTACTTACCCTCGCCAGAGGAGGCGGGTGTGGAGATGACGGGGGAATTTGGTTCAGCGAATCATCAGCAGGGGCAGAACAAAGGTCGATTCTATTTCCCATCGTCGGAGGAGGATGATGTGGAGACGAGAGATGAACCTGGTTCAATGACCCAGCAACAGGGGCAGATAGCTCCGACCAGAGCCCTGGTTTCAGGGACGGACATGCATAGCTTGGAGTTTAGATCCCGCAATGGGGCGAGCTCTGAATTCAGACCCCGCAATGGGGCGAGTTCGATTCAAGTTGGTTCTCAGGGTTTGGCTAAAGGTTTCCGACGCATTCCGTCGCCGGACCGATGGACGCCATTTTTCTTCTGGCCGATCCTCAGCCCGAATCGTGCGCGACTAGGGAAAGTTGCAGAATCGCGAGCGGGCAGTAGGATCGCGCTTTTCTCGGGGAAGCGTAACAAATCGGGGGATTTTCTAACCCGCCGTATCCTTACGCGGTTTGGCATATCTGCCAATCAATTATCCGAATGGAATTCTTTTAGTTCCCCACTCCAAATTGAACTCTCGCTTCAGGAGAGGCCGCAACCCTACCATGCTTATTTAACGCTTCCCGCTAGCCTTCCCCCTCACCATCTAAAGGTTCGAGAAGAGGTTTGGGTGCCTAGCAGCGGCGGTATCAAACTAAAGCAGGAGGATTATTCTGGTAAGTGGGAACTCCTGTCTTCGGAAAGCATGCTCTGTGTATGGGTGAATGATAATCCTACTATAACATGCTACTTCACTTTCTCTAGTTATCCTTGGGTACCTATTACAGAGGCTTTGGCCAATCTTAATTACTGGGAGCTGAACATTGTTTCTCTGTTGCAGTCGAAAACCATGGCTCGTATTGCTAGTGATCAGGTCGTGGAATTTTCACTAACGGAGATACAATCCAGCAAGGTTCGCCAGTCGAGGATGCTACTTGGCCGACTCTTCGCTGAGGATCGTTTGACGACAGTTGAAGTTCGTGAAGCGGTCAACAACCCATGGCAAGGCCAGGGTCGAATCAAAGTTAGGGAGGCGGCATGGGGACTGAACGAGTTCGTCCTCCCCTCTGAAGCTGCAAAGAACTGGGTGCTCCAGCGAACTCCATGGGTTATTAATGACAAAATTTTGCACCTCCGGGCTTGGATCCCGAATATCACGCCACGAATCTTTGATGAGTTGGCAATTGCACCGTTCCGAGTACAAATGTGGGATGTACAAGAAGACTGTTGCACCCAACAATTCGGACGGAAGGTGGCAAGCTCCACACTTGGCCGAATTCTTGAAGCCGGGATTTTTTCCTGCACTGATACTGCCTGCACCTTCATCAAAGTCAAGACCCTCATAGATTTTTCCAAGCCGCTGAGATCGCAAGTATGGGCTACCAATGAAGAGACCGGATCTTTTTGGATCCGGTTCAAATATGAGCACCTCCCCAGTTTTTGCTATAGCTGCGGGCGTGTGGGACACTTCCGCCAAAACTGTTTGTATGATCCGCCCGCACGAAAAGAGCGATTTGGTCCTCATATGACGACCAAAAAAATGGGTAGGAAGATTTTCGAGGAGGAGGACCTTAATCAGCACTTCTCTGGTCATACTAATTCAGTCTGGATTAATTCCAATGTTCGGCAGAAACCGACACAGGACAACCGAGCGGTGCGGCGATCGGGAACTGTGGCGCGGCAAGAAACTAATCCGAATGGCAATCGGAAGGTGGAAGACGCCCCTCTGTGGATGGGATCCTCTGACAATCCGTTCGCTACCACGGAACATGCAGAACGTCGATCCAAACCAGGGAAAAGCCCCCTTCACTTCCCAGTATCGAGGGCCCCTAAAGTTCCCTTGGGGAAGCAAGCTCGTCGTGGAAGAGGAAAACTAGGTCCCAGGGGCAGCCCGATGGAAATTGATGACCGGCAGGACCCGAACTCGACGTCGCGCCGCCGTGGGAAGCAGGGAAGACCAGCTCGAGATGAGCCGGGTGCGGCTCCTGCTGATTCTGGAGAGAAATGGGAGGCGATTGAGACCCGGCGGAAAATGAATCCCCCCTCTGGTTTATCGCCCTTGGAGGAAGCAAATGAAACGACTCGTCGCCGTCGTATCATCCTGGAGGATGATTCTGAGGACGAGTTCGTGGTCCATCCTGTCTCCTCGACCTGCCAGGGGAGTGATCGGCCGCCGTTTCGTCATTCCGAGCAGCGGGCTCAGAAGGCGGCGAAGGCTCCCCTAATTCGATCTGTTCCTGATCCCAAATTGAAGGGGAAGGCGATAGCGGAGAATGGTTGTGGTAGACCAGGCCCCAAAACTACTAATGGGCTGGCGGCCCAATCGAGGCGGGCTTCCAAAATGGACCCGAAGGCTAGACTTGAAATGGGCCAAGCTCAGGCAGGGGTGGGCGGATCCAGGAAACCGAAGAAGGTGTCCATTTTGGCTCCTGATGTGCAGAAGCTGGGAAAGGGAATTGGACAGGCCAAAGGGGCCGAGGTGGGGCTGACACCGTCACGCAGTCCCTCTCCCAAATCGGCCAGGCAAGAGGAAGCTCCTTCGGACGCAGAAGATACGCTCTCGGACGAGGAGGAGGAATACTTTGAGCTTCGGCGCCGTATTCCTTCGGCGTCGGGGGTGCTGAAGCAGCTAGTTAAGTCGTCCCGGGTCAGCCAGGTGGTGAAAGCCTTTGAGCTCGGGCTGGCGATGGAAGATAATGATGATGGGGCCATTAATAGCCCGACCCAAGCTCAAGCCCGCAGGGTCTTCTTGGAACCAGTGGTCGATGTGGGTGATACTGCTCCCCTGAATGAATATGGAAGCAATCTAATCGAGTCAGGGGTTGGCATGAAGAAATGTCATCTTGACGAGGTGGAGGGGGAGATGGCGGATGTTCCGACCCCCAAAAAATAGTTTGTTGAAGAAAACGATGAGGATAAAGATGGAAAAGAACAGGTGGAGGAAGCCAGCCTCGAGTGGCCCCAATCAGATAAATGAGGCTTCTGGCCTGGAATGTGAGAGGAATTGGGCCATCCCTCACATTCCAAAATGATGTAGGTTTAGTTCGGTCGAATAAACCGGATCTCGTGTTTTTCTCGGAAACGCGATCGAGCCGGCGTGTTGTTTCTCGCCGTATGCGGGGTTTACATTTTGATCTTTCAAATTGTTTCTTTGTGGATGCGATTGATGCGTTCGGAGGTTTAGTTGTTGCTTGGGCCCCCGAAGTGTCTGCTTCGGTTTTTTATTCTTCCAACTTTTGTATTTGTGTTCAAGTTAATGAAGGAGAATTTGTTTATGTCGTGGTGTGTGTGTACATTAGTTGTAATGCTGCCACCAGGGCTTCCCAACTGGCCCATCTTTCTGATGTTTGTGCGACCTTTCAATACCCCTTCGTTGTGATTGGTGACTTTAACACTATCCAGCACGAAAGTGAGAAAGAGGGAGGAAACCCGTGGAATGCTACTCATTCGGCTAGTCTGCGTGACTTTGTTCTCAATCTGGGCCTCCATGATCCTGGTTTTCAGGGCGATCAGTTTACGTGGACAAATAAGAGAATGGGGAATGCTTGCATTCGTGAACGTCTCTATAGAGCGCTGTGCTCGCAACCCTGGATTGACCAGTACCCTGATACTATGGTCAAACATTTTACGGATCAAGGGTCTGATCATCGGGCACTCCTCCTCTCTGATAAGCCTTATGCCCGGAGTTGTCGCCCCCTCTTTCGCTTTGATGCCCGTTGGGCGGATAATCCGGAGGTGCGGGCTATGGTCCAATATGTCTGGAAAGAGGATGTCCAAGGGACGCCAATGTTTCGTTTATGGGAGCGCCTTAAAAAACTCCGCCATCTGTTATATGATTGGAGCAGGGCAAGTACCACTAATTCCCTTCGGAACATAAAGACTCTCCAAAATGAGATTGAATCTATCAAGCGCTCCCAGCCGGTTGACTGGGATGCAATCCGGATTCTGGAGAAGGAGTTGAGTCGCCAATGGGATGCGGAGGAGATTTATTGGCAGCAAAAGTCAAGGGTCCATTGGCTTAAAAAGGGTGATAAGAATTCCTCTTATTTTCATACGGTAACCCGGGCGCGCCGTAGGAAGAATTTTGTGGCGGGACTCCGCAATGAGGAGGGTGATTGGATTACTGATGAGCCTGGTAAAGCGGGTATTGCGACCAGTTTTTATCAGCATCTCTTTACCTCGGAAAATCAAGTTGCGAACATGGCTGAGCGGGTGGCAGGCCTGCCTATTGATCGCACTGTTACCCCTGAAATGAATGCTAGCCTCACGGCGCCTGTTCTCCCTGCTGAAGTTCGCAAAACAGTTTTTGCCATGGGATCAAAACAGGCCCCCGGCTCTGACGGATTCACAGGGAAATTCTTCAAATCTTTCTGGGATATTGTGGGCCCCTTGGTGGTAGAAGCAGTCTGTTCTTTCTTTGAGACTAGCAGGATGCTCCGCAGTTTTAACCACACCTGGCTCACTCTGATCCCCAAAGTTGATTCTGTTGAACATATGCGCCAGTTGAGGCCAATTAGTCTTTGTCAGTTTGTGTACAAGATTATTACTAAGATCATGACAGGCAGATTGGCGAATTTTTTGCCGCAAATTGTATCCGAGGGTCAAAATGCTTTTATTCGCGAAAGACAAATCATTGAGAACGTCCTGCTTGGGCATGAGTTAATGCACTATTTGAAAATTAAGACGAGTGGGAAGAAAGGGTTTATGGCTCTGAAGGTTGACATGGAAAAGGCCTATGATAGAGTGGAATGGCCCTTTCTACTCGCTGTCTTGGAAAAAATGAGATTTAACTCTACCTGGCGGGGTTGGATACATGAGTGCCTTGAATCCTCCTCGTTCTCGGTGCTAATGAATGGTACCCCTGCGGGTTATTTCACTCCCTCCAGAGGACTCAGGCAGGGGGATCCTCTTTCCCCGCTTTTGTTTGTGCTTTGTACTGAGGGGTTTGTTGCGCTTCTTCGCAAGGCGATTGCCGAGGATAAGCTTGGTGGGGTCAAGGTTGCTCCCCGGGCCCCGCGGATCTCGCATCTATTCTTTGCTGATGACTCGTACTTGTTCCTGCGTGGGTCCCTCCGGGAGTGCGAGAACTTAATCGAGGTTTTGAATGAGTATGAGGAGCTTAGTGGCCAGCGAGTGAATTTGGGTAAATCGGCAGTGTGCTTTAGTAGGAACATTGTGTTGCCTGATCAAGAATTCTTGGCTGCAGTACTGGGGGTAGGGGCGGTAGGGGTTCATGATAAGTACCTGGGTTTGCCTACGCTAATTGTGCGTTCTAAAATGGAGACCTTTAGGTACTTGGAGGAGAAACTGCTTGACCGGCTCCAAGGATGGAAGCGGAGGACGCTCTCCTGGGCGGCCAAGGAAACCCTAATTAAGTCCATTGCCTTGGCTTTACCCTTGCATGTGATGTCCTGTTTCAAGCTGCCCCAATCTTTGTGCCGGTTGCTGGATAAACATGTGGCGCGATTTTGGTGGGGAGATGCGGAGGAACATACTAAAATTCGGTGGATGTCGTGGAGGAATATGTGCAGGAGTAAGCATGATGGTGGGATGGGGTTTCGTCGATTTGAGCATTTCAATCAAGCGCTATTGGCAAAAATTGGCTGGCGCCTCCTTCAGGAACCCCAGTCCATCCTGGCTCAAGTATATAAAGGGAAGTATTTTCCTAATGGATCCTTTCTTACGGCCACGGCACGGTCTCGGCCATCCTGGGGGTGGCAAAGCATTTTATTTGGACGTCGATTATTGGAGGCCGGACTGCGGTGGCAAATTGGGGATGGCCAGTCTGCTTCCATGTTGCATTCTAACTGGATTCCCCAATTGCAGCTCGACCCCCCACGGTACAGCCCCAGGATCTTGACTGGGGGAGGGGATCCGGTGGTGGCTGAGGTGATCGGTCCGGAAGGGGGCTGTTGGTGTGACCGGAAGCTGGGAGAGTGGTTTGATCCCCCTACTTGTGAGGCCATAAAAGCCATCCCCCTTCCGCGGGTGCCGGTAGAGGATAAGTTGATTTGGCATTATACCCAGGATGGCATATTCACAGTAAAATCGGCTTATCACTTGGCGGTGGCCCTTGATAGAAGGAAGGGTCGATGGCGGACTGAGGTTAGCGGGATGGATAAGGCGAGTTGGATTAGGTTGTGGGAGGCTAATCTGCCGCCCAAATTGAAGGTGTTTGGCTGGCAAATCCTTAATCGCATTATTCCCACGACGGAGGCCCTCATCGAGAGAGGTGTTCCGGTCATGCCTAGATGCCCGGTTTGCTGGGGTGGGTCAGAGACGTTAGAACATTTGTTCTTTTACTGCCCGGTGGCTCAAGCTCTCTGGGACTATTCGGGGCTTTCCGCCCTGGGAGAGGGTTTGCCTCCGCAAAACTTTCCCCTGTTCCTGAAGCGGTTAATGTCTCTGATTGATCAGCCATCCGTTCTCATGGCGGTTATGGCGATCCTCTGGCGGATATGGCGCTCCCGGAACTGGGTAGTCTTTGAGGGCAAGCAATTTGGGATCCCTGCTCTGATGCGTCAATACAATCAGCAGGTAGAGGAGTGGATAGGGTTGCCGGTGGATAGGCAACCTTTATCATCCAATCCTCTTTCTCATCAGCCGGTGGTGGGAGAGACGGATAAGCTGATTTGTATGTGGGATGGGGCTACGAAACGAGGATCCCACGCTGCGGGGGGGATTGTTCTTATGACCCCGGCTAGAGAGGTCCTGATGGCTAGTGGGGTTCAGTTCCCAGGTATTGAGGACCCCTTGGTAGCTGAAGCTCTGACTCTCCGTGAAGCTGTTACCTGGTGCATGAATCATGGTGTCATGGAGGTGCGTTTGGAAGGGGATGCTAAGGTTATTATTGATAAAATCAACCAGGCGGATGCGAGTGATAGTCGGATTGGTGCTATTCTTGCTGAAATTATTTATCACTTGGCGGGCCGCTCAGGGTTTAGTGTTAGATTTGTAGGTCGGGGTAGCAATAGGGTAGCCCACTTGGTGGCTCGTAAGGCCCTCTCTTTGTACCCGACTGCGAGTCGTTGCTTTGATTTTCATGCCTGGCTCTTGTCCAGGTTGTAACTGTCTTTTGTTGATCAATGAAGATTATCTTTTGTCAAAAAAAAAAGGTTGTAAGAGACATTGGAGCTGGAAGAGGTTGATACTTTTACAGCTCCTCATGGTGAGATTTGATAAAGAAAGCCAAGCCAAGCTGCAAGAAAGAAAGAAAGAAAGAAAGCGTGGAAGAAAAGCCCACTCAAAATGGAATAACGAAAGAACGCAACAAAAGGAGACGGCCTTCTGTCAGGTAATGCCCCCCTCCCTGTAAATGGCATCAGTACATTGGTCGGTTCTGAGCAAGGGACAGACAACCTCTCTCTGCCCTCCTTCCCGCTTGCGCCTGCGCCTGTCATATTATTAGTATTATTATTATACGATAAATATATTACATATACCATAGCCACAAGCTCTGCTCTCTACCATTTCTTGTTTCCATGGAGGAGGAATCCACAAGGTAAAGTCCTAGACTATTTTGTTACTTATCAGTGACTTTTGTTGTTGGTTTTGGTTGAAGCGTATATATTAGATGGGTGAGTGTCTCCTAACTGCCTTTTTCACTCCCTTACCATCTCTTTAACCAATACTAGCCGGCCCAAGGAGGATTCTGAAACCCCAGGAGCAGTAATGCCGAGTCCATCAAGGCTCCAATTTGAATCCTCAGTTCCTCATCCTGAGTTCGTGGAGCTCGATCCCACTGGCAGATATGGCAGAGTAACTACCCAAACTACCTAACCCAGTTCACCGATTTCCCTCTTCATTCAGTTTTTCTTAACCGTTTATGGCTTTTCCCTTCTTCTGTGTGTGTGTGTGTGTGTTGCAGTATAATGAGATTCTGGGGAAAGGAGCGTCCAAGACAGTGTAAATGAACCGTTTGGAAGCTCTGCCTACTTTTTACCCTTTTAATGTCTCATGGTTCTTAAGTTTCGCCGATACTCCTTTCGCAGTTACAAGGCGTTTGATGAGTATCAAGGAATAGAAGTGGCGTGGAATCAGGTAAAGCTGCTGGACTCTGTGCAGAGCCCAGGGGAATTAGAGCGGCTCTACTGTGAAATCCACCTGCTCAAGACACTGAAACATGAAAACATCATGAAGTTCTACTGTTCTTGGGTAGATGTCCCCAGCAGGAACATTAATTTCGTCACCGAGATGTTCACCTCCGGCACTCTTAGACAGTAAGCAGCGTGTTTTCTTTTTGCCCATCTGTTTTTTTTTTTTTTTTTATATTCTCTTCTCTCTTATGTTTTAGTTGTTTGCCAATTTAGTATCCCAAAATTGCTTCTTGTTGGGTTATTTCAGGTATAGGCTAAAACACAGGAAGGTGAATATTAGAGCTGTGAAGCATTGGTGTAGGCAAATTTTGAGAGGGCTTCTTTATCTCCACAGCCATGACCCTCCAATTATCCACAGAGATCTCAAATGTGATAACATATTCATTAATGGCAATCAAGGAGAGGTTAAGATTGGTGATCTTGGCCTAGCTGCAATCCTCAGGAAATCCTATGCGGCACCTTGTGTTGGTAAGTGAACACTAAACAACCCCTGAGATATTTGATCCATTTTATGGCTTTTCTGAAGTGTAAAGCTGGGGTTTTCCTTCAGGAACTCCGGAGTTCATGGCTCCAGAGGTTTATGAAGAGGAATACAATGAACTAGTGGACATATATTCATTTGGGATGTGTGTGTTGGAGATGGTTACATTTGAGTATCCATACAGTGAATGCACCCACGCTGCTCAGATTTACAAGAGAGTTGCGGCGGTATGGAAGAAACAAAAAATTCACTCTCATTCATACGCTTTGCGATTGTTTCTCCAAGAATTTTCTGTATGGGTAATAATCTTTTTGTATGTCCTTATTCAATAGGGTAAAAAGCCAGATGCTTTATACAAACTGGAAGATTTAGAGCTGAGACAGTTTGTTGAGAAATGTCTGGCCACTGTTTCCAGTAGACTCTCTGCTAGAGAGCTTTTGATGGACCCTTTCCTCCAGATTGATGATTACGGGAGCTTCAATGGTGGAAGCCCTTTAGTTGGACGGCCTTTATCATTTGATCATACTGGCCATTACCTTGGTTATGATCTTGAGTACCCTCCTCCTGTTGATTGCGACAGTGAGATTGATCTGTATGTTTGTGAAGAGGACAAGCATTTCACAGATGTTGAGATTGCAATTCATGGTAGGAATGGAGATGATGATGGCATCTTTTTGAGGCTCAGAGTTTCAGACGTAGAAGGTTGGCTGGTTCTGAGTTTAGACATTTTGTCATGAACAAAATGATAGTCTGTGACTGAGATTCCATGTTATATCTATGCAGGCCGCATTAGGAACATCTATTTCCCGTTCGATGTTGAGAATGACACTGCCATGAGTGTCGTTAGTGAAATGGTTTCCGAGCTTGCCATTTCTGATAAAGATGCAATCAAGATAGCTGACATGATTGATGATGAGATTGCCTCCTTGGTCCCACAATGGAAGAAGGATTCGGTGATAGATATGGCAACTGCTGTAGATGGTTGTTCAAACGATAAAGAGCAGGTGGATCGTTTGTCAACCGATGGTTTAGATGCCAAGAATGTGGCTCCTTATCATCGCAGGGGTGCATCGACCAACGGTCAGTTCGAGGCGGTGACATATCAAGTAGAAGGATCAGAGACAGATGGACAACAAAAGGCAACAAGTCATGGAGATGATGAAGAAGAAGCACTTTGCAATGCAAGAAACTCTGTCTCTTCCACCAACCCTTCGATGTCGAATGCATACTGGGAGGACTACGAGAACGAGATCAAGCAAGAGCTGAGGTGGCTTAAGGCGAAGTTCGAGATGCAGTTGAGGGAAGTTAGAGACAAGCAGCTAGGACTCCATCCTGGAACCCCTCTACAGTCTAGTACCTCGGAAGGCAATGAAGATGGTGGAGGAGTTGTTTCTTCTTCTCTGATTTTACCTAGGCTGACAAGAGAAAACGGGAATCAGTCCATTCCAATCCATAAGGAGAATGGAGGAGTTCCATCAGCGAATTTTCGAGCAGGTAGAAGCCGGAGGGAGCTGTGTAGGTCTGGTAGCTTCAAGAGATTGGAGAGGACGAGTACAACTCTATACAGAGCAAAATTGCTCCCAAAATCCCTTCATAGAGCAGCTTCCCTTCCGGTAGATGCTGTAGAAGTTTAACACTTACATACCCTTTTTTGCTGTAAATTGTGAGTCTGTATGATGAAGCGGGAAAGGATGTTTAACGCACAAACAAAGTGAGCTTACCAATGTACATTTTTTTGCCACACCAATCACACATCAGAAAGAATTAAACTCCAGGTTTTAGTTCATCTGTTGCTCCTACTACCCTGCTTGAGTGATGACTGAATATTTAGGGGATTTATTAGTTATGAAACAAAAATCAACATCCCAGATCAGATTATGAATCCATCCGATCGCAGCAAATGCAGTCCAAAACATCGATTCAGTTCGATTCGATCTGGCATGGACGAAATCCTCGCCTACCCTGAAGCCAGCAGGGTTACTAGACATCAGTGCTGCTGTTGGCTATTCACATAGAATATGCTGCATTGTCAAAGCATAGATAAATTCTACTTTCCAACTCCAACCAGAAAAGCTGGTATCTGTCTCTTCCAGAAGTTCTTTGCCCACTTCTTTATCTTTTCTAAATTTCAACGTTTGATACTCCTGGCTTGCTAACTGGCTGGCTGCCTATATCTCTATAAACAGCCATTGCTTTACGCTTTATACTTTCCCATCATGGAATGCTTATGAGTTACGAGAGACGAGGGAGATGCTCTGCAAAGCAAAGGGGGAGAAAAGCTGCCCACACACGTAGACAGATTCCTCCATAGGCTTTCTTTTTATCATTTCTTTGTTAAAAACGACTCTGTTCTGCGTTGTATCTCCAAAAAGCTAGCTAGCTAGGGTGGCTCATCATTAGGTAAGGTAGGTAGGTGGTGCCGTGTCCAAGTTACCAACATGATTTTGCAAAGTTTATAATTGTTCATTAATTCAGATAATTTTGCTGTGGTACTAATTGTATCGTCGTATCGTACAAATATTATAAGGAGATTCTCCTTGGCAATCATCCTAATTCACTTTTTCCTGACTTCTCCGCACAGTGCGGAAGGATTCATTAGTTTTTTCATTTCTTTGTATGTTTCGCTACTTTTTGATGGGTTAAAAGCCAAATTAATGAGAGGTACAAATATAAAGGTTTATTAGAATTCATTCTCCAATGTTTGATAATTAAATAATAATTCAAGCTCAATTCTTCATGGTTTTACAATCCAAGCTCCACTACTTAATTGTTGCCGCCATTCCCAATTATCCCTATATCAATCACTCCCGCATTATGAATGGTCGGGAGTATCTGGATACCCATATCGTTTGTCCGTATTAGGTCAGAAAATTTATTATGAAACACATGGGGATAGATCAATACATATGAGTTTGCTTTATGTAGTTAAATATTTAAGAAATTGATATTCACACATATTTACAACTTTATTATTGCTAAGAAAATGAGACAATAAAATTATGTAATTTGAGTAAAATTACGTATAATTTAGATAAAACTAGGTCGAGAATGGGAGTTGTCAGGACAAGTCAGTTCGAGAAGAGTACCCACGCGTGTCCCGCTTCGCTTACGAGATGAGTACTTATTCCAATTTGACTTTTGGGCTTGGACCCAGATTGAGTTTGGGCTTTGATTTAGACTTAAATTTCTTTTATCATTGAATTTTATTTGTAAATGAATGTAATGGTTATTTAGATTAGTATGTAACAACTTTGTATTTGTAGTTTTATTTAATGATGTGTTTGTAAATTGTGATTTATTTTCATAAGATCATTATTTCATTTTCTTATCTTTTATTGCTTTGAATTGAGGTCCAATCCTCACAAGACTCAAAGTCATAAAAGCCAAGTCCACAATCTAGTCACACAATTATTAAATTGCCTATTTTGTCAAACCAAAGCCAAACATCTCAACTCTTATTTTCATCAAGATTTGCTATTGCTTAATCTCGTCAAGTTATGGCGACCACGACCCATCTCGAGCACTATCAATATATTTTAGTTTGGAAATCATTTGAGACTCTCTATCGCAAATCTTCAATAAAAGCTAATTTTTATTTAGGTAAATATATGTTTTAGCCCTGACAAAAAGTGGTGTCTATAGTTCCCCGCTTTGTATATCTCCTGGTATTTGAGAGGTATACAAAGTTATCATACCTCACCATTTTTCGCCGATTAATATTGCGATAGTTACAAGGTTGGGGAGTCTCCTTTATAGTAAGTAAGTTAAAGTGAGGTAAGGTAAATTTATGCGGGAGTATAACTTGTTTATTTTATTTTCATGGCGGTATGGCCTGTGTTAGTCTTTTTCATATCTTAGCGGTAGGGCCTGCGTTAGGTTTGTTTTATATCTTGGCGGTAAGGCCTGTGTTAGTGTTTTTAGGTATCTTGGCGGTAGTGTCTGCGTTAGTGCTTTTAGGTTTCTTGGCAGTAGCACCTGCGTTAGTGTTTTTCGGTTTCTTGGCGGCAACGCCTGCGTTGGTATTTGCAAGTTTCTTGGCGGTAGCGCCCATGTTAGTGTTTTTAGGTGTCTTGGCGGTAGCGCCTGCGTTGGTGGTTTTAAGTGTCTCCTAAATTGCTCGTGCTAGTCGACGAAACAAAATTAGTAGGAGGGTCTAATTTGTCATGATAGTCGACCAAGAAAATTGACTAGGTAGTTTCCAAATTGCCCGTGATAGTCGACGGAATAAGTTTAGGAGGAGGGTTGTTGTGCGTGTTTATATAGCGTCCGCCGACGCGAGAACTTCGTGATTTTTAATGTCGTGTCGACACTGAGAATTTATGATTTACATAGTGTTCGTTACCAGAGGAAATCACAATTTTCTATAGCGTCTGTGTTACGATGGAAATTTACGAATTTTATCGTGCTCGTCTGCACGGGGAAATCAAAATTTCTATAGCGTCTGTGTAATGCGGGGAAATCACATTTTTATATAGCTTCTGTGCAACACTGGGAATTTACGAATTTTATAATGCTAGTCTGCATGGGGAAATTACAATTTCTATAGCGTCTGTGTAACGCGGGGAAATCAAATTTTTATATGGCGTCTTTGTAACGCGAGGAATTTAGGGTTTTTTCAGTGCTCGTAGGCACGAGATCACAATTTTCTATAGCATCTGTGTAACGCGGGGAATTCACAATTTTCTATAGCGTCTGTGTAACGCAGGGAATTCACAATTTTCTATAGTGTATGTGTAACGCGGGGGATTCACAATTTTTATAATGCTCCTAGGCACGGGATCACAATTTTCTATATTGTCTGTGTAACGTGGGGAATTCACAATTTTCTTTAGCATTTATGTAACACGGGGGATTCATGGTTTTTATAGTGCTTGTAGGCACGCGATCAAAATTTTTTATAGCGTCTGTGTAACGCAGAGAATTCACAATTTTCTATAGCATCTGTGTAACGCGGGGGGTTCATGGTTTTTATAGTGCTCGTAGGCACGGGATCACAATTTTCTATAGCGTCTGTGTAACGCGGGGAATTCACAATTTTCTATAGCATTTGTGTAACGCGGGGGGATTCACGGTTTTTATAGTTCTCGTATGCACGGGATCAGAATGTTCTATAGCGTCTGTGTAACGCGGGGAATTCAAAATTTTCTATAGTGCCTGTGTAACGCAGGGGAGTGATAATTTTTATAGTGCTCGTCAACACGAGGAGATATTGAGCTTTGAATTTTGCCCCTCATTTCTTGATGGGTTGACTTTGCATATCATTGTTCCTCGACATGTTTCACGCTATATTTCAGGTCCTAGCACGTGTGGAAGGGTCAAGGAAGAGTTTGGGACGATTGGAGGTCAAAAAGCTCAAAAATAAAAGAAAAGTCCAAAGTGAACCATGACAATTGCCCCGTAACAGTGAAGCGTAGGCATCCAGGAAGCAGCCGCAGTTCACGGCCTCTAAGGCCGTGAACTGGAACCTCAAACCGTGAACAGCGAGGCATCCATCGAGGATTCAAAGGTTACTGATGCCAAGGGAGTTCACGGTCTTAGAGACCGTGAACTAGAGCCATTGACCGTGAACCCCAGAAGTGAAGCGGTGCGTTTTGATC
The DNA here is from genome assembly GCA_946122785.1 of Linum tenue. Classification (NCBI taxonomy): domain Eukaryota; kingdom Viridiplantae; phylum Streptophyta; class Magnoliopsida; order Malpighiales; family Linaceae; genus Linum; species Linum tenue. The sequence continues at coordinate 16,370,380 of CAMGYJ010000011.1, read as the reverse complement.
CACTGCACCGAGTTCATGGACGCGTTAAGGTGTTCACGACCGTGAATTGGGCTCGATCTGGGTATAAAAACATCAGCAGAAGGAAGAAGAAGGGGGGTTGGTTTTTGGAGAATGAACACTTACTTTCTCTAGGGTTTCGACCCAAAATGCCAATGGGGAGTTCTAGAGAGTGAGAGAGTGATCTTGGAGCTCAATTGAAGGCATTGATCAACCTTGGAAGCAAGGAGTCAAGCCTAGAAGAAGAAGAATAAGAAGAAGAAGAAGAAGATCTAGAGGTTTCTTGGTAATCTCTCCCCTCTCTCCCTAGAAACTCACCCTCTTCTCTTAGGTTTAAGAACACTAGGTCTAGATTTGGGTTTAATGTTGATGTATGTGACAAACTCCATGATTGATTGATGATTTTACTTAATTGATGGATGTATTCATGAATGGCATGAGTTGGGTTTCCATTTTCATGTATTGAGCTTTTGACCTACGAGGGAGATAATCCCTTTAGAGACCCTTTTGGCGTCTTCGGGTCACTCCTACCGTATATTGTTCGGGTAGTCCCCGAGGGAGTTGATTCGACCGGTCTCCTAGCATTATACGAAACCCTAGGTTGAATAGATTACTACCCATCCATCGATTTGCCGTTCCGGGTCATTCCCGAGAGAGTCCATCTCCAAACGGTAGTGTTTTTAGTCGATCGAGCTTGGAGGATACCCAACATTGATCCAAAGAATGGACCTAGGACGATTCAACCCAAGAGAGCCCCCCCACCTTATAAGTAGCTAGGTTAGTGGTTAGTCTAGGTTAGTTAGTTTAATTCTATCAATCACTATCCTAGGTTGGCTAGATAACGAACCCCAAACCTGAAGTAGGGTAAGCCTAGATCCCCGTGGTACGATAAATTCTTATTGCTTGCTTGCCCTATGCTACACCCGGTTGGCGGTTATACTTGGCCGTTGATTGGGATGTTGTAGTCAAGTTTTTGGCGCTGTTGCCGGGGAGCCATTCTAGGTTATTTGAAAACGTCTTAGGCCGTTACTTTAGCCGTTTTGTTTTGTGTTTTTGTTTGTGTTTTGTTCACCCACTCTTCGCCTTGAAGGATGGTTTGTGTTTGTTTGATTTTGTTTTTGTGTATTTGTCGTTGTAGGTTGAATCGTTGAACCTAATGGTTCTATAACATGTGGGGGTATCCACAACCACCCGAATGGGTGTACCCCGGAGCTTCATGGAGTGACCAAGAAGGTGGAAGCCAAGGAACCAGGTTTTATGATCAACCTCCCTTCCAAGAAGAAGAAGCATACCATTGGGGGTTTCAAGAAGCTCCCCCATATGAAGAAAACTTCCCTCCTCAAGTCGAGGAGAAATCCAAGTTGGAGTTGGCCATGGAAGCTTTCATGAGGCATTTCTCAAGACCATGTCCCACTCCACAACCGAAGCCGAAGAGCCAATGGAGCTCATGGTGGAGCGGTTTGTTCAAGGCACCAATGAAGGGTGCTCGAACTTAGATCTCCCATAACCCAAAGCGAAGTCCAAATTGGAGGTTGCCATGGAGAATTCTGCAAGAACAAGCTCCAACACGGATTTCCAACCCCTCCCTCCTCCCGGTTTAACACTAGAAGAGAAGGTGGCACAAGCTTGTGCAAGCTATCGCCTCTCATCATTGGAGGAGAAGGTGGAACGGGCTTGTGCAAACTATCACCTCTCATTATTGGAGGAAAAGGAGTAGGTTGAAGGAGCGATCAATGACAACCGTGTGGAGCAAGAAGAATTGACCCCGGAGAGCTCCCGTGGTGAGGATGAACAAGAAGGTTGCATTGATGACTCCCATCACTTTCCCCTTCCCGAAAGAAAATTTAAAGACAAAGAGTGTGGAGGAGCAAGAGAATCCCTTCTATGACCGTGCATGGCATGTTTCCCTCAAATTCGTGCTTGGAGACATGAATTGGAAGGAGAAAGAAGAGGGGGAAGAGGGGGAAGTAAGCATTGAAGAAGGAGAAGATCTCGATTGTTCCCAATGGGAGGAACACATTGAAGAAGAAGGAAGGGAGGTTGAAGAAGAAGGTGCAAGTGGAGTCCAAGATGAGGACGAGGTCGAGGTGGATGAAGCATCCACAAGTTACGAGGGCTATGGAAGCTTTCCACCCGACCTCGATGCGCTTTTGGAGAAGGACCCATTTGCGGCTCTTTGTCAAACCAAGGCCAAACCATTGGCGATCCCTCTTGGTGGATGCGATGGTGGTAAATCGATGATGCATAACATAGTGTGAGGCAAAGAGAAGAAGTAAGAAGGAAAGACGAAGAGGTCTCGTGGGTGGAGCCTCAAAGCTACTCAAGTTCACGAGCCCTCAATCATGGACTCGTCCAATGCTCGTGACTTGAGATATCACCTCACAGAAGAGAACCTCAACTTCAAGGAGGTTCTAGGATGGACCAAAACTTGAGAAGCAACCGTCCGAATCACGACGTTAAAGAAGCACTTGGTGGGAGGCAACCCATCTACCATCGGTTTATTTGCTTTCCGCACCAATAAGAAGAACATTGGAGAGATTTTGTTGGTGTTTTACCGTCTCCTTGCTCTTCCGGATCTTGCCCGACCTCCGATCCCTACTACCAACTTTCACATCATATTCGATAACATCTTTCTACCTCCTAACTTTACGCCATTGAGGGAAATGTCAAGCTTAAGTGTGTGGGGTAGTCTATTGTGCATGTGTGTGAATGATTGGTGTGATTTTGAATGCTTGGAGCCTAGTTGTATGCCAAATTTTTATAATTTGAGGGCTCCAAGCATAGCAACTTCTACATTTGCATGATCGTAGTGGCACTTGTGTTGTTTTATTTTGAATCTCGTGGTTATTAGCATTGTCTATGCATGATTTGCTTGCTATTATGTGCAACCTATGATGATGATTGAGACATGTATTAGGTTTGTGCATAGGTTCATTTCTCATGTGTTTGTGAACGGATAGATGTTTTGAATCACTTACTTGCTTTTCACAGTTGTCTATGCATCGAGTTTAGGGAATTAGAACGAATGATTGAGCACCTAGGTAGTCATGTGAGACTTGTGTCGTTCGTTAATTTCTTGTGCGATAGATCCCCCTTTACATGATGTGTAGCATTCACGTTGTTGCTAGCGAGGAAGATGGAGGCATAGGTTTAGTCCACGACCCAAATGTTGACCGACCCGATCACATCATCCTTAGTCAACCCCTTTGAGTCGTGTGTATAAGGGTCGTTCTCGTGTTAGGTAGTCACGTTACTTGAGCTTGATTGATTTAGATAGAGAGACCCTACTTTCTTTGTGTCTACACGGTATTGAGTCACCCTTGTGTTTGGAAGTTCCATTCATACCTTTTGAGCTTAGATGAGGTTCCACATGAGTGATTTTGTGTATGGTTTTGCTAAGAATGTGAAGTGAGTGTGGAGGTAGGTCTTAAAAGTGAGCATTGTTCCTTAGGTTAAAGAAATGTGGCATGTGTATATAGCTCTCTATAGCCCCCAAAGAAAAGAGAAAAGAAAAGCAAAAAAAAAAAAAAAAAAAAAAGAGATCAATAAGAGGGCAAAGAAGAAAAGAGAGTGGCCACTAAAAATATAATAAATTTTGAACATGCTCTTAGAAATGTTGCTTAGCATGCAAGCTTTAGGAACACTTACATGTTGTTCCCCTACCACACTCTTGTGCTTGAAATTGAATAGAAAATGTAGAAAGAAAGATAGTTGTGAATGAGTTGGTGATTGGTTGTGTTTTGGAAGTGTGGGAAGTGTGGTTTTTGGCCATTGTTAGTGGTCATTGTTTGTTGAGGAAGGTTATAGATCGAAGCTAAGAACCTTGTACTTTGGTTATAGGTTGAAGTTGTGGAACCTCATGAAATACGTGCCACCACCCAAAAATCCTTTTCCCCATGCCCTAGAGCCTAGCCAGTCATTTGAACATGTGTCTAAGACCTCCGGACAAGCTAGCAACGACACCGATCTTGTGAGCTCTAGCATTTAGAGGCTACCATCATGGTAAAGGGACATTAGGATTGAGCGTGAATATGCACATCTTTTGCATCAAATGGTGCTGACCCCACTGGTCGAGAGTGAGTGATTCATCCATCATGTTTTGTTCATTTCTTCTACCCCGGTGAGGACTTAGGTTGCTTGATCATTCGTTCCTATGATGTGATCATCATGCATGAGTAACTGTGATGGGTGAGTTGACACGCTACGACCCAACACAATACTACGACCAAGTATAATCGCAGAGTGGAAATGCAGAATAGTGGTTAAGTCTAATTCTCGATCCGGGCTCTAGATCTACTGCCTACTCAGCGAACACCTATTATCTACCAAGAAAAAGCGAGTAAAAAGACTTAAGTTCAAAAGAAACAAAAGCAAGTAATGGTCTGGTTCTTTTCAGGTTCAAAAGGTCATCCATGTATGGCTCCCCCTAGTGTGCATCTATTTCAGATTGTACGGTCCCAAATTACGCAGATTGATAGTTAAACCGCGGGGAGTTCTTTACTGGTTTGGACTCTTGACTAAATTTGTCCAGACCCTCTTGATTTGAATACCCGGCGAGCGACTAACCTCCACAGGCATACACTAACCAAGGTTAACACCCAAAACTCCCACTACTGGCCTTTGTTCCAGTACGGAGTAGTGAATCGACTTCTCGACTAAAGCAGTCAATTCACCACTTTCAATTAAAGGTTACTCTTTTAACCTACACAGCTAGGGTTCTTCATACCCAGATGAAAGAAAAATTACTCCATGGAGAGATGGGAGAACGTCATGCTCAGAGTAGACATCATCTGAACGACAATGGGCAACTACTCCTGGCAGCTAATCGGAACTCCGAGGTTGGGGAATCGAGCTCCGAGATCTTCACATCGCTCCAATCCTTGCCCAAGGGTTTCTCTTTGTCACTCTCTCTCTAGGGTTCTTTTTCTGCCTTTAGAAGTTCAAAAATCCAGATCCTTTGCAAATTTCCCGAGCAACCTTTAAATAGCCTGCGATTCCGCGAGTTACGGCCATTCGCTCCAAAATGTCCCGAAACTTCGCTCCGTCGCCCCCATTCATGTACTAAGTACTGAAACATTAAAAACTAACACGCACAAGCGTGAAACAGGCGCCGAGAGCAAGAAACAAAGCTCAAACGATCAAGAAATGTTGGGAAAAACATGTTAGAATATGACACTATCAAATTCCCCCCACACTTAACCGTTTGCTTGTCCTCAAGCAAACCGAATCAGTCACCCGGTAAGCTCAAAACATCTTAACCATGTAAAACGTGGGGACATATCATACCGGCAAAAACACATGAATCATACTGGCTACCAAACCTCAACACATGGACAACAGCATCAACAACACGGACAACCACCACAGATGATATTCGAGTGCAACAAAATCGAGTAAAGGACGAGTCTCCTTCTATTCACCAACCAACATAGACTTGACTCAACCACTTAATCAAAACAATCACCTTATGCATAAAATTCAAGACATCAGAATTAAGACCGAGCAATCTAGTCCTCACCGGGGTAAAGAATGTAAAGAATATAGGGAAATGAATCGCTCACTCTCGACCAGTGGGGTCAGGACGATTTGACGCGAAAGATGCACATGCTCATTCTCTCAATCCTAACATATCTTCACCATGATGGCAACCTCTAAATGCTAGAGTTCACATATCTGGTGTCACCACTAACTAATCCGGAGGTTTTAGACACAGGTTTAGACGCCCAAAATTTAAGAACTACCTCCATCCCTAATATTGTTTTTGCAGAACAACATAGAACATGCAAAGACCACTCTGTGGAACCCCTAAGAGATGCAAAAGGGTAATTTTCATTGAAGACTGAAAGAATGGAAGGTACACGACTCAAAGGGGCTGACTAGGGGTATGACACCAGGAAAGTCAATTTGGTCATGGGCTAATCCTATGCCTCCATCATCCTAACTAGTGGCAACATGAATGCTACACATTATGGAAGAGAGATCTATTGCACAAGAAAGAAACGAGCAGGCTCAAATCTCACATGGCTACCTATCTGCTCTATCTCTCATTCTGATTTCCTAAACTAGATGCATAAACGGTTGTTGTAAATAAGTGGTCAATTCAAGTCACAGTTGGTAAGCAAACAGTTGAAAAACTGAACCCCTACACAGTTCTACTGCACGTCTCAATCATCAGTATAGGTTGTCCTAGTCACAAGCATGTTACCATGCATTAATGCCAATAGTCAATCGATTCACCACATACCATTACATTGCCAGTACGATCATGCAAATATTTGTACTTGGAGCCCTCAAATCTCAAGATTTGGACAGTAGACTAGGCTCCAAGCACACAAAATTTTCAATGCAACCAAAGATAAATACCCCCCCCCCACACACACACTTAAGCACGACATTGCCCTCAATGGAGAAGAGGGGAAAATAAGGGGAACGATGTTACTAGGGAAAACGCGCCGCAGAGAGACTGGAAGTAGGACCAGTCGGTTAGAACGGACTGGAAATGGACCAGATTCTGAGAACAACCAAAAGGCAAACAAACACTCATACTGGGTAAGTGTTAGGAACAATAGTGTCAGCCCCATTGGACACAATAAAACACACCAAACAAGACATAACAAATCCAGTTCGACTCAAATCACAAAAACACAAAAGATAGGAAACACGGAACTCACGATCAAGCGTCAATCCTCCTCGTCATCCTGAGGTGGAGAAGGATCCAGAAGTCCTGGGCATAATGTCCACATCAGCTTCCGAGCAGAGGCGCTCTAGCAAGAAATGGGAGTAGTGCCTGCCATCACGCTCACGATCGAGGCACGCCTCGATTCGATTGAAACAAGCCTCCATGGCGGCCTAGTGGCCACCAGCTGGTGTAGCTGAGGAGGGCCCGACACCCTGGTCGCGGAGGTAAGACTGGACTGGTGGAGGTGGTGGAGGCTTGGCTGCTGCGACCTCATCGAACTCTGCAGAACGCAGACCCTCGATCCAGCGGATTCGTGGGTTTGTCCTTGCTACCAGAATCAGTCCCATAGCACTCAAAGTCTCATCGGGGAAAGCTCTGGCACGCCCCACGAGAGTGTAGCCGTCTAGGGGCACCCCAAAGAACCGGGCAAGCTGAGTGATGAAGGTCGTGCCGTGCAGTGTGGCGACCTTCGAGTGGTTCCTCACCCGGGAGAAGGAGAGTGCCAGAATGGACCCCAGGTTGAGGACATCCGCAACCTCACTCATGGCGAGGAGAGTGTACATGTGGCACTTCGTCACCTGCTCGGATGCCTCGTGGCAGGGAATGAAAGCGTGGGCTTGCAACGCCTGAAGGAAACGCCACGAAGCCTGTAGCTGGGTGGCTTTGGTCCCGCTGTGGGCATAGGAGACGGCAGCGTACTGGTGTAGGCAGATCCGCTCATAGAACCCTTGGTAGTCAGCCTGCGGAAAGGCCGGCTTGACCTCGTACATGCGAGTGGAGTCCAGGCCCAGGGCGGTGTTGAACTCATTGTAGCTCAGACTGCGGTGGTGACCCCCAAGTTGGAAACTAACTGCACCCGCATGGGTGGGGAGCTTCTTCCGGACATGGGTGAATGACACGCCAAAACACAACACCAAACTGCGACCAAGTGTAATCGCAGTCCGGGAATGCAGTAACAGGCAAGTTCAATTATCAACCCGGGGTCTAGATCTACTGCTTACTCCGTGATTATCTATTATCTAGCAAACTAATTCGAGTGATTGTTGTTTAAAGCAAAAGCAGTAAGAAAGCAAGTAATAATTCGATTTTCAAAGTCAGGAAAGAGTCACTCGGGATTGAGTCCCCCTAGCCCCTTAGTTAGGTCCAATTGTAATTCCCCTGGGTTGATTCACTGTTGATTAGACTGCGGAAGTTTTGACAGTAGTTTGGAATCTCTTAAGCTGACCAAGCCCTCTCAGTCTAACTACCCGGCAGACGACTAGTCTTCACCGGGATAGAAAGCTGAGGCTATGAACACAGAACTCCACTACTGGAATTGAATTCCAGTACAAAGCAGTAAACTGGCTAACTCTCGTATAGCCAATCTCCTACTATCAAATGAAGAGGCTCTAACAACCTAATCAGATTCTATCTATCTCAGGTTGCAGCAGAAATCGAGAAAAGCTGATCAGACTCCAATCAATTCAATAAACTTGCATCATTCGATTAAAATCAAACAGTCATATCATCCCAAGTTATTACAATCAAATCCCTAACACAAGGAACTAGGGTTCTTCATACCCAAGTGAGAGAAGGGTTCTACTCCATAGAGAGAGAAGAGAAAACAGTAATCGGAGTAGTCATACTCATAATGATGAGGAAAATCTGCTACGGGATGATGATTTCCACTCCTATGACGATCTCCAAGCTCGATTCGATGAAACCCAGCTCCAGGATAGCTTCTAGGATGTGTTCTTCGTACTTTCTCTCTCTAGGGCTCTGTTTTTGCTCTGAAAATCCGATTCTCCCACTTTTGGCTCGAAATTGGCTCAAAAACCAGAATTTCCCGACTCATGCAGGCAGGCCACACGGCCGTGTGGCTCACCACTTTGCCCGTGCGAGTCGAAACTCAGCGCATCAATTAGTCGATCTTCAGCCATCTCACACGGCCAGGGTTGCACGGCCGTGTGAGAATTCCAGTCTGCCCGTGTTTGGCCTCGGCAAAAATCACTCGGCCACAATTGCACTTTGCACGGCCGTGTGATGCCCCGGTCTGCCCGTGCGGCTTCCTTGACACCTCGCCACGCGTCCGATCTTCGTCCAATCGACCCCAGACTAGCTCCCAAGCCTCCATTCACGTACTAGGACCTGAAATATCACAAACAAGCACAACCTAGCGTGAAATCGGCCTAAAACACGAGAATCAACACCTCAAACGGTGTAAGAACGGGGGTAAAAACATGTGTAAATAACGGTCTATCAAACTCCCCCACACTTAACCGTTTGCTTGTCCCCAAGCAAACCAAGTCAGATACCAGGTAAGCTTACATATTTCAATCAACCAACATTGGGGACAAGTCATAAAGGCACAGAACACGTGAATCGTACTGGTTTTCAAACATCAACACATGAACAAACTCAATAACAACCTGGACAACCACCACAAAGGACATTCGAGTGCAGCAAATCGAGTAAAGGAAGAGTCTCCCTTCTGTTCACCAACCAACCTAGACTTGACTCAACCACTCACTCAAAACAGTCAACTCATGCCTCCAACTCAAGACATCAGAACAGAGACCGAGCAATCTAGGTCCTCACCGGGGTACAAGAGTATAAAGAATATGAAAATGAATCACTCACTCTCGACCAGTGGGGTCAAGACAATTTGATGTGAAAAAATGCGCATGCTATTTCTCTCAATCCTTATCATCTCTTCACCATGATGGCAACCTCTAAATGTTAGAGTTCACATATGGGGTGTCACCACTAACTAATCAGGAGGTCTTAGACACAGGTTCAAATGACTGGCTAGGGTCTTGGACATGGGGAAAAAGCCTTTTAAGTGGTGGAAGTATTCATAGCACAAGGTTCCACATTTCCAAACCCACACAATCACAGTCAAACAAACCGGTATTTTCTTTCTGCTATTCTGCATTACTCAATATCTCAAGAGCACAAAAGCGACGGAGGTATAAATGTCAGCATTTCCAAGCCAGACTGCTAAGAAACACTACTAAACGGGCATTATTCAGATTTTTGGTAGTGGCTCTCTTTTGCTTTCAATTTTTTTCTTTGTTTTTCTTTCATTTTCTTTCCATTTCTTAAGAGAGCCACCACTTCTGCACATATTTCAAACACCTGCCCAACTTTTAAGCACTACCTCCAACACTCACATAAACTTTAGCAGAAACAGCAGAGAATATGTAAAAAACCACTCTGTGGAACCTTCTAAAAGATGCAACAAGGGTGATTTTTTCGTTATAGACCAAAAGAAAGGATAACACACGGCTCAAAGGGGCTGACTAGGGGATATGACACATCAGGACAGTCAGTTTTGGGCGTGCGCTAATCCTATGCCCCCATCATCTTAGCTAGTGACAACGTGAATGCTACACATCATGGAAGAGGGATCTATCGCACAAGAAAGAAACGAGCAGGCTCAAATCTCACATGGCTACCTATATGCTCTATCTCACATTCTGATACCCTGAACTAGATGCATAAACGACTGTCAAGAACAAGTAATCAGATCAAGTCACAGTTGGCAAGCAAACAGTTGAAAAATTGAACCCCTACATTGTTCTACTGCACATCTCAGTCCTCATCATAGGTTGTCCTAGTCACCAACAAGTTGTCATGCATTAATCCGAAAACCAATCAATTCATCCATCAAAACACAGTGCTAATATGATCAAACAGCAGTACTTGGAGCCCTCAAATCGTAAGATTCGGACAGCGGACTAGGCTCCAAGCACACAAATATATATTCCAACCGATACAAAGCACCCCCCACACTTAAGCACGACATTGCCCTCAATGGAGTAGAGGGAGAGATAAGGGGAACGATGTTACCGGATTGAAACACTGCTGGGGGACTGGAAGTGGACCAGTCAGTGAGGCTAGCATCAGCAAAACACACTGGGTGATAGAAACCATAGTTCCAAGTGGACAAACCAACAAAAACAAACCTTGGTGGGGTTGCCTCCCCACAAGCGCTTCTTTTACGTCTTAGCCAGACGGTGGCTCCTAAGTTTCGGTCCACCCCAAAACCTCCTTGAAGTTGAGGTTCTCATTAATAAGGTGGAGTCTCAAGTCACGAGCATGTGATGTGATAGGTGATGAAGATGGCTCGTGGCCTTGAGGAAGATGAAGTCTCCACTCTCGAGACCTCGCCTTCGCATCTGCTCTTGTCTCATTGCCCCAAACCAGATAAGATATATTCGATTGACTACCATCGCATCCACCAAGAGGGATTGATGTTGATGTGGTCTTAGTCTGGCAAAGAGACACTGCAAATGGGTCCTTGCCAAGCAGTTCCTCGAAGTTTGGTGGAGATATCAAATGTAACATAGGCCCGGTGCAAGCCTCTTCCACCTCAACTTCATCCTCAGCCTGGACGTCAATTGCCTCCACAACCCCCCTTCCTTCTTCAAAATGTGGTCTCTCCCCTTGGAAAAGATCAAGAACTACCTCTTCTTTACTTCCTTCCTCATCCTCCACAACTTCCTTCCTCATCCTTGCTCGCTCTTCTTCTTCCAGAACAGATTGGAGAGCAAGTCGCCAAGCAATTTCTTCAATGGGATCATCTTGCATCTCCTCGCACAGGCCCAACATGTTAGAGCATAAATGAGGAACGGTGTGATCTGCCACCAGAGGACTTTCCTGATCATGATCATCATGGGAGTTCTCTGTGATAACTTCTGTAGGCTCCTCAACGCCCCCGTTGCCCTTGTCATCCTCCACCTCTTCTAGCGTAGTAGCAGGAAGGTGATCTTGAGCAGGATGTGAGCAAACTTGCTTCACCCACTCTGTTTGCTTCGCTGAGCACTGAACAGTCTACTCCATTTCATGGAGCAATGAGGGATCGGAAGAGGCAAGGACTTGGGTTTGAAGATCCATCTTGGAGCATGCTCTCTCAGTGTCTCGAGCAAATTGCTCCACGAGAAGCCTTAATTTTTTGTTTGGATCTTCCAGAGCAGTGTAGCATGGCTCTGCAGAGTGGCCCGCGAAGGTCTCCATGGCTAAATCCAACTCAGATGGCCCCTCTGGTTGTGGCAGGAACTCTTCTTGAAAAGGATGTTGTTCTTGAGGTTCCCAAGGGTTTGGTTGTTCTCCATAGTAGGGGGGTTGGTACTGAAATCCGAATCCATAGTCTTCTCCTCCTTGATTGCTCCAGGAAGTCTCGGGGTAATACCACACGGATGGTGGTTGATACCCCCAATGGTTGGAGAAGCCATGAGGATCCATGTTTCAGAGCTGCACCAACAAAAACATAACACCCAAGTGAAAAGCAAGGGTGGAAAAGAAAAGAAAAAAGCTAGAGTAACAAATTCTCACGTTTCCCCAATAACCTAGAGGGTCCCCGGCAACGGCGCCAAAAACTTGACACGCCAAAACACAACACCAAACTGCGACCAAGTGTAATCGCAGTCCGGGAATGCAGTAACAGGCAAGTTCAATTATCAACCCGGGGTCTAGATCTACTGCTCACTCCGTGATTATCTATTATCCAGCAAACTAATTCGAGTGATTGTTGTTTAAAGCAAAAGGAGTAAGGAAGCAAGTAATAATTCGGTTTTCAAAGTCAGGAAAGAGTCACTCGGGATTGAGTCCCCCTAGCCCCTTAGTTAGGTCCAATTGTAATTCCCCTGGGTTGATTCACTATTGATTAGACTGCGAAAGTTCCGACAGTAGCTTGGAATCTCTTAAGCTGACCAAGCCCTCTCAGTCTAACTACCCGGCAGACGACTAATCTTCACCGGGATAGAAAGCTGAGGCTATGAACATAGAACTCCACTACTGGAATTGAATTCCAGTACAAAGCAGTAAACTGGCCAACTCTCGTATAGCCAATCTCCTACTATCGAATGAAGAGGCTCTAACAACCTAATCAGATTCTATCTATCTCAGGTTGCAGCAGAAATCGAGAAAAGTTGATCAGACTCCAATCAATTCAATAAACATGCATCATTCGATTAAAATCAATCAGTAATATCATCCCAAGTTATTACAATCAAATCCCTAACACAAGGAACTAGGGTTCTTCATACCCAAGTGAGAGAAGGGTTCTACTCCATAGAGAGAGAAGAGAAAACAGTAATCGGAGTAGTCATACTCATAATGATGAGGAAAATCTGCTCCAGGATGATGATTTCCACTCCTATGACGATCTCCAAGCTCGATTCGATGAAACCCAGCTCCAGGATAGCTTCTAGGATGTGTTCTTCGTACTTTCTCTCTCTAGGCTCTGTTTTTGCTCTGAAATCCGATTCTCCCACTTTTGGCTCGAAATTGGCTAAAAAACCAGAATTTCCCGACTCACGCGGGTAGGCCACACGGCCGTGTGGCTCACCACTTTGCCCGTGCGAGTCGAAACGCAGCGCATCAATTAGTCGATCTTCAGCCATCTCACACGGCCAGGGTTGCACGGCCGTGTGAGAATTCCAGTCTGCCCGTGTTTGGCCTCGGCAAAAATCACACGGCCACAATTGCACTTTGCACGGCCGTGTGATGCCCCGGTCTGCCCGTGCGGCTTCCTTGACACCTCGCCACGCGTCCGATCTTCGTCCAATCGACCCCAGACTCGCTCCCAAGCCTCCATTCACGTACTAGGACCTGAAATATCACAAACAAGCACAACCTAGCGTGAAATCGGCCTAAAACACGAGAATCAACACCTCAAACGGTGTAAGAACGGGGGTAAAAACATGTGTAAATAACGGTCTATCAGTGAACGTGCTATAGAACTCTAGGGTGAGATTCTCGTAGATGTCGTCTTGGAGCTGCGCAATGGCCGCCTTGATACCATCGCGACACATGAACTGGTCGAAGTAGGTGAGATCGAGAGTGTAGTGGCTCACAATCTCGACCACTCGCACCTTGGCAAACGCAGCACCGTAGGCCTTGGTATACTGGGGGCCCTGCAGAAACTCATGATCCAGATTAACCATTTTCCTGCAAAATAGACGAACACAACCTCGAAGCCCGTTAGTAACCAAAATAATTAGGGAATCGGATCTACTGGGCCAGCGGTTCACCCACACTTAAGCACAACTCACTAGGCTATAGTAGTTAAAGGCAGAAGAATGCCAAGCATACTTGAATGCGAAAAGACCCTCTCGAGCATCGCCAGAGGGGGATTTCTGGCGAAGGTGTAATGTCACCGATTGGGGAGAGGGGGGTACCTCTTGGTACAACTCGGCGAGATCAATCCAACGCTGGAAATGGCGCCTCGATCTGAGGTCGGGAGCAGCCGAAAAGTAGGATTGAAGGTCGGCGGCGCGGAGCTCTTCGTTTGAGGGAGGTGGATTTTTGTTTCTGGTGCGGAGTGATGGGCGTAAGTCGCCCTTTTATAGACGAAGCATGAGTTACGGCTTCATTACAGGCGTAACTCGTTTACTCGGCGTGAGTTGGCGAGTTACGGGATGATCGGATTAGTTACGATCGTAACTCGGGCCGTAACTCCTCGACCAAGCGGAGACGGGAGAGTTACGGGCTGGGGAGGGAGTTACGACTGTGGCCGTAACTCGCGCCTTTTGCCTGTAACTAGGGGGAAGGACCTCCATCGTCTTCAGAAGCCTCTCAGGAGTTACGATTGAGTCGTCCAAGTTACGACCAAGACCGTAACTTGGAGCTCCAGACCGTAACTCCTGAGATGCCTCTGCCCATCTCCGCCCAAATGCGCCAGAAACACCCAAAGGTACCAAAAATACCCTACTGTCCCCCCCCCCGAGACCAAAATTCCACCTGAACAACACCACATGGCATAAAAATTGATCATAAAATTCCATGTTCAACATTCGACACACAAAATAAAGAGCGAAAATAATATAAATGCAAACCGAGGTGGGGTTGCCTCCCAAAAAGCGCTTCTTTATCGTCTTTTAGCGGGACAATCATGGAGGAACTAAGGGTCCGCGAGATCAATGACCAACTCTGCGCGTTTGACATCACCTCCCAGTTAAAGTTTGAGGCGATGCCCATTTACCTCGAACGACTCAGTTTGCGGGTTGGCAATTTCGATAGTGCCATAAGGGAACACATGTGTGACCGTGAACGGTCCAGACCACCGGGAGCGGAGCTTGCCAGCAAAGAGTTTCAGGCGAGAGTTATAGAGAAGGACTCGATCGCCAACCTGGTACTCTTTCGGGCCGCTAAATCGAGCGCCGTGTAGACGCTTCATTCGCTCCTTGTACAGCTTGGTGTTCTCATAGGCATGATAACACCATTCCTCCAGCTCCAGCATCTGCATCCTGCGTTCAGCACCTGCAAGACTCACATCCAAGTTTATCAACTTAAGGGCCCAGAAGTCCTTGTGCTCTAGCTCAACAAGCAAGTGACATGCCTTTCCATAGACTAGACGATACGACAAACTATCAATCGGCGTCTTGTAGGCAGTCTGGTATGCCCAGAGAGCATCATCGAGCTTAGTGGACCAATCCTTGCAAGATTCATCCACCATCTTCTCAATTATGCGCTTAAGCTCCCGATTCGTCATCTCGGCCTGACAACTCGTTTGGGGGTGGTAGGCCATGGACACCTTGTGAGTGACACCATAGCGAGATAGGAGTTTATCAAACTGGCTTTGAAAATGGGTGCCTCTGTCACTAATGATGGCTCTAGGCATCCCGAATCGAGATAAAAGCTGCTTAAGGAACTGGCAAACACATTTAGCATCATTGGTGGGCAAGCTTGCGCTTCAGCCCACCTAGAGACGTAATCAATAGCAACTAAGATGTAACGATTACCAAAGGATGGAGGAAATGGACCCATGAATTTGATACCCCAGACATCAAAAATTTCACAGGTAATAAACACATTCTAGGGAATCTCATCACGGGCAGAGATGTTTCGTGACCTTTGGCATCGGTTGCTCCTCCGTGCGAAGGTGTCGGCGTCCTTGAAGAGCGAGGGCCAGTAGAAGCCCAACTGCAGTACCTTCATTGCCGTGCGGTTACCTCCATGGTGCCGACCAGTAGGTCCCTCATGGCAATGAGAAAAAATGCCCTCCATCTCATTGTCCATGACACAGCGACCAATGATCCCGTCGGCTTTGATCCTGAAGAGATATGGGTCATCCCAGAAGTAGTACTTCAGGTCGGAGAAAAAATTTCTCTTCGAGTGAGTTGTCATCCCCTT
Organism: Linum tenue; assembly: GCA_946122785.1. Classification (NCBI taxonomy): domain Eukaryota; kingdom Viridiplantae; phylum Streptophyta; class Magnoliopsida; order Malpighiales; family Linaceae; genus Linum; species Linum tenue. Next base: position 16,354,587 of record CAMGYJ010000011.1, on the reverse strand, counting down.
GGACAGCTGTTTACCAACCAGATAGTTGGCGAAATCGGATAACCAGGGGGTGGCACTCTCCACCAGACACATCATCATTAGTTGTTCATCTGGACAGGAGTCATTGATCTCCTCCTCGAAGTTGTCCGCAGGAGGTGCATCCAATCGGGAGAGGTGATCAGCAACAAAATTTTCGGCTCCCTCCTTATCTCGGATCTCGATATCAAACTCCTACAGCAACAAGATCCATCGTATGATCCGAGGCTTGGCATCGGCCTTGCTCATCAGGTATCTTATAGCGGAGTGATCTGTGTACACTATCACATAGGACAAAACTAGATAAGGGCGAAACTTCTCTTGGGCATCATTGAAGGTCTTCGAGGCATAGTAGATAGTCCGGAAATCTTGATCTCGCCTCTGCCCCAAGACAGCTCCAACAGCGAAGTCACTCACGCCGCACATCAGCTCGAATGGTAAGGTCCAGTCAGGAGTGAAGATGATAGGAGCATGAGTAAGCTTTTTCTTCAAGGTCGTGAATGTGGTTGTGCATGCGCCAGTGAACTGGAAGAGGCATCCTTCTCAAGGAGCTTTGTCAGGGGTAAGGCAATCTTCGAGAAGTCTTTTATAAACCGCCTATAGAACCCCACATGCCCCAAGAAACTGCGGATCCCCTTGACAGATGTGGGAGGAGGCAGCTTGCTAATTGTCTTGATCTTGGCTCTGTCCACCTCTATCCCCATCTTGGAAATCTTATGCCCCAGAACTATGCCTTCATGAACCATGAAGTGGCACTTCTCCCAACTCAGCGCCAGGTTCGTCTCCTCACACCTTTTCAAGACAAGTTCCAGGTTATGGAGACAGTGAGAGAATGAGTCTCCATAAATCAAGAGATCGTCCATGAACACCTGCATGATTACTCCAACCAGACGGTCGAAGATGGAAAGCATACATCTCTGGAAAGTGGCAGGGGCATTGCAAAGCCCGAATTGGATCCTCCGGTAAGCAAATGTGATGAAAGGGCAGGCGAAGGTGGTCTTCGCCTGGTCTTGGAATCTGAAAATACCCGGACATCCCATCCATGAAACAGTAGAACTCGTGCCCTGCCAACCTCTCTAGCATCTGGTCAATGAATGGCAGAGGGAAGTGATCCTCTACAGCGGGACTGACCCACCCGCTGTAAGAAATGGCGAAGATGATTCCCGCGTCCACCAACTTGATAATCTCCGCCCCAATCACAGCCTCCAGGTTCGGTGTCAATCTCTATGGGATTGTCTCACTGGACGAATCTCATCCTCTAGCTATATCAAGTGGAAGCAGAAGGAGGGGTTGATCCCCCGGGTATCGGTGATCTTCCATGCCATAGCTCGCTCATACTACTTCAGCAGTGCCACCAGTCAGGTCTTCTGCTCGGGTGTGAGGATCGAGCTGATGATAACTGGAAGCTTGTTCCCCTCTTGGAGAAATGCAAAATCCAAGTGAGGAGGGAGAGGCTTTAGCTTCGGTTTTCTTGGCTCCTCCAAAGAGGTGGTGATGCGGGTCGAGGATGAGATCGGCTTGAACGACTTCTCGACCTCCAGGAACTCGCCACGCTTTAGCGTGGTCAACTGCTCCTCGAGCTACAGCTCCTGCGATGCCTGCTCTACTAGCAAAATACACCGCTCAAGGGAATAATCAGTACCCGCACTCGTGATGGCGAGTGCGATTTCAAAAATCAGCCAGCATGTCACAGTAATCCAAGTCATAATGCAATGGGAATGTTTCACATTATCAGACGCAAAAAATGTAGCTTGTTCATCCACAGCCCGCAAATTAACTTGCCACTATGCACATCAATCAACGCCTTCACAGTGGCAAGAAATGGTCTACCAAAAATCAAAGGTACATCCACATCCTCATTTATATCCAAGATAACAAAATCAATAGGATTTGTGAATGCACCCACATTAACCAGCAAGTCCTCTATGATACCCCTAGGATGCACAATCGATCGATCAGCTAACTGAATACTCATCCTAGTGGTTAGGTTCACCTAGGCCTAGCTTCTTAAACAGTTTATAAGGCATGGCATTGATGCTAGCGCCTAGATCCGCCAAGGACTTTCCTACATGCATGTTGCCAATAACAAGAGGGATAGTAGAACTCCCTGGGTCTTTGCGCTTCTCTGGCAGCTTGTTCTACAGGATTGCAGAACACTCCTCGCTCAGCATCACTGTCGAGAGATCCCCAAGTTTCTTTTTGTTGGTGAGGAGATCCTTCATGAATTTTGCGTACTTGGGCATCTTCGATAGTGCCTCACGAACGGCATGCTGATGTTGACCTACTTCAACATTGCCATAAACTTGGCAAACTCAATCTCCAGCTTTTCCTTGTGCATACGAGTGGGGAAGGGAAGCTAGGGAACATGAGCGTAGGTTCTTCCTTCTCTATCCCCACCTCTTCATCTTCAACTGGAAGTATTGGAGCATGTGTTGGTTCCTACTACCTGGCTGGGGAAGGTACAACAGATGTCGTCTTGCCACTTCTAGTAGTGATGGCATCTAACTGCTGGTGAGGCTCACGAGGATTAGGGATGGTGTTGGCAGGTTGAGTTCCCGGTGTCATGATGCTGTTATTTCGAGCTATTCCTCCAATCTGGTTCTGGAGGTCCTTCAAAATAGCACTCTGGTTTCTCTGGCTTGCCTCCAGAGCATTGAATTTCCCCATAGAGAATTCCATGAACTGGTCAATCCTTGCAAACTTCTCTATACTGGTGCTCACGAAAGCCATCGCCATATTTTTCAGCTGACATTTGGTCACCATGTGTTGGGGCTGCTGCCGGCTAGGCAAATGTCTCTGCTGCTGCTGGAAAGGTTGCCCCTGTCTGGCCTGGAATGGCTATTGCTGAGGAAATGAACCATGTCGGCTCTGATACTGCTGCCTCTATTGAAAACTACCAGCTGGTGCTGTGAAACCGGGAGGCTTGGTGGTCCTGCTGTTGTTGTCATTCTAGGATAAATTGTGATGCTGGCGCCACCCCTCATTATAGGTGCCACTGTAGGGGTCATGGCGCCGAGCATTGGCGATGAAGTCCAACTGCTCCTGGGCTGTGGAGGACTCCCGCATAGCCTGACAATGCTCCACCAAGTGGTTCAAACTCTTACACCACTGGCATTGTGCTACAGGAGGCGCGGCCATGCCTCTGCCTGGTATGAGGTGTTAGGCTGCTTCAATGTATGAACCAGCTCAGCCACCACGCGCTCAAGGCCTGATCTGGCCTCCATGGCATGCACACCTCTGTCACGAGAGCTCCTACCTCTGGTGATCTACCCCCAAGAATGATCTCTGGCGGCCAAAGTAATGATCATCTGATTCAGCTCGGGTGGAGTCTTAGTGAGGATGTCGCCACCCAGACATAAAGACTCGATCAATCTCTGACTCTCCGGAGACAGAACACTATAGAAGTTCCCCACAGTGAATGCATCAATAAAGTCGTGATGGGGACACTTCCAGAAGAGACCCGAGTACCTCTCCCAACAATCTCGCAGCGACTCATCATCTTCTTTGCGGAAATGAGTGATCTCCCGCTGAATCTCTAAGGTTTTAGAGGGTAGATAGTACCTGTGTACAAACTTGTCAACCAGACCGTCCCAAAAAGTGATGGACAATGGTGGATGAGTCTCCAACCACCTCGTCGCAGTACCCGCTAGGGAATGGGGGAAGAGATGAAGACAGATCGCGTCATCTGGGACGCCATTAAGCTTGAACCCATTGGTCAGCTGCAGGAATCGAGAAAGACGAACCCTCGCATCCTCATATTTGAGCCCATGGAACTGGATGGAGGATGCAATCAACTAGATCCAGCATGGCTTAATATCAAAATTGTTGGCAGGGATGGGCGGATACTAGATGACGGGGCGGATGTCAGCGATCCGGGGAGTGTAGAAATACTCCATAGTGAGCCCTTGGGGAGGGAACTGCGGGTTGACAGCGCCTGCTTGTGGAATACCGCCTCGAGGTGGTACTTGATTCACTAGAGGAGCCTGGATTGGCATCCCAAGGGCTGTTCCGGATTCAAGTTATTCATCCGGTTTTTCTCGTCTCCCATGTCGTCCTCCTGCTCGGAGTCGCTACTAATCCGACCGTCAATCTGCGCTTCTGCCGTAGCCAGTCTCGCTCGCTGCGCTCTCCTAAGCTGGCGACAATTGCGTTCTAGCTCTGGGTTCAACGGTAGTAATGCTTCTGATTGGCTACGGTTTATGCACTACCTGTACACAGCTAAGCAAGCAAACCCGTGAAGGCACGCAGGGGAAAGAAGAAAAATGCAGAAAAGTAAATGCTAAAGTAATAGATGTTCACGTTTCTCCAATAATCTAGAGGTGTCCCCGGCAACGGCGCTAAAAACTTACGACACAACACCAAACTGCGACCAAATATAATCGCCGAGTGAAAATGCAGAATAGTGGTTAAGTCTAATTATCGACCCGGGCTCTAGATCTACTGCCTACTTAGAGAATTCCTATCATCTAGCAAGACAAAGCGAATGAAATGACTTCAATTCAAAAGAAACAAAAACAAGTAATGGTCTCGTTCTTTTCAAGTTCAAAAGGTCATCCAGTTATGGTTCCCCCTAGTGTGCAGCTAGTTCAGATTATACAGTCCCAAATTACTCAGATTGATAGATAAACTGCGGGAAGTTATTTACTGGTCTGGACTCTCGACTAAAGTTGTCCACACCCTCTTGATTCGAATACCCGGCGGGCGATGATAGCATCGTATTTGCACATGTTTGCACCCTTGTTTCCAGAACATTGTAGCTCGAATTTGTAGTTCCTTAGCCTATTTTACGCTAGGTTGTGTTATTTTGTCATATTTTAGGTCCTAGCGAGTAAAGGGAGGCATAGGCTTAAGTTTCGGGTCATTTTGAGGTCATTTGGCGATTCAAGGTGCAAAATACGGTTGTCCCCTAAAGGATTACGGTCGTAATTCCCTTGCTCTTGACCGTAAAAATTATGTCGAGGCAAACCCGTGAAGATTTCTGAGGAAGTGAAAAATACGGGCAAGCATAGAAGGGATTACGATCGTAATTGGCTGATTACTGGCAGTATTTCGAGAAGGACGACCGTATTTCCTCTTCATCAGCAATAAGTGAAACACGCGTTTTGGGCAAAATACGGGCAGGCCAGAATTATGACCATATTTCTGCCCGTATTTCGCCCAGAATCGGGTTTTAAGAGGCAGATTTGAGCCAAAGGAAGGAGTGACGAATTTCCAGAGCAAAAACAGAGTCCTAGAGAGAGAAAGTGCGAAGAACAAACCCTAGAGGTGATTTTGGAGCTGGGTTTCACCAATCAAGCTTAGATTTCATCCCTAGAGTGAAGATATCCCAAAGCATATTCTTCCCATCATTATGAGTATGACTGCTTTGTTTTATGTTTCCCTCTCTCTCTCTCTCTCTATGGAGTAGAACCCTCCCTCACTTGGGTATGAAGAACCCTAGTTCCATGTGTTAGGGATATCGATTGTAATGACGTTTGGATTGTGATACTTCTTGATTATAATCGATTGAAGTGTTTTGATTGAGTCAATTGAAGCCTGATCATCTTTTCTTGATTTCTGCTGCAACCTGAGATAGATAGAATCTGATTAGGTTGTTAGAGCTTCTTCAATCTGTAGTAGTGAATCGATTATACGAGATTTAGTCGATTCACTGCTTTGTACTAGAATCAAATTCTAGTAGTGGAGTTCTGTGTTTATTGGCTCGGCAGTCTGACCCGGTCAAGGCTAGTCGCCTGCCGGTTAGTCTGTCTGAGAGGGCTTGGTCGGCTTAAGAGATTCCAAGCTACTGTCGGATCGTTCGCAGTTTAATCAACAGTAAATCAACCAAAGGAAATTACAAATTTGACCTAACTAAGGAGCTAGGGGGACTCATTCCCGAGTGACTCTTCCCTTGCTTAAGAACTTCGAACAATTTCTAGCTTTCTTACTGCTTTTCTTTACAATCACTCTCACTACACTTAGTCCCACTAGATAATAGATAATCATCGAGTAGGCAGTAGATCTCGACCTCGAGTTGATAATGTAAACTTACCACTATTCTTCATTTCCATCCTGCGATTACACTTGGTCGCAGCTTGGGGTTGTTTTTTAGCGTGTCAAGTTTATGGCGCCGTTGCCGGGGTCCCTAGGTTATTGTAGAAACGTGAAAGTCTGTTACTTTAGCTTTTTCTTTACTTCATTCTCTCTCTTCCACCTTTGTGCCTTTACGGGTGGTGTTTGCATTCTGTGTGCAAGTAGTGCATGACCCGTAGCCAGTCAGGAGAACTACTCCCGTTAGACCAAGAGCTTGAACGGACTTGTAGGAAATTCAAGCGAGCTTTAAAGGCGCGACTGGCTGCGGAGGAGGCTCTAGCACAGCTGCACATCAACCAGGAGGAAGACATGGGTGAGCCACAGAACAATGATGTGGTTGTACCCTATGAGCACACCATGGGATACTACTAGACTGCCAGAGCCGCGGACATGAGGTCGCCCATCTAGCACCCTCAAGTTCCATCCACTAATTTCGAGGTGAGCACCTATGTCATCACCATGTTGCGCGGCTCAGTGGTATTCCGTGGAAAGGAGGGGGAGTATCCCAGATCGCATCTGCGGCAATTCCACGAGCTCATCGATGGGATCAAGATAAATGGGGTCCAAACCGATGCCATCCAGCTGAGATACTTCCTATTCACTCTAGAGGGGCAAGCCAAGGAGTGGCTGGACACTCGGCCTCCGGGATTGATCACCACATTCGCCAACCTGGCGGATAATTTCCTCACCCGCTATCATCCTCCGTCAAACACGGCAGACCTATAGAAGCATATCACCCACTTTGTCCAGGAGGAAGATGAAACCATTCGGGATGCTTGGGAAAGATACACCAGTCTTTTCCTGAAGTGTCCCAATCATGGTTTCAGTGACACCTTCAAGGTGGGCACCTTCTACCACGCCCTCTTCCCAGAAGACAAGTAGCTGATGGACGCGGTTTGTGGTGGGAACATGTTAACTAAGACGCCTACGTAGTTGAATCGATTCTTCAAAGAGATGGCAGTGTAGGGATATGACTAGGGAACTGCTAGGAGATCGAGACCAGCACCAGGTCGGGATGTGCATGTTGTAGCCACCCAGTCCTCTCCATTGGTGCGGGTTGTATCTAAGCTGGTCTCAGCCATTGATCGTTCTGGATTGGTTACAGGGACATGACAGCAGCAAGCAATGCATTGCCAGTGGTGCAAAAGCTCCCATCACACTACACCCCAAGAGCAGCTGGACTTCATCGGCAATACCAGGCGTTTCGACCCCTACATCAACACTTATAAAAAGGGGTGGCGCCAGCATCCCAACTTCTCCTGGAGTGGAACTAATCCTAGGCCACCAGGCTTTCAGAGACCTCCTTACCAGCCAAGACAAGGGCAATTTTAGCAATAGCAGCAACCTCTCTATCCGCCTAGAAATGGGCCAGTTCCTCCTCAGTCACAAATGAGGCCATTTCAGCAGTCATGTGCAGCCCCCGCAGTCCCAGTATAGAGCAATCCGATGGCCGATCTGCGAGATCTTGTGGGTTCCCTGGCCACCTCCAGTGCGAATAAGCTCAACAACATCTAGCAGTTCATGGAGAAAGCCTCAGGTAAATTCATAGAGCTTGAGGCTGGCCAGAGAAACATGCAGGCTGTCCTGCGGGATATCCAGACCCAGCTCGGGAGTGTGGCACAGCCTGTAGCATAGAGGGCTTCGGGTACTTTACCCGGGCAGACCATTCCCCATCCACAGGACCCAAATGAACACTACAAGGCTATTACTACCAAGAGTGGCAAAGTGACTGCAGATCCACCTGTCCAGGCACGACAGGAGAGAGAGAGACCCCTGCTTCAGCACTTCCAACTAATGAATAAGAAGTGCAGAAGGAGGTTGAGGTGCCTACTCCTAACCCGCTACTAGTGGTGAATGAGTATGTCCCTCAGCTTCTCTTTCCTACTCGGTTTCACAAAGATCGACGGGAGATTGAGTTTTCCTAGTTCATAGCAATGCTGAAGTAGGTGAACATCAGTATGCCCTTCGTGGAGGCATTGTCGAAGATGCCCAAGTATGCTAAATTCATGAAAGATCTCCTCACCAATAAGAGAAAGCTTGGAGAGCTGTCGACGGTGATGCTCAACGAGGAGTGTTCTGCCATCCTACAGAACAAGCTACCAGAGAAGCGAAAAGACCCAGTGAGTTTTACTATCCCTTGCATGATTGGTAGTTTGCATGTAGGAAAGTCCTTGGCGGATTTAGGCGCTAGCATAAACGTCATGCCATATAAACTGTTTAAGAAGCTAGGCCTAGGTGAACCCAGTAATACTAGGATGAGGATTCAACTTGCTGATAGATCCATTGTGCATCCTAGGGGCATTGCAGAGGACTTGATAGTCGTAGTAGGGCCATTCTCATATCCTGTTGATTTTGTTATTCTTGATATAAATGAGGATGTGGACGTGCCTTTAATATTGGGTAGACTTTTTCTCGCCACCGCCAAGGCGCTTATTGATGTGAATGATGGGAAGTTAATTTTAAGGGCCTTGGGGTGAACAAATCACCTTTTCTGTTTATGACAATATGAAACACCCCTAGCTCCATGATGATCTAGATTACTGCGATGTTATTGCTGATTTTGAGACCGCACTCGCCATCACGAGTGCAGGCACTGACGATTTCCTTGAGCGTTGTCTTTTGCTAGGGGAACATGCATCGTAGGAGTTTCAGCTGGAGGAGCACCTCGTGGGGCTAGACGAAGCCACGATCGAGGGGCGAGAGAAACCACTCAAGTCGATCCCTATCTCGCCCCGGATTGCCACATTGTTGGAGGAGACACCAGAGCTGGAGCTTATGCCCCTCCCCTCTCACCTGGAGTATGCATTTCTCCGGGAGGGGAATAAGCTCCCGGTCATTATCAGCTCGGATCTGACCCCCAACCAGAAGAGCAGACTGGTGGCTCTACTGAAGAAGTATGTCGGGCCATATCATGAAAGATAACTGACATCAGAGGCATTAGCCCATCCTTCTGCTCCCACAGAATTCTGATGGAGGATGAGGTTAAGCCAGTCAGGCAGCCGCAACGGAGATTGACTCCTAACTTGGAGGCAGTGGTCTGGGCAGTATTTGTGAAGTTAATGGATGCAGGGATCATCTTTGCTATATCTGATAGCAAGTGGGTCAGTCCCACTCAGGTGGTCCCGAATGAGAATAACGAGCTTATCCTGATGCGGACCGTGACTGGCTGGAGAGTTTGCATCGATTACCGGCTCCTAAACGACGCCGCCAGGAAGGACCATTTCCCCCTACCTTTCATTGATTAGATGCTGGAGAGGTTGGCTGGCCATGAGTTCTACTACTTCCTGGATGACATGTCCGGATACTTCCAAATTCCCATCGCACCGGAGGATCAGGCGAAGACCACATTCACTTGCCCCTTCGGTACTTTTGCTTACCGGAGGATTCCATTCGGGTTATGTAATGCACCGACGACCTTCCGGCAATGTATGCTGACAATCTTCGACTGACTGGTTGGAGAAATCATTGAAGTCTTCATGGACGATTTCTCGGTTTATGGAGACTCCTTCACTCATAGTCTTCATAACTTGGAACTTGTCCTCATGAGGTGCGAGGAGACTTATCTAGCACTCAGCTGGCAGAAGTGCCATTTATGGTTTGTGAGGAGATTGTGCTTGGGCACAAGATCTCCAAGCAGAAGATTAAGGTAGATCGCGCGAAGATAGAGATGATTAGTAAGCTACCTCCTCCCGTGTGTGTGAAGGGGATCCGCAGCTTTCTGGGTCATGCAAGTTTCTACAGGCGGTTTATTAAGGATTTCTCGAAGATTTCCCTACCTCTGGCCAAGTTGCTGGAGAAGGATGCACCATTCCATTTCACTCCCGAGTGCACAGATGCATTTGAGACATTGAAGGAGAAGCTTACCCATGCACCCATCATAGTGACTCCTTACTGGTCTCTCCCCTTTGAGCTGATGTGCGATGCGAGTGACTATGCATTTGGAGCTGTTCTGGGTCAGAGACGCGAGAAACACTTCCAACCCATCTACTACGCGTCGAAGACCTTGAACGATGCACAAGATAACTACACCACCACTAAGAAAGAGCTAGTTGTCGTGGTGTATGCATTTAACAAGTTCTGACCTTATCTGGTGCTCTCCCATGTGGTGGTCTACACATACCACTCCCCGATTCGCTATCTAATGATCAAGGCTGATGAAAAGCCTAGGCTCATCCGCTGGATCCTGTTTCTGGAGGAATTTGATATCGAGATCCGGGATAAAAAGGGAGCCGAGAATGTTGCTGCAGATCATCTATCACGGTTGGAAGCCCCTCTGGTGGACAACTTCGTGGAAGAGATCAATGACTCCTTCTTGGGTGAGCGATTGCTGGCGATGACCTTGGTAGAGAGCGTGGCCCCTTGGTATTCTGACTTTGCCAATTACCTAGTGGGCAAGCAGCTACCGAAGGGGATGGCCACTGATGCCAAGCGCAAGTTCTTCTCCGATATGAAGCATTACTTCTGGGAGGATCCTTACCTCTTCAGGGTCGGAGCAGATGGCGTGATCCAGCGCTACGTCATGGAGCACGAGATGGGAGACATCCTGTCTAAATGCCACGATGGACCTACTGGCTGTCACCATGAAGGAAACCGCACAGCGTAGAAGGTGCTACAGTCGGGCTTCTACTGGCCCTCACTCTTCAAGGATTCAGACACCTTCGAACGACATTGCGACCGCTGCCAGAGGTCAAGTGACATTTCTTCCCGGGATGAGATGCCCCAACATATATCTGTCGTTTGTGAAATTTTTTATATTTGGGGCATCGATTTCATAGGCCCATTCCCTCCATCTTTTGGTAATCTATATATATTAGTTGCGGTTGACTACGTCTCAAGGTGGGCAGAAGCTCAAGCCATGTCCACCAATGACGCAAGACGGGTATGCTCATTTCTGAAGCAGTTGTTCTCCCGGTTCAGGACACCTCGCGCCATCATAAGTGATAGAGGAACCCATTTTCAAGGGCAATTCACTAAGCTCCTCTCTCGCTATGTTGTTAAGCATCAAGTGTCGGTGGCTTACCATCCCCAGACGAATGGTCAAGCCGAGTTGATGAACCGAGAGCTTAAAAGAATAGTTAAAAAGATGGTGGATCAGTCCCGAAAGGATTGGTCCACCAAGCTCGATAATGCTCTCTGGGCGTATAGGACAGCCAACAAAACCGCGATTGATACTTCACCATATAGGCTTGTCTATAGTAAGGCGTGTCATTTTCCAGTAGAGCTAGAGCACAAGGCCTTCTGGGCCCTTAAGCTGCAAAATCTAGATTTTAGTGTTGCAGATACTGAACGTAAGTTGCAACTGCTGGAGTTGGAGGAATGGCATTACCACGCCTATGAGAACACAATGCTCTACATGGAGCGAACAAGCGTCTCCACGACGCTCAGTTTAAGGGCCCGAAGGAGTTTCAGGTAGGAGATCGTGTTCTACTCTTTAATGCACTCCCGAAACTCTTTCCGGGCAAGCTTCGTTCGAGATGGTCATGACCCTTCACGATCATTGTAGTATTCCCGCACCGTGCGGTGGAGATCAGCAATGCTCAAATCGAGCTGTTCAAAGTAAACAGCCACCTCTTAAAGTTTTACTTGGGAGGTGATGTTGAACACGCAGAGCTGCTGATCAAGCTTGAGGACCCTTAGTTCCTCTACTGGCATCCAGCTAAAAGACTGTAAGGAAGCGCTTGTGGGGAGGCAACCCCACCACGGTTTGCATTTCGTTTCTTTTTCCTTTTCAATTTTGTTGGTTTTTGAGTCTGTCTAGAGTTTGTCTGGAATGTATTTCGTGCCCCGGGTGGTCTATTTTTCTCCATGGTGGTGTGTGTTTTCGAGCCGGGGCATGAATGGGTTTGGATGTCCGAAATTGCGGTTTAAATTTTTTGACTAGGGTGCCTCGACAGTAAAATTATGGGCAAAAGGGGGGTCAAATTACGACCGTAATTCTCTCCCCTTCGCCCGCAATTTTCCCCGTCTCTTGGGCGGCTCTCGGCATAATAAATACGGGCAAGGGGGACAAAAATACGACCATATTTTTGGCTACCCTGCCGTATTTCAGACAGAGTGAGGTAATTGAGCTTGGTGTAAAAAATACGGGCACGACCACGCTAAATACGGTCGTAATCGTGCCCGTATTTGGTTCAGAGAGAGCATATCTTTGCGGCATAAAAATTACGGGCAGAACGGGAGGAAATACGGTAGTATTTACCGCCCGTAATCCATCATGCCCTTTAAAAGATGGGTGAATCCTGTATTCTCTCTCTCCCCTCACTTTTCTGGTCGCTCTCTCTCTTCTGGTCACCGAACAATCGCCCCATTCATCTTCCCCGGTGTTTTTCCGGCCATCTCCTTCATCGGACCTCCAAATCCAAATCCGAAAACACCCCCATGCTCCTCTTGTCGGCTCGAACAACCCTCGACCAGTGGGGTCGAGTTTGGTGGTGGTTTGGGTCGCCAGAAAAACGCGCCTCTTTGGTGTTCTTTCGGCCCGATCTCCCTCCTCCGATCTCCAATCGCAAAACTGTGAGCACCACCGCATTCCTGGCATATGGGTCCTTGTTCCCCAGAGTTTTAGTTCATTTTGGCGGTGGTCAAGTCGCTGGCGATGAAAATCCGCCGAGCTTGCCGACGAGTTTTCCGACGATCTTCGTGGTGTCTCTACTTTTCCTCACCTTCCCCATGATATCTCCTTGCTCCTCCAGGTGTGTTTATCTCTTTTTTTTCTTCTAATTGTGGAGGATTGATATTTAGTGTTTTGGTGAGGAAATTTGGGGATTGGAACTTTGCTTGAATGAATTCGGTAGGCCTACGGTCTTGCATGCTCAATTGATCATCTTTGTGTTCATTTAACCCAGTTGGCCTACCGTTTGCATATTTGGAATCATGGTTTATCTTGCTTGATGTGGATTGTAGACTCGTTGAGGCGGTTGCTTGGTAGAATGTGTTTGTGATTATCCCACTTGGAGCCTAGTCCGCTGTCCGAATTTTTTATTCGATGGCTCCAAGTACGGTTTATCTTGTTTGAGTGGTAATGATTTTGGGATATGAATGTTTCCCTCACTTGGGGCCTAGTCCATTGTCCGAATTTTGAGATTCGGGGGCTCCAAGTGCGGTTTATTGTGTTACTCACCATCGACGTGGTTCCATGTATGTTTTTTGTGCTTTTGTTGTCTTATGGTTACAGGACCATGAACACCTACCTGAACATGCTCAGCCACGACCAGAAGAAGACTATGTGGGAACTCCGATGCCGCAAGGTCTATGAGCACCATTACCTCGATTTTGAGGTCTTTGAGGATCTGGGTGCTTGCGAGGCAATGGAGGCTGCTGTTCGTGCCTACTTCTGGCGTCATCTCCTCTGCCTCGCTAAGCCTACTTATCAGGAGTTCTATGCCACCTTCGAGCACTACCCTACCTGAGTCGGCGCCCACGGCAACGCCATCCATTTCACTCTCAGTGGGGAGTCTCACTCCCTCAGTTATGATGACTTCGGCAGGGCCCTAGGGATTCTTCCGTCATTTGTTTGCTACCTCGCCATCGAGGAAACTGGCACTCCTGCCTTCCAGGACCAGCTGTTCTTTGAGAAAATCTGCCTTCCAGAGTTTGTGGACGCTGTGTTCACACCAGGTGCGACCACCTCTACTCAGCTGTGCCCGGAGTGGCACATCCTCAACCAGCTTTTGGGGAAGTCCTACACCCCTAGCATGAGCTCCTCCAGTCATCTCCAGCTCCGCACTTTGTCTTTCCTGCACTCGATGAGCCAGGTGGAAGATAATCTCCACTTGGCCTCTGTCATTGCCAGGACCGTCTCCAAGGCTTCTCGCTGCGGTCGTGCTTTTGCTTGTGGTCCGATGGTTACTGCCCTGGCCCAGTACTACGACATTGACCTCACCGGATTCACTTTGGCCCAGGCCTCGACATCTTTCTCTCGGGACACCTTGCGGCGCCATCTGTTACTTCAGGGCGACGGGGACGTGACCTGGATTCGGGGACTTCCTCGTCCTCTTCCTCATGCACTAGAGGGTGCTGATTCCCCCGAGGCGAGTGAGCGCATCCACTTCTGCTGCTGGCCCTTCTGCTCCCGCCCCCACGTCATACATTGTTGAACAGCTGGCGGCCATTTCTCGTTAGAACGAGCAGATTCTCGCTAGTCAGGAGCACCTCAACGCCCTCCTCGATTGTGAGCGCGAAGGTCGCCGCCGCATCATTTCGGCTCAACATTACATGATGCACTACTGGGACATGGACCCTACTGTTGTTAGCTACCACTAGGAGCCTTCCCCGGGGAATGAGGATCACTACCCACCTCCAACTGGCAATGGTGGCGATGAGAACTAGGCTGGCTCTAACTGCCGACCCTTCGAGTTGGGCTCTGTACTCTTCTTTCTTTCTAGACTGAGACTCCATGTTGTGTTTCATTTCCCTTCTCCTGTTTATTTGGATTGTAGACTTGGAACCATGATTTCTTTCACCCAATGTGTTTTCATGACTCTAGCTCTGTGCCAGTTGGACTGGTCCCCTTCTAGTCTCCTACTCTTGACTAGTCTGCCTTCCAGTCACCGGTCGCGCTCATAATTTCCTGGTCTGCTCCATTGAGGGCAATGTCGAACTTAAGTGTGTGGGGGGGGGGGGGAGCTTTGTATTTATTGGAACATATATGTGTGTGCTTGGAGCCTAGTCCGCAGTCCAAATCTCGAGATTTGAGGGCTCCAAGTACTGATGTTTACATGATCATATGGGCACTGTGGTTTATGTGGTGAATCGATTGATTGTTACTATTGATGCATGGCAACTTGATTGTGACTAGGACAACCGTTAATGTTGACTGAGACGTGCACTAGAGTTGTGTTGGGGTTCAGTTTTTCAACTATTTGCTTACCAACTGCTACTTGGATTGATCACTTATTTTCTAGTTGTTTATGCATCTAGTTCAGGGAATCAGAATGAGAGATAGAGCATATAGGTAGCCATGTGAGATTTGAGCTTGCTCGTTTCTTTCTTGTGCGATAGATCCCTCTTCCATAATGTGTAGCATTCACGTTGCCATTAGCTAAGATGATGGAGGCATAGGATTAGCCCGCGACCAAATTGACTGTCCCGGTATCATACCCCCTAGTCAGCCCCTTTGAGTTGTGTAATTTTCTTTCTTTCAGTCTACAACAAAAAAATCACCCTTTTGCATCTCGTAGAGGTTCCATAGAGTGGTTTTTGCATGTTCTCGGTTGTTTCTGCTAGAAATCATGTGAGGGTTGGAAGTATTTCTTAAAAGTTGGGCATGTGTTTGAAAAATGTGCAGAGGTGGTGGTTCTCTCAAGAAATGAAAAAAATAAAGAAAAAAATGAATGAAATCAAAAGAGAGCCACTACCAAAAATCTTAATCATGCTCATTAGATAGTGTTTCTTAGTAGTCTGGCTTAGCAATACTAATATTATTGTGACATCCTTCACTCTTGTGCTCTAAATAATTTGATCAATGTAGAAAGGCAGAAAGTAAGTAAGTGGTTTGAATGACTGTAACTGTGTTAGGTTTTGTAACTGTGGAACCTTGTGTATTGAATTCTTCCACCACCTAAAAGGCCTTTTCCCCCATGTCCAAGAACCTAGCCAGTCATCTGAAACTGTGTCTAGCTAAGACCTCCGGATTAGTAATGTGGTGACACTCGATATGTGAACTTTAGCATTTAGAGGCTGCCGTCATGGTGAAGAGACGTTAGGGATTGAGAGAATAAGCAACCGCATTTTCCGCAACAAACTGTCCTGACCCCACTGGTCGAGAGTGATCGATTTATTTCCTCATACTCTTTACATTCTTTACCCCAGTGAGGACCTAGATTGCTCGGTCTTGATTCTAATATCTTGAGTTTTATGCATGAGGTGACTGTCTTGAATAATTGGTTGAGTCAATTCTATGTTAGTTGGTGAACAAAAGGGAGACTCTTCCTTTACCCGATTTTGCTGCACTCGAATGTCCTCTGTGGTGGTTGTCTAGGTTGCTGTTGAGTTGTTCATGTGTTGATGTCTAAAAGCCAGTATGATTCACGTGTTTCATGCCTATATGATATGTCCCCAAGAGTTGCATGGTTAAAATGTTTTGAGCTTACCTTGGATATGACTTGGTTTGCTTGGGGACAAGCAAACAGTGAAGTGTGGGGGAATTTGATAGCGTCGTATTTGCACATGTTTGCACCCTTGTTTTCTTACCATTGTAGCTCGAAATTTTGGTTCCTTGGCCTATATTACGCCAGGTTGTGTTATTTTGTCATATTTTAGGTTCTAGTGAGTAAAGGGAGGCATAGGCGCAAGTTTCGGGTCATTTGGAGGTCATTTGGCGATTCAAGGTGCAAAATACGGCTGTCCCCTGAAGGATTACGATCGTAATTCCCTTGCTCCTGACCGTAAAAATTATGCCGAGCCAAACCCTTGAAGATGTCTGAGGAAGTGCAAAATACGAGCAAGCACAGAAGGGATTACGGTCATAATTGGCTGATTACTGGCAGTATTTCGAGTAGGACGACCATATTTCCTCTTCATCGGCAATAACTGAAACGCGCGTTTTAGGCAAAATACGGGCAAGCTAGAATTACGACCGTATTTCTGCCCGTATTTCGCCCAAAATCGGGTTTTAAGAGGCAGATTCGAGCCAAAGGAAGGAGGGACGAATTTCCAGAGCAAAAACAGAGTCCTAGAGAGAGAAAGTGCGAAGAACAAACCCTAGAGGTGAAGATTATCATCCCAAAGCAGATTATTCACATCATTATGAGTATGAGTGCTTTGTATTCTGTTTTCCTCTCTCTCTATGGAGTAGAACTCTCTCTCACTTGGGTATGAAGAACCCTAATTCCATGTGTTAGGGATATTGATTGTAATGACTTTTGGATTTATATATTGTGTGATTATAATCAATTGATGCATGATTCATTGAGTCAATTGAAGCCTGATCAACATTTCTTGATTTCTGTTGCAACCTGAGATAGATAGAATCTGATTAGGTTGTTAGAGCTTCTTCAATCGGTAGTAGTGAATCGATTATACGAGAGTTAGTCGATTCACTGCTTTGTACTGGAATCCAATTCCAGTAGTGGAGTTCTGTGTTAATTGCCTCAGTTTTCTATCACGATGAAGACTAGTCGTCTGTCGGGTAATATGTCTAAGAGGGCTTGGTCGGCTTAAGAGATTCCAAACTACTGTCGGATCTTCCGCAATTTAATCAAGAGTAAATCAACCTAAGGAAATTACAAATTTGACCTAACTAAGGAGCTAGGGGGACTCATTCCCGAGTGACTCTTCCCTTGCTTAAGAACTTTGAATAAGTTCCTGCTTTCTTACTGCTTTTGTTTACAATCACTCTCACTACACTTAGTCCCGCTAGATAGTAGATAATCACGGAGTAGGCAGTAGATCTAGACCCCGGGTTGATAAAGTAAACTTACCACTATTCTTCATTTACATCCTGCGATTAAACTTGGTCGCAGTTTGGAGTTGTGTTTTAGCGTGTCAGGCGACTAACCTCCACCGGCATACACTAACCAAGGTTAACAGCGAAACTCCCACTACTGGCCTTTGTTCCAGTATGGAGCAATGAAACGACTTCTTGACTAAAGCAGCCGATTCACCACTTTCGATTAAAGGTTGCTCTTTTAACCTATGCAGAGACTATCGTTCTAGGTTAAAGTCTGAATTACACAGGTTTGATCACGACTCATGCAATTATGAATAATTCCTCAACTAAATTTATCAAATCAATCATTCATAACACGGGGTTCATACAATCATTCCTAACATACACAGCTAGGATTCTTCATTCCCAGATTAAAGGGAAAGTTACTCCATGGAGAGATGGGATAACGTCATGCTCGGAGTAAACATCATCTGAACGACAAGGGGCAACTACTCCTGGCAGCTAATCGGTACTCCGAGGTTGGGGAATCGAGCTCCGAGATCATCAGATCGCTCCAATCCTTGCCCAAGGGTTTCTCTTCGTCACTCTCTCTCTGGGTTCTTTTTTTGCCTTTAGAAGTCCAAAAATCTGGAAACTTTACAAATTTCCCGAGCAGCCTTTAAATAGGCTGCGATTCCGCGAAACCAACAGTTATGGCTTCCTTTGGGGAGTTACGGTCGAGATGCTCCTGGACTTATGTTTATGCTTCCCAGGAGTTACGGGTTCAATGGCTGAGTTACGGCCTTGACCGTTACTTGGAAGGTCAGCCCATAACTCCTAGAAACCTCCTAGTACCATTCTTCCTTCACTTGCAACTTACGGCTCCTCTTGGTGAGTTACGGGCCAGAACGTAACTGGCAAGGTCTTGTCGTAACTCCCATGATCAATCTACCCGTTCGCTCCAAAATGTCCCGAAACTTCGCTCCGTCGCGCCAATTCATGTACTAAGTCCCGAAACATCATAAATTAACACGCATAAGCATAAAACAAGCTACGAGAGCGAGAAACAAAGCTCAAACGGTCAAGAAATGATGGGGAAAACATGTTAGAATATGGCGTTATCATGAGTCATCGAGGCATGTTGTGTGTGGGTTCGTGAATAATGTGAGAACTCTTCTTTTGCACAATCTTAATACAGTTGAATGTCGTTTGTGGTGGTTGCCATGATTGCTTTGTTTTTGTCCATAGGTCAATGTCAAATAACCATTGTGATTCATTTGTTTTGTGCCCTATGACATGCCTCAAAAATTTGTTGAAAAAGAGAAGTTGCAAGTTTACCTTGTTTTGTACTAGGTTTGCTCGGGGACAAGCAAACGTTCAAGTGTGGGGGAGTGATTCGGGTCCAATTGGACACATTTTGCCCCTCATTTCTTGATGGTTTGACTTTGCATTTCATCGTTCCTCGACATATTTTCACGCTAGGCTGTGCTTGTTTTGATACATTTCAGGTCCTAGCACGTGTGGAAGGGTCAAGGACGAGCTCAAGACGATTGGAGGTAAAAAAAGTGCAAAAACCGAAGAAAAGTCCAAAGTCAACCGTTACAATTGCCCCACAATAGTGAAGTACAGGCGTCCAGGAAGCAGCCTCAGTTCACGGCCTCTAAGGCCGTGAACTGGAACCTCAAACCGTGAACAGTGAGGCGTCCAGCAAGGTTTTAGAGGTTAACAACACCAAGGGAGTTCATGGTCTCTAAGACCGTGAACTAGAGCCATTGACCATGAACCCCATGAAGCGGTGCGTGTTGATCCACTGCACCGAGTTCACGAACGCGTTAACGTGTTCACGGCCATAAATAGAGGTCGTGAACTGGGCTCGATCTGGGTATAAAAATAGTAGCAGAAGGAACAAGAAGAGGGAGCTAGTTTTTGGAGAAGGAACACTTTCTTTCTCTAGGGCCAAAGGGGAGTTCTGGAGAGTGAGAGAGTGATCTTGGAGCTTAATTGAAGGCATTGATCAAGCTTGGATGCAAGGAGTCAAGCCTAGAGGAAGAAGAAGAAGATAGGTTTCTTTGTAATCTCTCCTCTCTCTCTCTCTCTCTAGAAACTCACCCTCTTCTCTTGGGTCTAAGAACCCTAGGTCTAGATTTGGGTTTAATGTTGATGTATGTGACAAAATCCATGATTGATTGATGATTTTACTTAATTGATGGTTGTTTTCATGAATGGCATGAGTTGGGTTTCCATTTTCATGTATTGAGCTTTTGACCTAGGAGGGAGATAATCCCCTTAGAGCCCTCTTTTGGCGTCTTCGGGTCACTCTTACCGTATATTGTCTGGGTAGTCCCCGAGGGAGTTGATTCGACCGGTCTCATAGCATTATAAGAAACCCTAGGTTGAATAGAGCACTACCCATCCATCGATTTGCCGTTCCGGGTCATTCCTGAGGGATTCCATCTCCTAACGGTAGTGTATTTGAGTCGATCGAGCTAGGAGGATACTCAACATCGATCCAAAGAACGGGCCTAGGTTAGTGGTTAGTCTAGGTTAGTTTAATTCTATCAATCACTATCCTAGGTTGGCTAGATAACGAACCCTAAAACTGAAGTAGGGTAAGCCTAGATCCTCGTGGTACGATAAATTATTATTGCTTGCTTGCCCTATGCTAACCCCGATCGGCGGTTATACTTAGCCATCGATTTGGATGTTGTAGTTAGAAAGTGTCAAGCTTTGAAATGATGGTATGTTGAGTATTTAAAGATGTATCATGTGATAAATATTAAAGTGATTGGAGCAATTTTATGGTGCGTCATCCTTAGATGATGAGTCATGAGTGTTATGTAAATGATAGAGTATGAGGCGATGGTATGTTAATGGGAAGGTATGCCCACTAATTGATATCTAATTTGCCTTTGAATTTCTTGTAATGAGTCATCTAAAGAATGATGCCATGTGATATTTTTTACGTGTATTCATGGTATACCTTCCACGTGAGATTGGAATTTTTGGAGCATTAGACTTGCCCCCCTGTCCACCATTCATGGTAGACTTGCTCCTAATAAACACTAGTGTGGCAACTCCATGTAGTTCTCTATGGAACTTGCCCCCATTTCCACTCAGTGGAGTCTTTGGGGATAATTTGTGGCAACCCTCGTCTGATTTTTTTCTAGAACATGGTGGATTTGGCCAACTTCTTTGCCACCTATGCCGTTGTTTTTCCATCAACCAGTCATGTGGTGGGATCTCATGCCCCCCTAACGAATTAGAATAAACACCATCGTGATGCTGGTTTGACAACACATCACGTGCGAGCTTGCTATGCTCAACGTGGTTGTGACAAGGTGGTCCACCTTGATTATTATTTCAAATCTTATTAGAATAACTGTTATATAAATGATAACATCGGATTTGCACATGTTTGCACCCTTGTTTCTTGATCATTTTGTCTTGAGTTTCTGCTTTCTTGGACTATTTTACGCTAGGTTGTGTTCCTTTGTCACATTTCAGGTCCTAGCATGTAAATTGAAGCATAGGCGCAAGTTTCAAGTCAATCGGAGATCATTTGGCAATTCGGGAGAAGAAACACGAGCATGACCTGAGGAATAATGGACTTATACCTCATATTATTGATAAAGAATCATGCAAGATTTTCATGAAAAGAAAGAGGACGAGACTACGAGCGTCTGGGATCAAACGGCGACTGATTCGGAGTCCAAACGAGGGAGAAATGAAGCATTAAACAGAGGCTGAGCAAGCCACACGGGCATCATGGAACTCCACACGGCCGTGTGGGTCGTGGCAGTGTGGAAATCACCGAGCCTTCACACGGGCAGCTGGGAAAGCCACACGGCCGTGTGGCCTGGCCGCGTGATCGGGAATTCCTGTTTAAAACCCGATTTTCAGCAAAAGGAAAGGGGAGAGCTGGGTTTTTGGTTCCCAAACGCCCAAGGGACGAACTCGAGAGAGAGAGAGAGAGCGACTTGGGAACATTCTTGGAGCTATTTTGGAGGATTTCTTCGCCATTGGAGCTCGGGAATCAAGCTTGGAGATGGAGATTGAAGATCTAGATCAGATTTCTATAGTCTCTCTTTTCTCTATGGAGTAACTTCCCTTCACTTAGGTTTTGAGGAACCCTAGTTCCATGTGTTAGGATCTTTCTTGTATGAAGTTTTGGATGCTATATTGTTTGATTATAATCGATTGAGGCATGATTTATTGAGTCAATTGAATCTTGATCAAATTCCCTTGATTTCTGCTTTAACCTATGATAGATAGAATATGATTAGGTTAAGAGAGCTTCTTTGATTGATAGTGGTGAATTGGTTGTGCGAGAGTCAATCAATTCACTGCTTTGTACTGGAATTCATTCCAGTAGTGGAGTTCTGTGTTCATATCCTCAGCTTTCTATCCTGGTGAAGACTAATCGTTTGCCGGGTAGTTGGACTAAGAGGGCTTGGTCAGCTTAAGAGATTCCAAGCTAATTTAGGATATTCCGCAGTTTAATCAACAGTAGATCAACCAAATGTAATTGCAACTTGGACCTAATTGAGGAACTAGGGGGAATCATACCTAAGTGAGTTCCCAACTTGTAATTAGTAGAGTAGCCAGTAGAGTAGTTTATAAATCAATCCTTAATCTAGTTTGCTAGATAATGAACTGAAGCTGAATAATAGTAACTCTAGAGACCCGTGGATTCAATATTTATTACTTGTGCCACTATACTGCAGTCCCTTTCATTGGTTACACTTGGCCATTGTTAGGTGTTGTGTTTTAGCGTGTCAAGTTTTTGGCGCCGTTGCCGGGGACTTTCTAGATTATTAGGAAAGGCAGAAGTTTGTTACTTTAGCGTTTTTCTTTTGTTTTCCTCCCTTGCTTTTCACTTGGGTGTTTTTTTTGTTTTTGTTGGTGCAGATCTGAATCATGGACCCTCATGGCTTCTCCTATCATTGGGGGTATCCACCACCATCCGAGTGGTATTACCCCGAGACTCCCTGGAGTAACCAAGGAGGAGAAGACTATGGAGTCGGGTTCCAGTACCAACCCCCTTTCTATGGAGAACAATCAGACCCCTGGGCATATCAAGAACAACCTCCTTATCGAGAAGAATTTCTCCCACAACCAGAGGGGCCATTGGAGCTGGAGTTACCCATGGCGGCCTTCACGGGCCATTCTGCAGAGCCATGCCAGATCCAAACTATGAATTGAGGCTTCGCATGGAGCAGTTTGCTTGAGACTGTGAGAGATCATGCTCTAGGATGGATCATTGTGTCCAGGCCTATCGTGAAACAGAGGAGATCCTCCTGAGCCTTAAGAAGAGCGTCGATGATCTTGAGCGATCTTGTGCACAACCTGCTCCAGATCACCCTTATGTTACCATACTAGAAGAGGAGGAGGAAGAAGAAGGCTACAACGACATTGTGGAGCACACTGAAGTTGTCACGGAGAGCTCTCGTGATGATCATGATCAGGAATGTCCTATCATAGCCGACCACACCTTCCCACATCCCACACCGAGCTTTGAAGAGGCGGGCATGAGTGAGGAGATGCAAGAAGATCTCATGAAAGAAATTGCTTGGCAACTTGCTCTCCAATCCGTGCTAGAAGAAGAAGAGCATGAAAGGGTGCAGAAAGAAGTTGTGGAGGATGACGAAAGTGAAGCAGGAGGAGTTCTTGATCATTTCCCAGGGGTGATACCACATGAAGAAGAAAGGGAGGTTGAAGAAGAAATTGGCGTCCAGGCTGAGGACGGAGTTAAGGTGGAAGAGGCCTGCACCGGCCATGAGTTACATGTGATATCTCCACCAAACTTCGAGGAGCTGCTTGGCAAGGACCCATTTGCAGTGTCTCTTTGCCAGACCAAGGCCACATCGACATCTGTCCCTCTTGGTGGACGCGATGGTGGCCAATCGATGTTGTCTTATCTGGTTTGGGGCAATGAGACGAGAGAAGAGAAGAAGAGGTCTCGAGGGTGGAGACTTCATCTGCATCAAGTGCACGAGCCTTCATCACCTGCCACACCACCTGCTTGTGACTTGAGACTCCACCTCATAGATGAGAACCTCAACTTCAAGGAGGTTCTAGCATGGACCAAAACTTAGGAGCCATCGTCCGGCTCACGACGTGAAAGAAGCGCTTGTTGGGAGGCAACCCAACCAGTCGGTTTGCATTTCTTTCTCTATTTATCCTCGGTTGAGTCAGTTTTGTTATTTGATTTTAGAGTCAATAACTCAACCTTTGTGAGATTTTGTGTGGTGTTTGTGTTCTGATTACTCTCTCTTCCTGGAATGCACCGCCTGACCCGTACATCATCATTCACCCTTGATCTGGTAACTTCGTTATACCCTCCTTATCTTTCCTCCATTGAGGACAATGTCGTGCTTAAGTGTGGGGGGTGTTCGATTATGTATGCGGGTGAATGTTTGGCTGTTTGTGTGCTTGGAGCCTAGTCCACTGTCCAAATTTCGATTTGAGGGCTCCAAGTACGTGTTTCCATGCAAATTGCCTGCTCAGTATGCTTTGAATTGACAGACTCTATAGTAATGTGCAACTTGGGGAGGTAGTGTAGCACTATGGAGGATGTTGAAGTATAAGATTTTTCCTATCTAGCTCTCTGCTGTGCATATTGATTTTTTGAATTAGTGGAGCTAAGACCGTTGAATTCATGTGGTAATGGTGACTCAATTTGGATTGTGTTATGGACTCGTGTATCGAACAGGGCGCTCATATGGAAAATGGGAAGCAGTTGGTCCTCCATGTCAAAATCATTAAATCTTAAACATGGGGTAAGCCCAACGTGTGCGGCACCGTTCATTGCACAAAATCGGGTTTTGGAAGAGATTTTAGTGATCCTTATTGGGAAACTCCTACAAGGTGAAGCTAAGTTGTCTCTAGTACAAGTAAAACTTCCACGCGTTGAACGGTTTGCCTACTTGAGGATGTGTTTTAAGGGCACGGATAGAGCTTCCGACCCCCCTTAATTTCATTGACCCTCCACACGAGTTGAGGAAAAGGAATTAAAAGAAGTACTCTGGCGAGCGCCAGGTGTACAGAAATTTCTCTTGCTCGACTAATAAGGGCCGACCGTGCAAAAGACTGCAGTTGGAACCCCACCAAATGAAAGAAAAAAAGAAAAATGTAAATGAAAGTGAGAAAAAGGGGTTCCAACGGTGAAATGAAGTGAAAGAGCACCCCGGTACAACGAGTCCTTGGTTGTGAATGACGTGAGTCCCTTTATCCATGAACTGGATGTCTTACTTCCACTTCTTCTCATTATCCTGGCTTGAGTCTAGTGCTCGCATTGAGAGAGATAGGGGACGTCTTAGAAGACCAGTTGACCTCGTAAGCTGCTATATGATCTAGGAAATCCTCTACCGACGATCGGGGTTGTTTGTTGCTATAGAGGTCTGGAGAGCTGCATTGGTTTGAGTTAGGTTTGCTTGGGGACAAGCAAACAGTTAAGTGTGGGGGAATTTGATAACATCGGATTTGCACATGTTTGCACCCTCGTTTCTTGATCATTTTGGCTTGAGTTTCTGCTTTCTTGGACTATTTTACGCTAGGTTGTGTTCCTTTGTCACATTTCAGGTCCTAGCATGTAAATTGAAGCATAGGCGCAAGTTTCAAGTCAATCGGAGATCATTTGGCAATTCGGGAGAAGAAACACGAGCATGACCTGAGGAATAATGGACTTCTACCTCATATTATGGATAAATAATCATGCAAGCTTGTCATGAAAAGAAATAGGACGATACTACGAGCGTCTGGGATCAAACGGCGACTGATTCGGAGTCCGGACGATACTACGAGCGTCTGGGATCAAACGGCTGAGCAAGCCACATGGGCATCCTGGAACTCCACACGGCCGTGTGGGTCGTGGCCGTGTGGAAATCACCGAGCCTTCACACGGGCAGCTGGGAAAGCCACACGGCCGTGTGGCCTGGCCGCGTGATCGGGAATTCGTGTTTAAAACCCGATTTTCAGCAAAAGGAAAGGGGAGAGCTGGGTTTTTGGTTCCCAAACACCCAAGGGACGAACTCTAGAGAGAGAGCGACTTGGGAACATTCTTGGAGCTATTTTGGAGGATTTCTTTGCCATTGGAGCTCGGGAATCAAGCTTGGAGATGGAGATTGAAGATCTAGATCAGATTTCTGCAGTCTCTCTCTTCTCTATGGAGTAACTTCCCTTCACTTAGGTTTTGAGGAACCCTAGTTCCATGTGTTAGGATCTTTCTTGTATGAAGTTTTGGATGCTATATTGTTTGATTATAATCGATTGAGGCATGATTTATTGAGTCAATTGAATCTTGATCAAATTCTCTTGATTTCTGCTTTAACCTATGATAGATAGAATCTGATTAGGTTAAGAGAGCTTCCTTGATTGATAGTGGTGAATTGGTTGTGCGAGAGTCAATCAATTCACTGCTTTGTACTGGAATTCATTCCAGTAGTTGAGTTCTGTGTTCATAGCCTCAGCTTTCTATCCTGGTGAAGACTAGTCGTCTGCCGGGTAGTTGGACTGAGAGGGCTTGGTCAGCTTAAGAGATTCCAAGCTAATTTAGGATCTTCCGCAGTTTAATCAACAGTAGATCAACCAAAGGTAATTGCAACTTGGACCTAATTGAGGAACTAGGGAGAATCATACCTAAGTGAGTTCCCAACTTGTAATTAGTAGAGTAGTCAGTAGAGTAGTTTATAAATCAATCCTTAATCTAGTTTGCTAGATAATGAACTGAAGTTCAGTAATAGTAACTCTAGAGACCCGTGGATTCGATATTTATTACTTGTGCCACTATACTGCAGTCCCTTTCATTGGTTACACTTGGCCATTGTTAGGTGTTGTGTTTTAGCGTGTCAATAAACTCCTCTGTAGTGGCTTCTATAAACCACCTCCAACTTGGGTGTCCTTAAGAACAACATTGTTCACAGGAAGAGGTACGTTGGGTTTGCTCGCTTCTGACAACACTGTCATATCCAGACTCGACGATTTAGTTTGGTTAACTTTAGCTGGTCTACCAACCATCATATCATCACGTGCAACAGACATGGTTTCCGATTTAAACACATCAAAATCATACATGGCTCCATGTATTAAAATATTAACTCAGAAGAACAATTATCCAACTTATCACACCATCGATCTATATTTTCTCAAATTTATTCATTCTCTTGTCAAGAGGTGTTAAAATGAGGTTTTCTTGTTGGTTATCTCTGCTGAGTTCAACCACTAGTTTTCGGAGCATGCGCAACATCTCATCCTGATCAACGAATTGCGCCACTGATTTCACCTTCGCTTTGGGGTTGTTCCTTGAAGCACCTACAACGTCGTCAACCTCGATGTTGACCATTTGATCCTCCTACATGGAGCCTTGTGGAAGAACACAATCTTCTTTTCCTCATCGTAGAGTCATATCAAAAACACGTGGCCCACCAGGTGTGCCAAATTGTTTCAACGTGAAATCAAATATCCACCATCGCGCGTGTCAAATTGTTTCGGGCGATGTTGATATGATTGTTTCGCGGTGGAAACTTTTGCGGTGTTGTTTAACAGGAAGCACCTCTGACTGCTGAAATCAAGACGACCGTCAAATATCCACCGGCGGTGTTGATTTGATCAATGCACCTCTTACTTCTAATCAAGAACTGCCGTTACTCGGTTCACACCTCTCCAAACAATGTTCGAACGAGGGTGTTTGAGTTTTGGGGGGAATCTATGTTAAAACTACTCCTACGGAGATTCATGTGGAGAGCTCCGTGACTACGATTACTGCTATGACTATGGAGATCCTTCCTACAAGGAGAGCTCCGCGAAGGAGTTATAGAGAAAAGGAAGTTTTGACAGAGTTATCCTGTGTTGATTTGTTGGTCCCCATTCTCTCTCCTTGCTTCGTTGATTTTATCTAAAATCAACTTCGTATTCATCACATAACTTCTCTTTGGAACCACCTCATAACTTCCTTGATCTTATCTCCACTCCACTTGGCGTAAATCTCACATCAAAGAAAAGTGTTTTCATTGTGAAGTTGTTGTCTTCAATGGCTCTGCTTCCCTCTTGACTCGTGAATCACAATGTTATCAAAATGATGTCGTTCTCTAACGACGATACGGTTGAAACACCCTTGTGGCCAAACCATCAACTTGGTGGCCTAGTGACCTCGTGACATAGTTCATGGCTCCACGGCTCCACCCAAAAGTTGTCACAACGACGTCGTTGAACCCAATCACGATATTGCTCAGCTTGCCGCTAACCTCGTGGCATCATTGAACTTGCAATGTAGTTTATCTCACAATACTGATATAGCTTACCCACGACATCGTCGAACTTGCAACGTTGTTGAGTTTCGCGATGTTGTTTTGCTCTAAACAACATCGCAACCAAATTTTCCTCAACGCCACTTGTTAGCATCACTCAAATCCACAACCTAGCTCGCAACATCGTTTAGCTCTACGACATTCTCCAACAAACACCGTCGCTACACTTGCAGCATCATGACAAACAACTTCGTTCCACTAGCGATGGTGCTCGCAATCTCAACCTTGCAATGCCGTGAGATGTTGTGGAACCAAGCTTGTAAATCCTACCAAACTCGCGACCTTGTTTTGAATTAAACAACGTCTCTTCTTGACGGATCTGCTGCTTCCGCGACGTTGTTGACTACCTGCGCCATTGATATCGCGACATCGTCGAGATTCGAGACGTTGTTTCCTTTGCGATGTCGTTGAACTCCCAGCGCCGTCGACCACCGCGATGTTGTGTTGCTCAGGACATTGCTAAAAATCACGACATTGCTTCATATCACGATATTGCTGAGCTCGCGGCATCATTAATCTTGCGAAGCCACTTGTATTGAATGACAAATATTTTTTAGGTGTAAACAATATCACATTAAATTGTTTAAGCTATTAATTTGTTCTAATAAAAACTAATATGACCAACGGGACGAGTAAAAAGTTTGTATGATGATTTAGGCTCATTTGTATACTTTTTAACCCCGGTTTGCTTAGTCGTTTGAAGCATTTTTTATCCGGAAGGTTTGGTTTTACGGTGTTTTTCAGACTTTGGTAAGTGGAACCAACCTCAGA
Source organism: Linum tenue (assembly GCA_946122785.1). Lineage (NCBI taxonomy): Eukaryota > Viridiplantae > Streptophyta > Magnoliopsida > Malpighiales > Linaceae > Linum > Linum tenue. Next base: position 16,326,057 of record CAMGYJ010000011.1, on the reverse strand, counting down.
GTCTAAAGTTGGACAAAAGGGCAAAAAATCAAGTCAAAGGGTGGAAGCAGCAGATCACAGTTTGGGTTGCGAGTTCACGGTCACTAAGGCCATGAACTGGAGGCGATTCCCGCGAACAGCTAGGTATACAGAGCACAAATAGCTTTCACTGGACACAAGTTCACGGTCATAAGACCGTGAACTCAGACCATTGCCCGTGAACTGGACTTAGTGAAGCGGCACATTTCGAATTGAGATCACGATCCCTGCTTTCAGTTCACGGCCGTGAACTAGGACCGTGAACTGAGCCCGATCTACGTATATAAAGGAGTCTGAGCCAAAGGAAAAAGGGGAGAGACTTAGTGTAAGAAACTTCTTCTTCTTCTTCTTCAGATTTCTAGAGTGAGAAAGTGACAAACCAAAGAAGAGGAGAAGCTACGGTTTCATCTTCAAGCAAGGATTTGGGAATTCCTCCTCCAAAGGAGGATCTCTTCAACACAAGGAGCAAGACTAGCATCTCTTTGATGCTTTTCCTTCTTCTCTCATGTGTTTTCCCTTCTCCTAACATGGAGTAGTCCCTTCTTTCACTTGGGTGTTTGCAAACCCTAGCTACAATTATGTGAATGCTTGTATGCATTGAATTATTTGTGTGTGGTTGTGTTTAATGTGAATGTGGAGGTATTATTCCTGAATGATTGTGTTGTTTTGTGTGAAAGCCCATCATTCTAATTTCCATTCTAACCTAGATAGAGAGAAAACCCCCTTCCTTTCTTTGAAAGAGGCTTGAATGCTGGGTTTCTTAGGCAATTCATTATCTCCTAGTTAGGTGAATGCAGGGCAACCCTCCTACTTTGTATTAGCACCTAGGGTTTGGTTGTGGTTGGCCGTCCAAACTCCGATTCGAGGGTGAAGTCTAACAAACCCTTAGTCAATAGGTCGAGAGAGCCACGTTGGTGGCTTGGATCACATCCCTTTCCCTCAACCTAGAGACCAACAAAGTGGCGCTTTGCTACTTGTTGCACTTCCCTACGGTTTAAAATCCCCTCACCACACACAACCATTAGATCCAACAAGTCGTAATTGCTAGCTAGGGGGAGCAATACTCGGGTGAAGCCTACTCAATTAGTGTCAAATCCATTTACTTTTGCAAACGTTTTAGCTTTAGATTTTTGTTTTCACCAAAAATCAACTGCTAGATAATGTTTCAAAAAATCGAAGTAGGGGTACTTGAACCTGCCCGGGTCGATATTAAACATACTTGCCCTATACTGCACCCAGTTAGGGTTTATACTTCGGCTTTTATTGGGAGTTTTATTGTGGTATTCGGGACGTGTCAAGTTCTTGGTGTCATTGCCGGGGAGCAAATGGTTCATTATTTTGAAAAGATTGTTAGGTGTTAATCTAGCTTTTTACTTTTCGCCTTTGAGTTTGTGAATCTTGCTTGTGCTAGACGTGTTGTGGTTCTTTTGAGTCTATGCAGGGAGGTGTATGACCCGGAGTGTAGGAAACAAAAGCAGGTACTAAGCCCGGAGGAAAGAAGAAAAGAGTGTGGAGCGATAGGCTTCATCAAGCCTCCTCCCAACCAAAAGGTAAGGGTAAGGCGAAAGTGCAGGTCCAAGAGGGCCACCCTAAGGAGCTAAAGGTAGGAGGTGACAAGCCTCGCCCCAAGACCATGGCGGATCAACTCTCGGTGGCTTCATGCCCTCAAGCATGATAGATCCGCCACGTCGACCTAGTGACGTTAAACTAGCGCTTGTTGGGAGGCAACCCGATGACGGTTTGTTTTCTTTTCCTTAATTTTCTTTTTTTGTGTGTGTGAAGAGTTCAAGTGTTAAAATTGGGTACCATCGTGCCAAGTCTCTGTGTTTTTGTGTATTGGAATGTGGTCTGATCGAATTAGGGGCACGGTTGAGTAGATTGAGTCAATGATTTTTGGGAGTGTCATGTTTTTCACTCAGTTCACGAATTGGGCTTCAAGTTCACGGTCTTAATGACTGTGAACTGGCACCTCCATCCCTGAACTGAGTGTTCTGCCTATAAAAGGGGCGTGGACGTCTAGTTCACTTCACGACCGCCCGTTTTCGCCTGAAATTTTCAAAACTCACCGAAAAACCGCGATTTTCCATCGACTTTTGTAGATCCCGGCGACCTCAGCCACCCAAACCCAAAATAAATTACAAACCCACTCTCCTCTCACCTAGGGGAACCTTCGCCTGAGTTTTGGGGAGATTTGGGGCTAGTTTTTTTTTCTCCGGCAAGCCTCCGTCGAGATTCCGGTGACCCCTCTTTGGCCAGTTTTAAGCGCGTTTTTCGACTCTCTCGCCCTCTCCTCACTTCCACCTCGACCCTAATTGAGTCTCCAGGTTTATTTTCAACCTTTTCCTTATCAGTTGTTGGAGAATAGGATTAGGGAGTGAAGTGAGGTGAATTTTTGTGAATTCATGCTTGAATGTAGAAATTAGGGCGAGGGATTAGCCGATTGATTTGAATGAATGATGTTTGATGTTGCATGAACTTAATTGAGCCTTAGTGGGCATAAATTTGGGTAAAATTGTGGTAGAATGTGAAAATTGCCCACCAAGTGCTAAAATGTGAATGAATGTGGATTAGTGCTTTTGATTGATGGTTGGAAGCCATCGGGGCATGGTTTAAGTTTGATTTTCTATGTTGACAATCCGTGAACCACCTAGAACCATGCCTCGGTGATCTTTGTGTGCATTTAAGCTTAGTTGTCCAAAAGCCGGTCTTGTGAAAAGCCTCAAGGCATAGGATCGTAGTGGAAGCATGAGTGTGGGGGAATTCTTTTTCTCCACTTGATGTGAAATTGACAATTATTTCCACATATTGTGTGTGTTTGAATGCTTTGCAAGATGGTCGACACAGAGCACGAGTTCATTAGCTACTTGGTGAACCATGCAAAGTATGGGGCCAAGTTTAGTCAGTGGAGATACAGTGATGCGGGGCCTCATCGGGTGCTTGATCTGGACATGTTCAACATGATCAGATGTCGGGCAGCAATGTTTGGGGTACTCAGTCACCCTAGTGGAGGCAGTTGCTTTCAGTGGACGAGCTCATACCGAGAGCTCTGCATAGAGTTCTACTCCACTTTCTCCCACGTCATTCCGGGGAGTAAGAGGAGTAGACCCTACGTGGAGTTCATGCTGGGGGGTCAGCCAAGGGTGCTAAGGTACGATGGCTTTTCTCAGGCCATGGGGCTAGACCCCACCCACATGACGATGACAAAGAGGCAGTACATTGCCAACATCCACTACCAGACAGCCTTCCACGCCATCTGCCGCATCGAGCATTAGGGGGACGAGTTCAAGGGCACCAACACCAATGTTGTGAAGCTCAGAACACCGTGGAGGATCCTACACACCCTCCTGATGAGGTCCATCGTCCCCAGCCTGTTGGCAGGGCACTTGATCATGAACATGGGGTTGATAGCCCTCCATTCCCTGAACCGGCCGGTAGATCCGCTCCATCTAGGAGTCGTGGTTGCTACCACATTTGCTCTATGCGAGGGCCGGGGCAGAGTGAACACGATGCACTTGGGGGGCATCATCACCAGTCTTGCCCAACACTTCGGGGTTGATGTGGGTCGGTGTTCTATCATCGACCGGCAGATCCACTCCATCTAGGAGCCGTGGTTGCTACCACCTTTGCTCGATGCGAGGGTCAGGACAGAGTGAACACGAGGGCAAGACTTTAGGTTCAAGTCAAGTGATTGGATAATGGATAGAGCTTGTGCATCTTTTCGTTCATAGTGGGATCCACTTTTGTATCTGACCTTTACTTTAGATAAGGGGAGGCAGAATTCATTCGTTGATGCACTTGGGGGGGTATCATCACCAGGCTGGCCCAACACTTCGGGGTTGATGTGGGTCGGTGTTCTATCATCGGCTGGACGGAGCAGTTTCCGGTGGAAACCCTATATAACATGAAGCTAGTGCTTCAAGGGGAGAGAGGAATTGAGTTCCTAAAGGGCCTTTGACCCTCGACAGCTCTGCAACCCCAGGTCGACCTTGCATTAGTGTAGCCTAATCTAGAGATACCTCCCCCGGAGCAGCCACCCACCAGAGCTCCTGGCCGCCACCGACGGACCGCACCACCACCACCATCAGCTGCATCATCATCATCAGGGGTCGGACCCTCTACCTCCGGACCCCACCTCGATGAGCGAGTGGATCTCCTCGAGGCGCATTAAGTGGGAGTCACTGCTCGGCTTGACCGCACCGCCAATCTCAGAGGATTGCTCGACACCAGGGCGTCCTCTCGCACGATGAGGAGTGGCCTTGCCCACGACGAGGTAGCCATCAAGGGAGACATGTGGCAGAGCCTATTTCTTTTGCCCCACTTCTCCACTTGCAAACTCTGAACTCTTTTATTTTTCTCCTTAATTAGTCTGTGAACTAGTACTTTGTGAGTTCTTTATGTTGGATCGTATTCTGAAACTTTTTTTATGTGTAATAACCTCGCCTCGAGCGAGAATGTGCTTGTGTTTGTGTTTTGTTTTGTTTTGTTTCTCCTTTGAAGCTCAAACATCCTACCATGGGAAATTCTCCAAATTTAATTCACCAAGCCATGCAGTAACATCGTTCTACCCCCTATTTTGTGCCATTGAGGCAATATCGAGCTTAAATGTGGGGGGTAGTCTATTATTATGCTTGTATGAGTGAATGAATGCTTGGAGCCTTGATATATGCCCAAATTTGAAAATTTTGAGGGCTCCAAGCAATGCATGATCAAAATGTCCGGTTGGTGGGTGAATGTCGTGCTTATTTTGCATCGATCTTGAATTGTTGCGTATAATTGAGTGCATCCTATTATTATGACTGATAATGCATTAGGGTTGTGCAAAAGCTTAGTTCTCATGTGTGCTTAAATGAATGGATGTCTTGATTTAGTTACTTCTTGATTACAATTGCCATGCATTGAAGTTTTTGAAATTGGAATAGATGATTTGGCGGCTAGGTAGCCATGTGAGTTTTGTGTCGATCGTCTTTTTCATGTCAAAGTGTGAGTCATCCTTGTGTCTCAGAGTTCTCACTTTTGAGCTCCATTGAGGTTCTAAATAGATGGTTTTACACCGTTCTTGCTAGAAATGAGAAGGTAGTGTTGGAGGAAAGTTCTTAAATGGACAGCATTGTTCGTTAAATGAAAGAAGTGGCATGTGTTTAGATCTCTAGTACCCCCTAGAAAAAAACAGAAAAAGAAAGAAAGAGCCAAAGAAACGAAAAAGGTAATAAAACGCGGTAAATAAAAGTAGAGAGTGGCCAAAAAAAGTATAAGTGTATGCTCTAGAAAGGGTTTCTTGGCACTCAAGCCATTAAAACACCTAAATTGTTTGATGACCTCCTTCACTACTAGGTTTGAAATGAGAATAGCAAGATAGGTCGAAGAAGTGTGCATGAATGTGGTTTGTGATTGGTAGTGGTTTGGAAGAAGGGAAGTGTGGTTTTTGGCCGATGCTAGTGGCCTTTGTTTGTAGGAAAGGTTCTTAGTCGAGACCATAGAACCTTGGGTTTTAGGTTGAAGATGTAGGGCCTCATGCCATGTTTTCCACCACCCAAAAAGCCTTTTCCCCATGTCCAAGACAATTGCCAGTCATTTGAACCAATGTCTAAGACCTCCGGACATGACAACTGTCCTGTTAACTCTAGCATTTAGAGGTTGTTGTCGTGGTGGAGAGACGATAGGGATGAGTGTTGATGATTGTGCGCATCTTTTGCACCAAAAAGGTCCTGACCCACCTAGTCGAGAGTGAGTGATTCATTCATGTTTTGCATGTTCATATCTTACCCCGGTGAGGACCTATGTTGTCACGTTGTCTGTTCCTTGGACTTGAGTTCTATGCATGGTTAGTTGTGGGTGGTGAGTAGTCCGCTCGAGACTTGCATTGATTTGTGAACAGGATGAGAACTTTTCGTTTGCCCATTCTTGATGCAATCGAATGTCGTTTGTGGTGGATGCCAGTATTGTTTGAGGCGGTCCATGTGTTGATTCCCAATAGTCATTGAGATTTCCCACTTTGTGACTTTTGATTTATCCCCAAATTATCTTGTTAGGTTGAGCTATCACCTAGGTTGAAAATGGTTTGCTTGGGGATAAGCATTATTACTCCTGGAGGTTTGGTTTTACACCGGGTTTTGCCTTGTTTTGGTGTTTTTCAGACTTTGGTAGGTGGAACCAACCTCGGATTCGAAAGTTGGACAAAAGGGCGAAAATTCAAGTCAAAGGGTGGAAGTAGTAGCAGATCACGGATTGGGCGGTTAGTTCACGGTCATTAAGACCGTGAACTGGAGGCAATACCCGCGAACAGCCACGCATCCAAAGCACAAATAACTTTCACTGGACACAAGTCAGTTCACGGTCGTAAGACCGTGAACTCAGGCCATTGCTCGTGAACTGGACTTAGTGATGTGGCGTGTTTTGACTTGAGATCATGGTCCCTACTTTCATTTCACGGTCGTGAAGTGAGCCTGATTGGGTATATAAAGGAGGTTGAGACAAAGGAAAGAGGGGAGAGACCTAGTGTAAGAATTCTTCTTCTTCAAATTTCTAAAGTGAGAAGTGACGAACCAAAGAAGAGGAGAAGCTACGCTTTCATCTTCTAGCAAGGATTTGGGAATTCCTCCCCCAAAGGAGGGTCTCTTCAACACAAGGAGAAAGACTAGCATCTCTTGGATAATTTTCCTTCTTCTCTCTTGTGTTTTCCCTTCTCCTAGCATGGAGTAGTCCCTTCTTACACTTTGGTGTTTTTAAAACCTAGATACAATTATGTGAATGCTTGTTTGGATAGAATGATTTGTGTGTGGTTGTGTTTAATGTGAATGTGGAAGTATTATTCATGAATGATTGTGTTGTGTTGTGTGAAAGCCTATCAATCTAATTGTCATTCTAACCTAGATAGAGAGAAAACTCCCTTCCTTTCTTTGAATGAGGCTTGAATGCTAGGTTTTCTTAGGCAATTCATTGTCTCCTAGTTAGGTTAATGCAGGGCAACCCTCCTACTTAGCACCTAGGGTTTGGTTGTGGGTGGCCGCCGAACTCTTATTCAAGGGTGAAGTCTAACCAACACTTAGTCAATAGGTCGAGAGAGTCACGTTGTTGGCTTGGATCACATTCCTTTCCCTCGACCTAGAGACCAAGAGAGTGGCGCTTGGTTACTTGTTGCACTTCCCTACGGTTTACAACCCCCTCACCACACACACCCATTCGATCCAACAAGTCGTAATTATTAGCTAGGCGGAGCAATACCCGTGTGAAGCCTTCTCAATTAGTGTCAAATCCATTTACTTTTGCAAATGTTTTAGCTTTAGATTGTTGTTTTCACCAATAATCAACCGCTAGATTATGTTTCAAAAAATCGAAGTAGGGGTACATGAACCTGCCCAGGTCGATATTTAAACATACTTGCCCTATACTGCACCCAGTTAAGGTTTATACTTGGGCATTAATTGGGAGTTTTATTGTGGTATTCGGGACAAGTCATATGCTAATATTGGAATGACTGGAATACTTTATTTTTATTTTTCCATGAATCACATTATTGTTTTTCTCATATTCATATCGAGCTTCATGAACTGATTTTACTATTGTACATAAACATGTCAATTAATTATGAATCTAAATTCAAGGTTTCAACAAAAAATATCACGAAGAAATATTAATAAGGTTCGTATGAATCAAATTGTAAATTGTGTTGGATATTCGTATATAAGAAATCTGATTATGAAATTTAAGTTTATAATGCTTTTTTTGTATTTTTTTTTTTGGTGAGCAACGGGCGCTAAAGGGCGCCCAACAAATTAACTGGAAATGAACCTGGGGCTTTGATTCCCCTCCAGGTCGTACAGCAACCAGAAATTAAGAAGAGGGGGCGGGATCGAAATCAAGTGAACTCCCAAGGGCAGGGAATGCTCCGTTGACGCCAAGAAGTCAGCCGCGACGTTCCCCTCCCGAAAGACATGTTCAATTTCAGTTTCCCATTGTCGCTCTCTCAATCTTCGTACTTGAAGCACAAGCAAGTGCACGAGCCTTCATCACCTGCCACACCACCTGCTTGTGACTTGAGACTCCACCTCATAGATGAGAACCTCAACTTCAAGGAGGTTCTAGCATGGACCAAAACTTAGGAGCCATCGTCCGGCTCACGACGTGAAAGAAGCGCTTGTTGGGAGGCAACCCAACCAGTCGGTTTGCATTTCTTTCTCTATTTATCCTCGGTTGAGTCAGTTTTGTTATTTGATTTTAGAGTCAATAACTCAACCCTTGTGAGATTTTGTGTGGTGTTTGTGTTCTGATTACTCTCTCTTCCTGGAATGCACCGCCTGACCCGTACATCATCATTCACCCTTGATCTGGTAACTTCGTTATACCCTCCTTATCTTTCCTCCATTGAGGACAATGTCGTGCTTAAGTGTGGGGGGTGTTCGATTATGTATGCGGGTGAATGTTTGGCTGTTTGTGTGCTTGGAGCCTAGTCCACTGTCCAAATTTCGATTTGAGGGCTCCAAGTACGTGTTTCCATGCAAATTGCCTGCTCAGTATGCTTTGAATTGACAGACTCTATAGTAATGTGCAACTTGGGGAGGTAGTGTAGCACTATGGAGGATGTTGAAGTATAAGATTTTTCCTATCTAGCTCTCTGCTGTGCATATTGATTTTGTGAATTAGTGGAGCTAAGACCGTTGAATTCATGTGGTAATGGTGACTCAATTTGGATTGTGTTATGGACTCGTGTATCGAACAGGGCGCTCATATGGAAAATGGGAAGCAGTTGGTCCTCCATGTCAAAATCATTAAATCTTAAACATGGGGTAAGCCCAACGTGTGCGGCACCGTTCATTGCACAAAATCGGGTTTTGGAAGAGATTTTAGTGATCCTTATTGGGAAACTCCTACAAGGTGAAGCTAAGTTGTCTCTAGTACAAGTAAAACTTCCACCCGTTGAACGGTTTGCCTACTTGAGGATGTGTTTTAAGGGCACGGATAGAGCTTCCGACCCCCCTTAATTTCATTGACCCTCCACACGAGTTGAGGAAAAGGAATTAAAAGAAGTACTCTGGCGAGCGCCAGGTGTACAGAAATTGCTCTTGCTCGACTAATAAGGGTCGACCGTGCAAAAGACTGCAGTTGGAACCCCACCAAATGAAAGGAAAAAAGAAAAATGTAAATGAAAGTGAGAAAAAGGGGTTCCAACGGTGAAATGAAGTGAAAGAGCACCCCGGTACAACGAGTCCTTGGTTGTGAATGACGTGAGTCCCTTTATCCATGAACAGGATGTCTTACTTCCACTTCTTCTCATTATCCTGGCTTGAGTCTAGTGCTCGCATTGAGAGAGATAGGGGACGTCTTAGAAGACCAGTTGACCTCGTAAGCTGCTATATGATCTAGGAAATCCTCTACCGACGATCGGGGTTGTTTGTTGCTATAGAGGTCTGGAGAGCTGCATTGGTTTGAGTTAGGTTTGCTTGGGGACAAGCAAACGGTTAAGTGTGGGGGAATTTGATAACATCGGATTTGCACATGTTTGCACCCTCGTTTCTTGATCATTTTGGCTTGAGTTTCTGCTTTCTTGGACTATTTTACGCTAGTTTGTGTTCCTTTGTCACATTTCAGGTCCTAGCATGTAAATTGAAGCATAGGCGCAAGTTTCAAGTCAATCGGAGATCATTTGGCAATTCGGGAGAAGAAACACGAGCATGACCTGAGGAATAATGGACTTCTACCTCATATTATGGATAAAGAATCATGCAAGCTTGTTATGAAAAGAAATAGGACGATACTACGAGCGTCTGGGATCAAACGGCGACTGATTCGGAGTCCGGACGAGGGAGAAACGAAGCATTAAACAGAGGCTGAGCAAGCCACATGGGCATCCTGGAACTCCACACGGCCGTGTGGGTCGTGGCCGTGTGGAAATCACCGAGCCTTCACACGGGCAGCTGGGAAAGCCACACGGCCGTGTGGCCTGGCCGCGTGATCGGGAATTCGTGTTTAAAACCCGATTTTCAGCAAAAGGAAAGGGGAGAGCTGGGTTTTTGGTTCCCAAACACCCAAGGGACGAACTCTAGAGAGAGAGCGACGTGGGAACATTCTTGGAGCTATTTTGGAGGATTTCTTCGCCATTGGAGCTCGGGAATCAAGCTTGGAGATGGAGATTGAAGATCTAGATCAGATTTCTGCAGTCTCTCTCTTCTCTATGGAGTAACTTCCCTTCACTTAGGTTTTGAGGAACCCTAGTTCCATGTGTTAGGATCTTTCTTGTATGAAGTTTTGGATGCTATATTGTTTGATTATAATCGATTGAGGCATGATTTATTGAGTCAATTGAATCTTGATCAAATTCTCTTGATTTCTGCTTTAACCTATGATAGATAGAATCTGATTAGGTTAAGAGAGCTTCCTTGATTGATAGTGGTGAATTGGTTGTGCGAGAGTCAATCAATTCACTGCTTTGTACTGGAATTCATTCCAGTAGTTGAGTTCTGTGTTCATAGCCTCAGCTTTCTATCCTGGTGAAGACTAGTCGTCTGCCGGGTAGTTGGACTGAGAGGGCTTGGTCAGCTTAAGAGATTCCAAGCTAATTTAGGATCTTCCGCAGTTTAATCAACAGTAGATCAACCAAAGGTAATTGCAACTTGGACCTAATTGAGGAACTAGGGGGAATCATACCTAAGTGAGTTCCCAACTTGTAATTAGTAGAGTAGTCAGTAGAGTAGTTTATAAATCAATCCTTAATCTAGTTTGCTAGATAATGAACTGAAGTTCAGTAATAGTAACTCTAGAGACCCGTGGATTCGATATTTATTACTTGTGCCACTATACTGCAGTCCCTTTCATTGGTTACACTTGGCCATTGTTAGGTGTTGTGTTTTAGCGTGTCAATAAACTCCTCTGTAGTGGCTTCTATAAACCACCTCCAACTTGGGTGTCCTTAAGAACAACATTGTTCACAGGAAGAGGTACGTTGGGTTTGCTCGCTTCTGACAACACTGTCATATCCAGACTCGACGATTTAGTTTGGTTAACTTTAGCTGGTCTACCAACCATCATATCATCACGTGCAACAGACATGGTTTCCGATTTAAACACATCAAAATCATACATGGCTCCATGTATTAAAATATTAACTCAGAAGAACAATTATCCAACTTATCACACCATCGATCTATATTTTCTCAAATTTATTCATTCTCTTGTCAAGAGATGTTAAAATGAGGTTTGCTTGTTGGTTATCTCTGCTGAGTTCAACCACTAGTTTTCGGAGCATGCGCAACATCTCATCCTGATCAACGAATTGCGCCACTGATTTCACCTTCGCTTTGGGGTTGTTCCTTGAAGCACCTACAACGTCGTCAACCTCGATGTTGACCATTTGATCCTCCTACATGGAGCCTTGTGGAAGAACACAATCTTCTTTTCCTCATCGTAGAGTCATATCAAAAACACGTGGCCCACCAGGTGTGCCAAATTGTATCAACGTGAAATCAAATATCCACCATCGCGCGTGTCAAATTGTTTCGGGCGATGTTGATATGATTGTTTCGCGGTGGAAACTTTTGCGGTGTTGTTTAACAGGAAGCACCTCTGACTGCTGAAATCAAGACGACCGTCAAATATCCACCGGCGGTGTTGATTTGATCAATGCACCTCTGACTTCTAATCAAGAACTGCCATTACTCGGTTCACACCTCTCCAAACAATGTTCGAACGAGGGTGTTTGAGTTTTGGGGGGAATCTATGTTAAAACTACTCCTACGGAGATTCATGTGGAGAGCTCCGTGACTACGATTACTGCTATGACTATGGAGATCCTTCCTACAAGGAGAGCTCCGCGAAGGAGTTATAGAGAAAAGGAAGTTTTGACAGAGTTATCCTGTGTTGATTTGTTGGTCCCCATTCTCTCTCCTTGCTTCGTTGATTTTATCTAAAATCAACTTCGTATTCATCACATAACTTCTCTTTGGAACCACCTCATAACTTCCTTGATCTTATCTCCACTCCACTTGGCGTAAATCTCACATCAAAGAAAAGTGTTTTCATTGTGAAGTTGTTGTCTTCAATGGCTCTGCTTCCCTCTTGACTCGTGAATCACAATGTTATCAAAATGATGTCGTTCTCTAACGACGATACGGTTGAAACACCCTTGTGGCCAAACCATCAACTTGGTGGCCTAGTGACCTCGTGACATAGTTCATGGCTCCACGGCTCCACCCAAAAGTTGTCACAACGACGTCGTTGAACCCAATCACGATATTGCTCAGCTTGCCGCTAACCTCGTGGCATCATTGAACTTGCAATGTAGTTTATCTCACAATACTGATATAGCTTACCCACGACATCGTCGAACTTGCAACGTTGTTGAGTTTCGCGATGTTGTTTTGCTCTAAACAACATCGCAACCAAATTTTCCTCAACGCCACTTGTTAGCATCACTCAAATCCACAACCTAGCTCGCAACATCGTTTAGCTCTACGACATTCTCCAACAAACACCGTCGCTACACTTGCAGCATCATGACAAACAACTTCGTTCCACTAGCGATGGTGCTCGCAATCTCAACCTTGCAATGCCGTGAGATGTTGTGGAACCAAGCTTGTAAATCCTACCAAACTCGCGACCTTGTTTTGAATTAAACAACGTCTCTTCTTGACGGATCTGCTGCTTCCGCGACGTTGTTGACTACCTGCGCCATTGATATCGCGACATCGTCGAGATTCGAGACGTTGTTTCCTTTGCGATGTCGTTGAACTCCCAGCGCCGTCGACCACCGCGATGTTGTGTTGCTCAGGACATTGCTAAAAATCACGACATTGCTTCATATCACGATATTGCTGAGCTCGCGGCATCATTAATCTTGCGAAGCCACTTGTATTGAATGACAAATATTTTTTAGGTGTAAACAATATCACATTAAATTGTTTAAGCTATTAATTTGTTCTAATAAAAACTAATATGACCAACGGGACGAGTAAAAAGTTTGTATGATGATTTAGGCTCATTTGTATACTTTTTAACCCCGGTTTGCTTAGTCGTTTGAAGCATTTTTTATCCGGAAGGTTTGGTTTTACGGTGTTTTTCAGACTTTGGTAAGTGGAACCAACCTCAGAGTCTAAAGTTGGACAAAAGGGCAAAAAATCAAGTCAAAGGGTGGAAGCAGCAGATCACAGTTTGGGTTGCGAGTTCACGGTCACTAAGGCCATGAACTGGAGGCGATTCCCGCGAACAGCTAGGTATCCAGAGCACAAATAGCTTTCACTGGACACAAGTTCACGGTCATAAGACCGTGAACTCAGACCATTGCCCGTGAACTGGACTTAGTGAAGCGGCACATTTCGAATTGAGATCACGATCCCTGCTTTCAGTTCACGGCCGTGAACTAGGACCGTGAACTGAGCCCGATCTGCGTATATAAAGGAGTTTGAGCCAAAGGAAAAAGGGGAGAGACTTAGTGTAAGAAACTTCTTCTTCTTCTTCTTCTTCAGATTTCTAGAGTGAGAAAGTGACAAACCAAAGAAGAGGAGAAGCTACGGTTTCATCTTCAAGCAAGGATTTGGGAATTCCTCCTCCAAAGGAAGATCTCTTCAACACAAGGAGCAAGACTAGCATCTCTTTGATGCTTTTCCTTCTTCTCTCATGTGTTTTCCCTTCTCCTAACATGGAGTAGTTCCTTCTTTCACTTGGGTGTTTGCAAACCCTAGCTACAATTATGTGAATGCTTGTATGCATTGAATTATTTGTGTGTGGTTGTGTTTAATGTGAATGTGGAGGTATTATTCATGAATGATTGTGTTGTTTTGTGTGAAAGCCCATCATTCTAATTTCCATTCTAACCTAGATAGAGAGAAAACCCCCTTCCTTTCTTTGAAAGAGGCTTGAATGCTGGGTTTCTTAGGCAATTCATTATCTCCTAGTTAGGTTAATGCAGGGCAACCCTCCTACTTTGTATCAGCACCTAGGGTTTGGTTGTGGTTGGCCGTCCAAACTCCGATTCGAGGGTGAAGTCTAACAAACCCTTAGTCAATAGGTCGAGAGAGCCACGTTGGTGGCTTGGATCACATCCCTTTCCCTCAACCTAGAGACCAACAAAGTGGCGCTTTGCTACTTGTTGCACTTCCCTACGGTTTAAAATCCCCTCACCACACACAACCATTAGATCCAACAAGTCGTAATTGCTAGCTAGGGGGAGCAATACTCGGGTGAAGCCTACTCAATTAGTGTCAAATCCATTTACTTTTGCAAACGTTTTAGCTTTAGATTTTTGTTTTCACCAAAAATCAACTGCTAGATAATGTTTCAAAAAATCGAAGTAGGGGTACTTGAACCTGCCCGGGTCGATATTAAACATACTTGCCCTATACTGCACCCAGTTAGGGTTTATACTTCGGCTTTTATTGGGAGTTTTATTGTGGTATTCGGGACGAGTCAAGTTCTTGGTGTCATTGCCGGGGAGCAAATGGTTCATTATTTTGAAAAGATTGTTAGGTGTTAATCTAGCTTTTTACTTTTCGCCTTTGAGTTTGTGAATCTTGCTTGTGCTAGACGTGTTGTGGTTCTTTTGAGTCTATGCAGGGAGGTGTATGACCCGGAGTGTAGGAAACAAAAGCAGGTACTAAGCCCGGAGGAAAGAAGAAAAGAGTGTGGAGCGATAGGCTTCATCAAGCCTCCTCCCAACCAAAAGGTAAGGGTAAGGCGAAAGTGCAGGTCCAAGAGGGCCACCCTAAGGAGCTAAAGGTAGGAGGTGACAAGCCTCGCCCCAAGACCATGGCGGATCAACTCTCGGTGGCTTCATGCCCTCAAGCATGATAGATCCGCCACGTCGACCTAGTGACGTTAAACTAGCGCTTGTTGGGAGGCAACCCGATGACGGTTTGTTTTCTTTTCCTTAATTTTCTTTTTTTGTGTGTGTGAAGAGTTCAAGTGTTAAAATTGGGTACCATCGTGCCAAGTCTCTGTGTTTTTGTGTATTGGAATGTGGTCTGATCGAATTAGGGGCACGGTTGAGTAGATTGAGTCAATGATTTTTGGGAGTGTCATGTTTTTCACTCAGTTCACGAATTGGGCTTCAAGTTCACGGTCTTAATGACTGTGAACTGGCACCTCCATCCCTGAACTGAGTGTTCTGCCTATAAAAGGGGCGTGGACGTCTAGTTCACTTCACGACCGCCCGTTTTCGCCTAAAATTTTCAAAACTCACCGAAAAACCGCGATTTTCCATCGACTTTTGTAGATCCCGGCGACCTCAGCCACCCAAACCCAAAACAAATTACAAACCCACTCTCCTCTCACCTAGGGGAACCTTCGCCTGAGTTTTGGGGAGATTTGGGGCTAGTTTTTTTTTCTCCGGCAAGCCTCCGTCGAGATTCCGGTGACCCCTCTTTGGCCAGTTTTAAGCGCGTTTTTCGACTCTCTCGCCCTCTCCTCACTTCCACCTCGACCCTAATTGAGTCTCCAGGTTTATTTTCAACCTTTTCCTTATCAGTTGTTGGAGAATAGGATTAGGGAGTGAAGTGAGGTGAATTTTTGTGAATTCATGCTTGAATGTAGAAATTAGGGCGAGGGATTAGCCGATTGATTTGAATGAATGATGTTTGATGTTGCATGAACTTAATTGAGCCTTAGTGGGCATAAATTTGGGTAAAATTGTGGTAGAATGTGAAAATTGCCCACCAAGTGCTAAAATGTGAATGAATGTGGATTAGTGCTTTTGATTGATGGTTGGAAGCCATCGGGGCATGGTTTAAGTTTGATTTTCTATGTTGACAATCCGTGAACCACCTAGAACCATGCCTCGGTGATCTTTGTGTGCATTTAAGCTTAGTTGTCCAAAAGCCGGTCTTGTGAAAAGCCTCAAGGCATAGGATCGTAGTGGAAGCATGAGTGTGGGGGAATTCTTTTTCTCCACTTGATGTGAAATTGACAATTATTTCCACATATTGTGTGTGTTTGAATGCTTTGCAAGATGGTCGACACAGAGCACGAGTTCATTAGCTACTTGGTGAACCATGCAAAGTATGGGGCCAAGTTTAGTCAGTGGAGATACAGTGATGTGGGGCCTCATCGGGTGCTTGATCTGGACATGTTCAACATGATCAGATGTCGGGCAGCAATGTTTGGGGTACTCAGTCACCCCAGTGGAGGCAGTTGCTTTCAGTGGACGAGCTCATACCGAGAGCTCTGCATAGAGTTCTACTCCACTTTCTCCCACGTCATTCCGGGGAGTAAGAGGAGTAGACCCTACGTGGAGTTCATGCTGGGGGGTCAGCCAAGGGTGCTAACGTACGATGGCTTTTCTCAGGCCATGGGGCTAGACCCCACCCACATGACGATGACAAAGAGGCAGTACATTGCCAACATCCACTACCAGACAGCCTTCCACGCCATCTGCCGCATCGAGCATTAGGGGGACGAGTTCAAGGGCACCAACACCAATGTTGTGAAGCTCAGAACACCGTGGAGGATCCTACACACCCTCCTGATGAGGTCCATCGTCCCCAGCCTGTTGGCAGGGCACTTGATCATGAACATGGGGTTGATAGCCCTCCATTCCCTGAACCGGCCGGTAGATCCGCTCCATCTAGGAGTCGTGGTTGCTACCACCTTTGCTCTATGCGAGGGCCGGGGCAGAGTGAACACGATGCACTTGGGGGGCATCATCACCAGTCTTGCCCAACACTTCGGGGTTGATGTGGGTCGGTGTTCTATCATCGACCGGCAGATCCACTCCATCTAGGAGCCGTGGTTGCTACCACCTTTGCTCGATGCGAGGGTCAGGACAGAGTGAACACGAGGGCAAGACTTTAGGTTCAAGTCAAGTGATTGGATAATGGATAGAGCTTGTGCATCTTTTCGTTCATAGTGGGATCCACTTTTGTATCTGACCTTTACTTTAGATAAGGGGAGGCAGAATTCATTCGTTGATGCACTTGGGGGGGTATCATCACCAGGCTGGCCCGACACTTCGGGTTTGATGTGGGTCGGTGTTCTATCATCGGCTGGACGGAGCAGTTTCCGGTGGAAACCCTATATAACATGAAGCTAGTGCTTCAAGGGGAGAGAGGAATTGAGTTCCTAAAGGGCCTTTGACCCTCGACAGCTCTGCAACCCCAGGTCGACCTTGCATCAGTGTAGCCTAATCTAGAGATACCTCCCCCAGAGCAGCCACCCACCAGAGCTCCTGGCCGCCACCGACGGACCGCACCACCACCACCATCAGCTGCATCATCATCATCAGGGGTCGGACCCTCTACCTCCGGACCCCACCTCGATGAGCGAGTGGATCTCCTCGAGGCGCATTAAGTGGGAGTCACTGCTCGGCTTGACCGTACCGCCAATCTCATAGAGAGGATTGCTCGACACCAGGGCGTCCTCTCGCACGATGAGGAGTGGCCTTGCCCACGACGAGGTAGCCATCAAGGGAGACATGTGGCAGAGCCTATTTCTTTTGCCCCACTTCTCCACTTGCAAACTCTGAACTCTTTTATTTTTCTCCTTAATTAGTCTGTGAACTAGTACTTTGTGAGTTCTTTATGTTGGATCGTATTCTGAAACTTTTTTTATGTGTAATAACCTCGCCTCGAGCGAGAATGTGCTTGTGTTTGTGTTTTGTTTTGTTTTGTTTCTCCTTTGAAGCTCAAACATCCTACCATGGGAAATTCTCCAAATTTAATTCACCAAGCCATGCAGTAACATCGTTCTACCCCCTATTTTGTGCCATTGAGGCAATATCGAGCTTAAATGTGGGGGGTAGTCTATTATTATGCTTGTATGAGTGAATGAATGCTTGGAGCCTTGATATATGCCCAAATTTGAAAATTTTGAGGGCTCCAAGCAATGCATGATCAAAATGTCCGGTTGGTGGGTGAATGTCGTGCTTATTTTGCATCGATCTTGAATTGTTGCGTATAATCGAGTGCATCCTATTATTATGACTGATAATGCATTAGGGTTGTGCAAAAGCTTAGTTCTCATGTGTGCTTAAATGAATGGATGTCTTGATTTAGTTACTTCTTGATTACAATTGCCATGCATTGAAGTTTTTGAAATTGGAATAGATGATTTGGCGGCTAGGTAGCCATGTGAGTTTTGTGTCGATCGTCTTTTTCATGTCAAAGTGTGAGTCATCCTTGTGTCTCAGAGTTCTCACTTTTGAGCTCCATTGAGGTTCTAAATAGATGGTTTTACACCGTTCTTGCTAGAAATGAGAAGGTAGTGTTGGAGGAAAGTTCTTAAATGGACAGCATTGTTCGTTAAATGAAAGAAGTGGCATGTGTTTAGATCTCTAGTACCCCCTAGAAAAAAACAGAAAAAGAAAGAAAGAGCCAAAGAAACGAAAAAGGTAATAAAACGCGGTAAATAAAAGTAGAGAGTGGCCAAAAAAAGTATAAGTGTATGCTCTAGAAAGGGTTTCTTGGCACTCAAGCCATTAAAACACCTAAATTGTTTGATGACCTCCTTCACTACTAGGTTTGAAATGAGAATAGCAAGATAGGTCGAAGAAGTGTGCATGAATGTGGTTTGTGATTGGTAGTGGTTTGGAAGAAGGGAAGTGTGGTTTTTGGCCGATGCTAGTGGCCTTTGTTTGTAGGAAAGGTTCTTAGTCGAGACCATAGAACCTTGGGTTTTAGGTTGAAGATGTAGGGCCTCATGCCATGTTTTCCACCACCCAAAAAGCCTTTTCCCCATGTCCAAGACAATTGCCAGTCATTTGAACCAATGTCGAGACCATAGAACCTTGGGTTTTATGAAATTTAAGTTTATAATGCTTTTTTTTGTATTTTTTTTTTTTTTTTTGTGAGCAACGGGCGCTAAAGGGCGCCCAACAAATTAACTGGAAATGAACCTGGGGCTTTGATTCCCCTCCAGGTCGTACAGCAACCAGAAATTAAGAAGAGGGGGCGGGATCGTAATCAAGTGAACTCCCAAGGGCAGGGAATGCTCCGTTGACGCCAAGAAGTCAGCCGCGACGTTCCCCTCCCGAAAGACATGCTCAATTTCAGTTTCCCATTGTCGCTCTCTCAATCTTCGCACTTGAAGCACAAGCTGGTAGTGGGGATGAAGTGAACTAGCAGAACTTATGAGCTCCACCCCCGCCCTTGAGTCCGTTTGGAGGACTGCTTTCCTAACTCCAAGCTCCCACGTGCATTGCAAACCCTGAATAATGCCCATCAATTCGGCTCTAGTAACCGAGCCCTCTCCCAGATTCATGGCAAAAGCGCCTAAGAATCTACCATCCTCCCCACGTATAACGCCTCCTGCCGCTGAGCTTTGCTGTCCCAACGCCCCCGATCCATCTGTATTGATGCACGACCACCCAGGCTGGGGTTTCCGCCAACCAATCTTCCGCCAAGAACCTTGTTCCTTATCCCCCAGTAGAGAACCTCCCCGTGAACAAGCCTCCTCCATACTGTGCTTCAGTCTTCGGGCGCCACTCTGGACTTGTGAAGCTGTCCCCTTTTTCTTCTCAAACACCAATTCATTTCGGTTCCTCCAGAGCAGCCAGCAAACCGCCAAGAACAACGTTGCATCAATATTCTCACTCTTCCCTGATAGGTAATAGAGTAGCCAATTCCTCAACTCCTGTTGGAAGAATTTCTCATCTGGTTCGTTCACAAGGAAAGATGACCAAACCTCCCTAGCAAACGGACAGTCACGGATTACGTGCAGGGTGTTTTCGACTCCATCCCCACAAACTGGGCAAGACCACTGGCTGGTCAGATGGCGTCTCACTCTTTCCGTGTTCGTCAATAATCTGTTGTGACCCGCCAACCAAAGGAATGCTCTAATACGTTGGATTGTCGGGGTCTTCCAAATTGCACGCCAGACATGGTTGGCTGGGACAGGTTGGTGCTCCTCATCAATCAAAGCATATGCCGATTTAAGCGAGAATTGGCCATTTTGGGTGAACCGCCACAAAAGCTCGTCATCCTCAACCCCATTAGGGACCTCATGTAGCTGGATCTGTTGAACGACTTGGGGGGGGAAGAAAAGCATTCATATAGTCCAAATTCCAATCTCCGTTAAGGACCATTTCAGCCACCTGCACCGATCTCGCTGCCTGTGGAAGCCCCACCGCCAATTCTGATAGTGGCGGGCCATCAAAGAGCCATCTATCCTCCCAAAAGCGTACCTGGCTACCACTGCGGACGTTCCAAAGAGCTCCTTTTGGCACCCAATGTATCACTCGTAGAACGCCCCGCCATAGGTTCGAGAGCCGGCCTGTCGTACGTGGTTTGAGGACTCCATCTTCTTCCTTCAGGTATTTGCAGCGAATTACCTTGGCCCATAAGCTGTTCTTTTCCTTAAGCACTCTCCAGGCTATTTTCAGCATAAAGGCGTCATTCATCGTTGTACGATGCTTTTTTTGTATTTACTATGTTGCACAGTAATTTGATGAGTTTTTGGCTGTGGAGAGGAGATTGAACTACCCCAGTTAAAGAAATCGGATGGTTTGGTTGGTTGGGTTTTTAATACATTTTAATGAATAAATATATATATATTTTTACTTAAGTTTATTTGTTTAAATTTTGTGCTACTAAAATTCTTTCATAGTCACGGTGGAACAAACGAAGAACTATTCAATCGTATCTTGATCATAAACTTCGGAAAATAAAGAGCACAAAATAGAAAATAAAACAGATTTGTGTTATCCATAGAAATAACCAAATTGAAAATGCTAAATTGGTGCACTATGCTTGACATATATAGCAATCTTTTTCACTCACAAATACCAGCATTATACATTCAGTACTATAGCACAATGCATACCAAGATGGTTTTGAGCATTAGTATGAGGAGGGCAATTTTGATAGTTAATGTTATATCTATGGTGATCTTTACAGTAGTCAACGACGTTGCCAAAGCAGAACGTACAAATGGCTTTTTCCCTATAAAGAAAACAGTGACAATTACCAACGCGCTTCAGAGTAGGGCCCAGGTGAAGCTACATTGCAAGTCAAAGGACGATGACCTTGGGATAAGAATGTTGAGATATGATGATAGCTTTCATTTTGGGTTTAGGCCAAATATATTTTTCACAACCCTATTCTATTGTTCCTTTGAGTGGCCCGGCAGCGGCAGGGTTCACTGGTATGATGTCTATGATGATATGGCTATGAATTGCATTAACTGTAAATATCTTGTCAAACCTTTTGGGTTGTGTAAGTACAATCTACAAACTCATGATTATGACAAGTGTGAGCCTTGGAATAATGAAGAAATAGTTTAGATTATGGAATGAGAAAAAATAAGAGAGAAACATAATATTTTATCTTTGTTCATGAATAAGTGATATATTTTTTTCATGAAAATAAAAAGGAATTTCTTTGTCTGATAATGTTTTTTTATCACTTAGATGGATTTGAAAATATCTTGGAGTAGAAAGGTTTCCTACTGGTGGTTGGTAATAAGGTGAATGACAAGATAATTCCAACTAAAATGGCCACTCTTCGTTAGTTTCCGTCCAACTTCGGTAATAGAGTTCGTTAAATGCTGACGTGGCAAACGAAATCGCCTAATCAATGGAATTTAACCTGATACAACCCAATACAAACCCTAACCACCTTCCACATCATTAAAACCATAACCTAATACAACCCAATACAAACCCTAACCCGACCCGAACAAAACATCTTGAAACTCCTCTACCTCTCTCATCCTTCTCCTCCGCATCCGATTAACAAACAAATTCGCAATTTGGTTTCAGGTTCAGTGAACGCCCAAACAATTCAGGGACACTATTTTAGAACTTACCACAAACCTTCATATAAAATCCACACGATTTCTCCTTTTCCTCCGCAGCAGAAGAGTTTTCCATCTCCATCTGTCCACCAAAAAAAAACCTAACAATGACGGCGGCTGTAGCAGCAAAGACATCACCCGTCGGCTAGGGATGGCAATTTTGCCCATACCCATGGGTATTTTACTATCCAACCCAATTGGGTTGGGTATGGATTCCAAATAAATGGTAGATGGGTAGAGTTTGATGGATTTGTACCCATACCCATTTACTTGGGTTGGGTTGGGTTTTTAACACATGGATTTGGGTTTGTACCCATCCCCAAAGGCAAATTACAGTTTGGTACCTAAACTTAATAGATATGCAGATTTAGTACCTAAATTTAATTTTTTTTGCATATAAGTCCTCAAAATATCGATGGAAAATTACGTTTTGGTACCTAAATTTTTTTTGTCTTACATTTTGGTACCTAAACTTTTCAAGTTTTACAAATAGGTCCAATTTTTGTGTGTGTAGTTAAAACACCCTCAAGTAAATGGATATCCATATCCAACCCATACTCATTTACATTATGAAAGCAATATCCATACCTAACCCAAACCCATCTACAAACCCCCAAACCCATATACACTTCATCCAAACCCTACCCATACTAAATGGATCTATTTGGATTTGGGTAAAATTACCCATGGGTGGGTAATTGCCATCCCTACCGTCGGCATGCGGATTCGGGTCAAGTAAGGCGGCGCACACATCTAAGATCTACCCCATTCGTCAGAGCATCGCCAAGGTCACCCCCAGGATCCTCCGCCGAGCTATCATCGCCGCCCCCTCCTCTTCTTCGTCTTGCTCAATTGGAAATCAAGGTCGGGTAATCCCACGATCATGGAGATGGAGGGGGCACACCTTTGTTGGTGAGCATGAAGATGTAGGAAGAGAGGGAGAAGCAGAAGGCGGAGGAGGTTCAAGATGATATTTTTGGGTCGGGTTAGGGTTTGTATTAGGTTAGGTTATGGTTTTGATGATGTGACGGGTTGGGTTTAGTATTTTTCGGGCTAAATTCGACTGATTAGGCGATTTAGTTTGCCACGTCAGCATTTAACGGACTCTATTGACAGAGTTGGATGGAGACTAACAGAGGGTGACCAACTGTGGCATGTTTTACTAAACTTAGTGACCATTATTGAAATTAAATAATTTTAGTGGCAAAACATGAATATTTTTAGTAATCTTAGTGACCAATCTTGCAATTTACCCAAACATTATATATGATCATTTGTAGCCTATCCAAAAAGTATGACAAACATAAGAAAAAATTTAAATTTTAGGGATAGAGGAGGGAAGGATCATATGGCATCTGAGTGTAGGTAATATATGAAATCATATGAGCGGTTATGAGTATCATGATGAGCAACTATACTCATTCTCGCTAATTTATTTATGAGTATGACTCATACTCGTCTCGTATCCTGTCAATTAACGAGGGGTTCCCCTCAATCATTGTGGGGGAGGGATGGATACTCACGACTACGAGTACAAGTGACATCATATTTATCTCTCAACAATAATTTATGGGGTTTTTCTTCTTGTAGAAAATACTTATAAACTGAAATGGTCAAATTTCCGAACTTCAATGCAAAAATGATGTTTCTATCCATTAATTATGTTACAATCGTCATCCAGTTCATATTACTCATAGATTTATGGAACGAGTTTTACGGTAAAAACAATCAAACAAAAAACAACCTCAATCACATGCATTAATCTTCACCTATAAGTAAAGAAATATATAGCCTCATTTTTAGTGATCAAACAAAGAACGAAACAACAATGCATATGCAGAATTGCTTTTTCGTTGCCCTCTTATTACTAACACTAACAAATTCTTTCACTGAGGCAAAGAGTTGGATTGAATTTGGTTATCGAAAAACAAAGGTGATAGTTTGGAACGAACTGGGAGGAGGTCAGGAACTTAGGATTCATTGCAAATCCAAAGACGACGATCTCGGGATCCATGTGCTAAAGACACATTATGGCGTAGATTGGACATTTCGTCCAAACCTCTTTCATACTACATTATTCTACTGCGCGATGGAGTGGGGAGATGGAAAGATTCATTGGTTTGACATCTACACTTGGCACAGGGATTACGAGCGTTGTAGCAATTGTCAATGGATTGTTAAGGAGAGTGGCCCGTGTTTTTACGACACCGCCACTCGTATGTTTGACTTTTGTTATCAATGGAACCGAGTGAGCCTAATGAAATAGGACCAGAACTGGAGTTGTTTTCATAATATTTTATGGTAGGTAGTGTTTTGGGAGTTTCGCATAACATAAATGGTTCAATGTTTTTCTCTCATTTATGTGGGAGGGAGTTCTGGATATAGTTTGTAGGAGACTGGTAACTATTTGAATTTTTTATTCAATGTTCCATTCATAATGGTTATGGGTTTAAATAGCTATTACGAATAATTATCCTTCCTAATAATTAAAGTTTTTTTTTCGCATTGCGTGGAGGCCGAAACCAAGAAACAGAGAGGGAGGTTACAGGTGATGAAGAAGAAGAAGAAGAAGAAGATGTTCGAGTAATTACTCGACGCTCAAAAGTTGTTCCCATGATGTCATCCCTAAGAATCGAACGTAGTCTAGTAGGAGGGTCTGCAAGTTCATGCATACCGTAGGGATAGACGAGACTGTGCTTCGAGAGCCAGTTCGCGGCTCTATTCCCTTCTCGGTATGTATGAATAATGCGTACCATCCAATCATAGCTCAGCTTCCTGCGAATGACAGAGAGGAGAGTAGCATAAGGATGGATCGGATCCAATCTGTTATGAATCAACTGGATGGCTACTTGGGAGTCTGACTCAACAGTGATGACCCTTTGTACTGTCTTCCACGCCAGCTCAAGACCATAGTTGAATACCCACAGCTCCACAAGAGCAGTCGTAGCTGTCCCAATGTTCGCAACAAAACCCCCTTGCCATTTCCCAGTCGAATCTCGAATGATGCCCCCTGCTCCAGCCTGCCCTGGATTTCCATTAGAGGCCCCATCTATATTTAAAGTAACCCACCCCTCTTATGGAGGAGTCCAACCAATGTTGGCCATTATCCGCTCCGCTGGGCGCCTTCTATTGTCTAGCATAAAGGAAGGAGCATGCCAAGAATTGTGCCAAATATGGGTCTTCAAACTAATGGAGTGCACCAAATATGGAGGTGAGAGCGCTGCCTCTATCCCTGTAAAAGATGTTGTTGTTCGATTCTTCTAGAGCAGCCATGGAGCCATACTAACAAAGGAAGAATAAGGGATCCTGGTGTCCGTGGGGTCCTCGCAAAGCATGTTCGCCCGTAGCCACTCGTCCTGGCTGGAAGAGAAGAAAAGCAGATGTCGGTGGTTCGAGACCAGGCGGCTCCAGAGATACAGTGCAGGTGGACAGTCTCTCAAGATGTGAAGGATTGTCTCAGGCTGTTCTGTACATCTCAGGCAATGCGGTGCAGCCGCCACTCTCCTGTTGTACCGAAGAAGATTAGTAGTTATCTTGCCAAGTAATGTCAACCACATAAATCATCGGACTCTTTCCGGCACTGGTAACTGCCATATCACCTTACAAATTCTGTCGTTTGATGTGAGATGATGTTGAGCGAGTAGGGTGTAGGCGGACTTGAGCGAGAACCGCCCATCAGCCGAGGCAATCCAGAACAACTGGCCGTCCTCTTGGGAGATTTTTTCAACTGCAACACTCAAGATTTTCTGAATAACATCCATGGGTAGCAGGTCGGAGAAGAGCCCTATTCGCCAACTCCCGTCGTCTCGAACAAAGGCAGCAATAAGTGCCATTATTTGCTCTTCGGGGATAGCGCCCTCCGCCACTTCCTGAAGGGGAACCTGCAAAATCCAGGAATCCAACCAAAATTTAGTCCGTTTACCATTCTTAATGTTCCACGCACATCCTTTTTTTTTAGAAGATTTGCAGCTTTAGCAAAACTGCTCCAGGTAAAGGAACTTCTTTGAGATTGACGTAGAATGTCAAGATCTTGTCATGTCAAGAGTTTTATATGAATGACATGTTGTCATTTTCCTCTCACCTGCAGCTCAATTCTCAATGTTACCATGGAAGTGGGAAAATGCAATTGTTTTAGCCTTGTTACTCCAATCCGAGTATCGATTTATGTTCAGAAAAATAAAAAATTGTAAAATCATACCGAAAGTCATGAAGGGAAAAGTTAGCATTAAGGTATTTTGTACTAAAATCGTAGTTCAACCATGGTTAAATCAGACTTGACATGTCCCGCTAACCAGAGCATATTTATGTTAAAAAAAAACACGTTACTCTAACCCATAGTCTCCCGAGTAGCGATTTATGTACAGAAAAATAAAAATTTGTAAAATCATACCGAAAGTCATATAGGAAAAGTTAGCATTAAGGTATTTTGTAATAAAATCGTAGTTCAACCATGGTTAAATCAGACACATTGCTCCAACCCGAGCCTCGATTTATGTTCAGAAAATCCAAACACGTAACTCCAACCCGAGTCTCGATTTATGTTCAGAAAAATAAATAAAAAATTGTAACATCATACCGTAAAAGTTAGCATTAGGGGTATTTGTGCTAAAATCGTAGTTCAACCGTGGTTAAAATCAGACTTGACGGTGCTCCAACCCGAGCGTCGATGTATCTTCAAAAAAACTCAAGAATTGTAAAACCATATTGAAGGGCGTAGCGGAAAAGTTAGCATTACGATATTTTATACTAAAATCGTAGTTCAATCATGGTTAAATCAGGCTTTATACGTTCCTTCAACCCGAGCCTTATGTTCAGAAAAAATAAAAAAATTGTAAAACCATATCAAGGTCGTGCCGTAAAAGTTTGCGTTAGGGCATTTTATGCTAAAATCATAGTTCAAACGCGATTAAATAGTTTATATAGTTAAAATCACCTACTGATTTAGATTCTGTTACGATTTTTTCTGATGGACCACTGCTAAACACAATCAAGAATCAAATATGGGTTTGTAAACAATACATCTAATCCTATGAGAAGCCGCAACGAAATGCGTCACAAAATCTACCTAGTATATTATAAAAGATTTTGCTTATTCTCTTAAATTTTTCGTTATGATAATTGACATCACTTGAAAACTAGATTGAGATCCAGTCCATTGGGCGGCTAAAAGTGAAAAGGCATTTTTACGTGTCGTGTGTAACTCACATTTATAGAATTAAATGTTTTATTGGTCATATACATATTTTTTTCTCAAGCAATATATTAACGTCACAAATACTACTCATCTATTAGCTCTCAACTAACACAAAGTGGGTATCACATTCACATTGTAGGTTAAGTAGAATATGATTTTTCTGTGCAAAAGAAATTTAAATTACAAGTTGAAACGAGAAAAAAAAAGATAGATGAGATTACTATTAATGGCAATAATAAATAAGGAGATATAAACCTGCACTTGGCACAATCTGATTGGCTAGAGATTTATTTATTGCTATTTTATTTTATTATTCACCTAATTTAACCATTACATTGATCTAAGATGGAGAATAATTAATGGAAAATATAAAAATAAATTATATATATCTTTCCCTAAATACCCTTCCTAAATCACTCTTGTTGTTCCATGTTTTGAATGGAGAAAAAGATCGTTCAAACTCCATTATATACTATCTTATGGCCTGGTCCTGGTCAGATAACAATGTTAGTTCTATATTTAGGTATTTTCTATATTAAATTGTAGTATTTTTGTTAATCCCTTCGCAAAATTGTATGGTTTATATGAAAACTAATTGGGTATTAAACTTTCTGCCGAGAGTGTAAGATTGAATAACATTTGGTAGTTGGTAGATTTGTCACATTATTTTCAATATATATGGTCTATTGATAACACCATTATTCTTGAATCTGGAGGTCTCAGGTTTGAATTCCTCTAATAGTAATTAAATCATAAAAAGTAAAACTTATATCACCTTTATAATATATACATATATGGTGCCTTCTACGGTACCCCGAGTGAAATTAGGGTACCGCATACCTTGAGTATGAAAACGCTATATAGACATCGAATTAGCAGGATTTTTGGGCATGATACTATACCCTAACCCTTATTGGGTGAACTCTAGGTCCTAATTATCATACTCATAAACTATAAACCCTAAGATGGAGCATTCATTTTTTTTGCCTACATTTGGACGAATCATAACCGTCGATTATTGTTTCTAATTAAATCGATCTTGGGGTCTAAGATTTAGAGAAATAAGACCTAGATTTTGATCTTCAAGGGTTAGAGTATAGTATCATGTCCGAAAGATCAGTCAATTCAAGGTCTGGATAGCGTTTTCATACTCAAGGTATGAGGTACCCCAGATTTTCCCCTGGGTACTGTAGAACTCGCCATATATATATGGGGAGTTCTATGGTACCCTGGGTGAAATCCAGGGTACCTCATACCTTAAGTAAGAAAACGCTATCCAGAACTTGAATTGACTTATCTTTCGGACATGATACTATACTCTAACCCTTAAAGATCAAAATCTAGGCCTTAATTCTCTAAATCTGATACCCCAAGATCTATTTAATTAGAAACAATAATCAACGGTTATGATTCGTCCAAATATAGGTAAAAAATCAATGCACCATCTTAGAGTTTATAGTTTATGATTTAGATAATTAGGACATAGGGTTCACTCATTAAGGGTTAGGGTATATTATCATGCCAAAAAATCCTGCTAATTTGAGGTCTAGATAGTGTTTTCCTACTCAAGGTATGCGGTACCCCGGATTTCACCCGGGGTACCGTAGAAGGCACCATATATATATATATATATATATATATATATGGTGATGTCTTTGGTGCACTCACTTTTTTGGGTGCATTCAGTGCACTCGCTTCATAACCGTCATTTTAAACATGCGATTTATGTCAAAATGATGTCAATCATTACTTATGATGCGATGAACAATAACGCACATGAATTTGCACAAAAACCATTAAAGATTTACTTCAATTTGAAGGATTTAGAGTTTAGAGATTTAGGGATAGGGCTAGGGTTTACAATTTGGGGTTTAGGGATAGAACTCAAAATTGGAGGTCTAGGGCTTAGGGTAAATCGCTAATTCGTTGTTATCATATGTTATATCATCATATTACACTAATTCTACAAATAAAAATTTAAAATCCGACACCATAAGACTAGTTTTTGATTTGGGTGCACTGAACGCACTCATTTTTGTGAGTGCGCCGAAGTAGCCACCATATATATATGGTAGTGTCTTCGGTGCACTCACTTTTTCGGGTGTTGTCAGAAACACAATTATATATGGTTTCTATTATTATATTAGGTAGGATAATGATAATTAGGGTTAGTAGAGATTTAGTCCAATTAGGTTATTCGTTAGGGTTTTCCAGTATTTCCTATCTATATGTACTTTGGGTTTACGTCATAATCAATCAAGAAGAATATTAAGCAAAGTCTCCTAAACCCTAATCTTTCCTCTCAACTCCTAATTTCTCATCTCATCCTAGTCCAAGGCCTCGGCCGATTCCCAATCCTATTCTTCCTCATCTAAATCCCTAATTCTTTCTCTCAAACCCTAAATCCCTAATTATCACGAGTGCCGAAGATCAGTATCGAGAATCCCTAGAAGCGAGGTTCTCACAGTGGTATCAGAGCCCGGTTGCAGGCACTCGTACCAGAACCATGTCGAGACTCGAAGAGCTCTTGATCAGCGAACTCACAAAGATGTTGAAGTCGAAGCTGGAAGCGGTGTGGAAGAACGAGGTTACCTCGTCCTTGCCGCTGTCCGCGAACATCGCGCAGACTGCTCCACACAAAACTGCAACCGCCGCGCCAAAGGAGTCGATGAAGGAAGATGCACCGCCATTGTCAGAGGCCGCAGCTGCAGAATTGGATTTCGACGAATGGTTGGAACAAACGGCGTTCCCAATCGAGTTCGAACAAGGGGAAATCACCGTCGCTGTTGAGGCCGAGAAAGAAACTGCTGCGATGGCTATCCTCTCTATGACATCACCAACAGCAGCTGTTCCTTCGCCCTTCGAGAAGAAGACAGAAGTCGGCAAGTCTCAGACGGTGGAGCCGCGTGCCACGAAAGTAGTTTCCACACCACCAGCAGCTGCCGCGACTCAATCACCACTACTGTGTGCTGCCGTTGGAGTCGCCGCTAGCTCGCACAAGGAGAAGGAGTGGAGCAAGGTTGTCGAGGTTGCAATCGATGCTACGATTGAAGAAGAGGTTGGTTTTGTTGCTTCTATCTTTGTCCTCGACAATGAGAGAGCAACCACCTCTATAGAAGAACCACAGACGAGAGGCGCGGAGAGAAGAACAAGGCAGAGCCGCATTCTAAACTGGCGGTTTCGGAAGAAGGGACCGAGGTCGACCGAAGGGGAACAGGTCCTGGCCGTTCTCTCATCGATGGTCGCAAGCTCGGAGGTGACGACTCCCCTCGGGCCACCAGCCTCGTCGAATGGAAAATCGCCATCCACCAGAATTGCCGCGGTGCAGAATAAGAGCTCGGAGGTCAGCTCGGAAACGGCGGAGCGTAACGTCGCCATGGATCGATGGCGCGAAGAAGAGGAAGAGCCAATGATGGAGTGGATTCGCCGGGTTCCATCGTCCGAGAGGAAAGCGGTGGATCTGCCTAGCTGTCGTGGACCGACGCCGGAGGAAGAGTCGAAGACGAGGATCGTGGCGGGTCCGGGTTTGACGACAGCGGGGAGGACGATGTCGGAGAAGAAGCCACCAGAAATCGAGCCGCCGTCGAAGGCGAGGGTGGCAGTAAGTTTGCCTCCTAGTCGCGGGAGGGATCTCGCCGGAGAACGAGTTGCATGGGAGGCCGCCGTGGCGTCGGGGAAGTGGCGGCAGAGATTGGCGGCGTCGGGGAGGGAAACGAAGGAGAGTGGCGGGGAACTCACGTCCTCGGCAACCCTAGGCCACCGAAACTTGGAATACGCTGGGCTCTCGTCTAGTCACAACTTTTTGGGCCGAAGTATGTTGGACCAGCCAAACGGACCGGGGCTTGAATGGAGGTGGGCCGAAGGAGACCTCAGCCACGGGCTGGTCTGTGGGAAGAAGGTAGTTGGGCTCAAGTTAACTGGATTGAGTCAGCAAAATAGACCTGATCGAGTGGGCCTTGAGCCGAAGGAAACCAATCGGAGTGGGCCAGACAAGAAAGAGATCAGTTGGGCTTGTGGAGGTAATGAGCCGACTTTTCTAAAGAGGCTTGAGACATCAGTGGGCTATTTTATTTTACAGGAAAAGAAGATGAAGAAGGGAAGTGATGGGCTCGTTGGAGAAGAATGGAGCTTAAAAGAACTTGTCTTCACCACCAAGTCCATGGAGGAATTTATGAAGCTATTCCTTGAAGATTCCAAGTTGGTGAATGAAGAGAAGCAAAAAGAAGAGCAGTTTTTCGATTCTTACTCTATGGATTTCGAAAAGGAAGAAGATGAAGAATTGTTCGGCTATGAACAAGGTGACATGCGTCACTTGATTAGAGCAACGAGGAACATTGGAGATGCCAAAGAAGAATTCCTTCGCATGATGGAGCGCAATTGGAAACGAAGAAAGCGAAAGGTCAGGGAGGTAGAAGTCAACTACAACCTTGAGGTCAAGGTTGTTCTCAAGGGGGATGGATTGTCAGAAACACAATTATATATGGTTTCTATTATTATATTAGGTAGGATAATGATAATTAGGGTTAGTAGAGATTTAGTCCAATTAGGTTATTCGTTAGGGTTTTCCAGTATTTCCTATATATATGTACTTTGAGTTTACGTCATAATCAATCAAGAAGAATATTAAGCAAAGTCTCCTAAACCCTAATCTTTCCTCTAAACTCCTAATTTCTCATCTCATCCTAGTCCAAGGCCTCGGCCGATTCCCAATCCTATTCTTCCTCATCTAAATCCCTAATTCTTTCTCTCAAACCCTAAATCCCTAATTATCACGAGTGCCGAAGATCAGTATCGAGAATCCCTAGAAGCGAGGTTCTCACAGGTGTATTCAGTGCACCTGCCTCATAATCGCCATTTTGAGTAGGCGATTCATGTCAAAACGATGTCAATCATTACTTGTGATATGATAGACATGAAACCCCATGAATTTACCAAAAATCCCATTAAGTATTTACTCTGATTTGAAGGATTTAGGGTTTAGAGATTTAGGCTTAGGGTTCACATTTTGAAATTTTATGTTGGTCTTCAAAATTGAAAGTTTAGGGTTTAAGGTAATAGATTGATTAGAAGGGGCGGAGCTACATTGTAGCTAGGGTGCCCCCCCCCCCCCTCCGGATTGGTTCTGGCCCCTAGATACTTAAGGATATTTAGTACAAATATTATAAGTAGAACTTGTTTTGTAAATTTTGTCATGTAATAGGTATGTTGTCTAATGGTAGCCAAGTTTAACTTGTGTGTTAAAGTACACATGTTCGATCCACATTGGCTAAATAATTTTTTAAAATTATTTTTGGCCCCCTGGTCTCGAAATCCTGGCTCCGCCCCAATCGATTAGTTGAGATTCTTCATTACATCATCATATTAGACTAATGCTACCAGTTAAAATTCAAAATTTGATGTCTATGGCTACTTTTAGAGTTGTGGCTACTTTGTGCACTCACAAAAATGAGTGCGTTCAATGCACCCAACTCAAAACTAGTCTTAAGGTGTCGGATTTTGAATTTTAATTTATAGAATTAGTGTAATATGATAATATAACATATTATCACAACTAATTAACGGATTACCCTAGCCCTAAACATCCAATTTTGAATTCTATTCCTAAACCCCAAAATATAAACCCTAACCCTCAATCTCTAAACTCTAAATCCTTCAAATTAAAGCATTGGTGAGGAAGACGAAGGGGGTAAAGAAGAAATAAAAAAAAGGAAAGATAAAAAAATAAGAAAATAATAAATAACATAACTTTAAACATGGCTGGCATTTAGTGGTAGGGAGCACCAGGTGGGAAGGGTGACGTGGTGAGCCCGCCCACTGAAGAATTTCTAAAAATCTCCCCCAACTGTGATTAGAATCAGCCGTTTAAAGACGGAGAAAATCTCATTTGCTTCCCAAAACATATTTCATATCGTCTTGAATATGTTGTATCAATTATTCATATAGTTACATATTTTTTAAACTTGTGATTTAATGTGAAATCACATATCAATTGAACAAGTGTGTTTTTATTTTATGTTAAGATCTCCTCCAATTACCAACCACTCAATTACAAAAATACATTTTTGTTACATCCCGATCTTGCCAAAAGTCAAAATGACTATTGTAGCCTTGGGTAAATTTGTAAAAATGCGAACTCTTGGTTTAAACGATGTCGAGTTTTGACATAAATCGAGTAAGCTACGGATGCCATTTGAGTTTCGGATTAAACTCACCCGTAATTTATGAAATGTCCAAAATGCCCCTTGAACTAATTAAAACTCAAGCTAACCCTAAATCCCATTCCCCACTCGGCCTCCTCAATTAAACCCTAACACCCCCCCCCCTCTATCTCCTCCTGGGACCTGATCGAGCCACTACTCTACTACGAGACATGTCTGCTTAAGCAATCAGGAGGCAGGCGGGCAAGCGAAGGCCCATCGCATCGAGTTAGCTGCTCTCTAGTACGAGACTTGCCTGCTTCAGTTAGTGAACCAGGTAGTTTGAGATGATGGACCTGCTACCTCAAGCAACTAGGAGCACGTAATCACTCCCTCGTCTCCTTGTCGAGACCTTTGCAGGGCATGGCGACAGCTGCCTGGTTGAGGGGAGCAACCACCTGACGGGAGAACAGGAAGCAACCACGTCCCTCCATTCTCTCGCAAGCTTGTCCCATGGGCGAGCATCCGTGTATGAGCTTCATAATGAGAATGGCCTACCGAGAGAATGGGCCTAATTGATGCAATGATGATGAAAATAGAGGAAAATTTGGTTACCATGACAAAGAACAATCCTAGAAGCATCTCGGTCATGACGAAATCGAATTCCGAGGTCGGACGAAGGTGAACGGAGCCTCGAAATTTGGAAAAAAAATCTGTCAAGTTCAGGTACTGTTTTTGATATTTCAAAAACAAATTGAAGAGTAGTTCTGTAAATTTTCCAGAGAGGAGGTGGTCAACTCGCTGACTGGAAAATTTTCAGTTTCGGTACCTGAAACTTTGAAACCTGACAGAATGTTTATTTTGGCCATAACTTGTTCATTTGACGTCCAAACGAGGAAACATCGGCGCTGATGGAGTTATGGAAGCGAGAAGAATATTATAGGAAGGAGTTTTGAAACTTCCATAGTCTAAGCAGAGTCGTCTTTTTGAGGTGAGTGTAAAGGGGGTAAAATGAATCTCTATCGAGGTCTTTTAGTTTATGCTTTCGTATCAAACTATTATTTAGTTAATTTTCTAGTATTCGCGGTATGTGTATGAGGCATCACACCGCCTACTTAAGGTGAAGGCACGTGTGGTGCTATTTATGATAGAAGTAGAGAGCTTCTATAATAAGCTAGTTGAAAGGATGATTAATTAAGAGCAGAAAGCGAGAACCGCTTTCGTGATAGGAAGGAAACTCTAATAACGTGTTATTAGGAAATTTGCCAAGGGCAAAGACCTTAGGAAGTAACGACGAGACTGACCCCTTCTCACTCACCAGGTTGAGGAAGGGTTAGCAGAGATGGACTTCAAGAAGTGGCAAAACGAGGCGGGAAGCCGCCCCAGAGTGGATACGTAACGCGGTGGTCCCTAGTGTTTGGTATCTAAGTTCAGGATAGAAGTAGCGAACTTCTATGAGTTCATGATAGAAGTAGAGAGCTTCTATAATAAGCTATTTGAAAGGATGATTAATTAAGAGCAGAAAGTGAGAACAGCTTTCGTGATAGGAAGGAAACTCTAATAACGTGTTGGTAGGAAATTTGCCTAGGGCAAAGACCTTAGGAAGTAACGACGAGACTGACCCCTTCTCACTCACCAGGTTGAGGAAGGGTTAGCAGAGGTGGACTTCAAGAAGAGGAAAAACGAGGCGAGAAGCCGCCCCAGAGTGGACGATATCGAGAGGAGCTCCGCGAGGAGTTAGCGCTATAGTTATTTTCATTATTTTTGTTCATGATGATGAGTATATAAACTAGAGATTCGATGTTTTGAGTTTGAGTGGTTTTGTTTACTATGGATTCGGGTCGCCAAATATTTATAGCATTTTGTTTGAATTTCTTGTGGAAAATACTTGAAATTATATGTTTTATTGAGATTTTTGAACACTATTTCGGTCGGCTCCGGAGCTATGTGGCGATAACTTCCTGCTTTCGGGGAGCAGCCACCAGACGAGAGAATGGTAAGCAACCACGTCCCTCCATTCTCTCGCAAGCTTGTCCCATGGGCGAGCAGCCGTGTACGAGCTTCATAAGGAGAGTGGCCTACCGAGACAGCGGGCCTTATTGATGAAATGATGATGACAATCGAGGAAAATTTGGTTACCATGACAAAGAGGACAATCCTAGAAGCATCTCGGTCTCGACAAAATCAAATTCCGAGGTCGAACGAATGAGAACAGAGCCTCGAAAGTTGGACAAAAATCTGTCAAGTTTAGGTACTGTTCTTGATATTTAAAAAAAATATTTGAAGAGTAGTTTTGTAATTTTTCCAGAGAGGTGGTGTAGGGTTGGGAAAATAGAAGAGACTGTTAGAAAAATCGTGGTCCAAATCGTACGGTACCGTTTAGCACGGACCGTAGACCGTTAAGTATGGTATGGTCCATGGTATGTATTATTTTATGTTTTGATCTCTTGGTATGGTCTGGTCTAGACCGCGGTTTTCGAGACTAAACTGTGGACCCAACCGACTTGTCAATACGTTTAACAACCTATTTGACCACTCTCCCAACTCCCACAACGACACCCAAGTCGCAACCTTAATTTTGTGGATCTCGTCTCTCCTTCATTCACAACCACATTTAACCAGAGAGTAGAGATAATCGTGTCTTCATATGACATTATGTTAATGTTTTATGACGTTATGGTGCAAGTTGGGATGCTTTTACTTTAAATCTTTGTTATGTACTAAGAATTAGGGTATCAAAATTATTCATGCATGTTAGGTTTAATGTTTTAAGGTAAATAACAATTATTTTTCTTGGTTATTGGTTCAATTTTTTGTATGCTTGACTAAACAAATTGTTCATTTTTTGTTGAGTGTGGTCTATCTGGACCAGACCGAACTAAACCGCACAAGCGTGGTCTAGACTAGACCGTATAGTTTGTGGTCTGATCTGTGGTCTATACTTCAGCCTCTTGGTCTGGACCATAAACCATATATATGGTCTGGTTTGGACCAGACTGCACCGTTTCCCATCCCTAGGTGGTGGTCAACTCGTTGACTTGAAAATTTTCATTTTCGGTACCTGAAACTTTGAAAACTGATAGGATGTTTATTTTGGCCATAACTTGTTCGTTTGACGTCCAAACGAGGATCCGTCGGCGCCGATGGAGTTATTGAAGCGAGGAGTATATTATAGGTAGGAGTTTTGGAAATTTCAGAGTCTAATCAGAGTCGTATTTTCAAGGTGAGTGTAAAGGGGGTAAAATCTCTGTCGAGGTCTTTTAGTTTATGCTTTCGTATCAAGCTATTATTTAGTTAATTTTCTAGTATGCGCGATATGTGTGTGAGGCATCTCACCGCCTACTTAAGATGGAGGCACGCGTGGTGTAATGTATGAATGTATGTTTGTAATGTATATTTAATGGTAAGTTAACCCCCGGGCGGTTGGGCCACTACTGGACGCGGTAGATGGTCGGATCACTGCTGGACGGCGAGACGTAACACAATAGTTGATCGAGTGTGTTTGAGGTCACTATTGGACGGCGAGACGTAATGCAGTAGTTGACCAGGCATGGACTGGATGGCGAGACATAACGCAATGCCATAGCCGAGTTTGGGTATGCAACCGGACGACGAGACGTAACGCCGTTGGCATACTAGGGTAGGGACACCGGACGGTGATACGTAACTCGATGGTCGCTAGTGTTTGGTATCTAAGTTCAGGATAGAAGTAGTGAACTTCTATGAGTTCAGGATAGAAGTAGAGAACTGCTATAATAAGCTAGCTGAAAGGATGATTAATTAAGAGCAGAAAGCGAGAACGACTTTCGTGCTAGTAAGGAAACTCTAATAACGTGTTAGTAGGAAGTTTGCCTAGGGCAAAGACCTTAGGAAGTAATGACGAGACTGAACCCTTCTCACTCACCAGGTTGAGGAAGGGTTAGCAGAGGTGGACTTCGAGAAGAGGCAAAGCGAGGTGGGAAGCCGCCCCAGAGTGGACGAGATCGAGGGAAGCTCAGCGAGAAGTTAGAGCTATAGTTATTTTCATTTGTTTTGTTCATGATCATGAGTATATAAACTGGAGATTCCATGTTTTGAGTTTGAGTGGTTTTGTTTACTATGGATCTGGGTCGCCCTACTGTTTAGGGCATTTTGTTTGAATTTCTTGTGGAAAATACTTGCAATTATTTATTTTGTTGGGATTTTTTAGCACTATTTCAGTCGGCTCCAGAGCCATGTGTATTTCGGTTTGTTTAAAAGTATCGGGTAGTTATAATTTCCCAACAACTAAAATTATTGTCTTAATCACGATCAATAGAACGTGTTAAGATCACTTCACAAATCACTCATTTTTACCGAACTACGTGGACTTTGATCCCGACTACTCGGGTACGTAGACAACCAATAGGTTCGAGTCCAACTAACCAAAAAATGTTTCTTTACTTTTGAGCACTACGTCAAAAGGTGTATGATCAATTTTAAATTATAACACCTAATTAATTGAATCCTATAATTAAATACGCAAATAAGGCGCAAATAATAAAACATCCAACCCTTAAAAAGGCTTATCGATTTAAGTAGTACAAATTATGAGCGTTGTGGGAAGTGAATACACTTCCCCACACGTAACCGTACTCCCGAACACAAATCTCTAATTTTCGCAAACCAAATCCCGGTACCCTAAAATTGAGACCGGATAAATAGATGTTCGATCCACCACAATATAAGGTCAATGGCAACTCCGAGTAAATCGCGACGGACTGCCCGATCTTGAGGGGCGGTTGCCACAACACCCATATTAACACGCACTATAAGTTAGAAATCATACACTAAATGATCATGCTTAGAGGTGAGTTGCAGGTGGTGTGTTAAGTGCATTCAGTTGGGATATAGACTCGTTGGGATATACAAATCTTAGCATAAGATGGCACACCGAGATTTTATTATTCTGTATATCGGCAATTTATCTATTACATACCGTTTTGTATAATAAATTTCAACAGTTTGAAGTAGTCATTTTAAAATGAAACGTTTTTCTGTTTGGTATTTTAAAGAGTTTATTTTCAATTCTAAAATTTGAATTTGATGGAATTGGAACTAGTTATAACAATTCCGAGGAATTGAGATGGAATTTCTAAATGAATCCCACAATTATTTACTAATTATAATAGAATGATATAATTATCTCTTTTATTAACTAAATTACTTATTCATATGACATACCAAACACAAGAATTCATTTGACTGAATTCTACACGAGAATTCATTTTATTTCTAAAGATTTGAATATGACATACACAAGATTTCATTTGACAATGAACTCTACACGATAATTCATTTTACAATGAAATGAATTCTTGATTCATTTGGTACCAAACAGTCTATTTAATGTATTTTGTAAAGGATCGTAGACATAATGTTGGGGGATTGCTATTCGTTGTACTAAAAATTATTAAATATCGTCCTAAAAAATGTTAAAGTTACATTTATATCATTTTATACATAATAGGTACTCTTCATCAAACAAACATATCATTAAAAATAATCAAATATCCTAAAACACCTATAACTCATAAATATTCAAATATAATTACAGAAAATTAGAAATCAAATTCTTTTAAAATTTGACTCACGCGCGACAAAATTTCAGTTCAACCCATGGTTGAAACAATGACTGACCACGGTTTTATCGTCGGTCAAATGAAAGTTTACCTCAGTTTGACCGCAGGCCAAAAGAAAATGAATTTTGTTTGACCGACGGTCAAACAACGGCAATCCTTTGTTCCGACCTAGATCAAACGGATTTCTTCTTCGTTTGGATTCCGACCCGATCTCCGCAACTAAACTCATGTCTTCTCCGACGTTCAGAGACACAGTTGGGTCAAATCCGTCGCCGCATAATCCACTTTCAATGGCGGAGTATTCACCGCAGCCAGGGCAGGCAAAGAGGTGTGTTGGCCCGCCCTCCAGCACAGGGCCTCCGAATATTAGGGGCCTCCATTTAGATTCATTAGTTACCGATCGTATATTGTATGTTGTATTTATAGTGTATGAATGATTGATTATGAGTATTATGACATGTTTAATAGATAATTTTAGCTATAATAACAGTTGAAAAGGATCAAATGGAGAATAAGAAAATCAAAGAGATAATAGATCATTTCAATTTAAACAATATAGAAAGATATTACATTTTGAATAATGGTATAATAATCATTTTAGTTTTATTATAGTTAAAAGTCAATTTGGAACACGTCTCGATTTTGAAATAGGGCCTCCACGATCTAGTAGACAACCACGCACCCACCTCTCGATCAATTTAGACTATTTTCATATCTCCATTTTATTTTTGCGCTATATCCATTTTCTCTTCCTTATAGATTTACTTTCCTCTCTACTTGGATTGGAAATTTGGTCATGGTCAAACTGGAAACGAGTTTATTCCTTTTGTAATCATTTTCAGAACTTAAGTATTTTTTTATAATTATTAAAAAAAAATATTTTAATAAACTTATGGGGAAACAAATTTAGAGCGACATTTTAAATTTTCGAACAGGGCCTCCAAATATCATGGGATGGCCCTGACCGCAGCCGGCAAGCGGCTTGTGGAGCTTCCAATTTCAGATGCGAGAGGGGTTGTTTGGTTGGTGAGAGAGGGAACATGGGGAGAGCCCATCAATTTGGAATGGGTTCATGGAAAGCTTTTCACACCAAATGGGTTCTCCCCTCTCTCCTCCTTTCAGCTCATCTTTTAAACAAGAGACGAGTTGAGTTCACGGCCGTGAACCATGAAATGCGTCCGTGAACTTCAGGCGTGCGCCAAAACGCGTCGCATCATTCACGTTTGTTCACGGTCAACTGCCTTCGTTCACGGTCTTAGTGACCGTGAACTCACCATGCGTCAGTAACCTCTGTTTTGGCTCTAAAAGCCTCGCGATTCACGGTCAAGGGCTCTTCTTCAAGGTCTTGCATGACCGTGAACTTCCTGGGAAGGCCGTGAACTGGTTCTTTGTCATTCGTGGAACATGTCTGACATCATTCTTTGTCATTCGTGTGAACTGTTATGGACTCAATTTCAGCAACCTTGCAGACAACTCCATTTGCCATGGCCCCCGTTACCACCATCTATCTGCTCCTAGGTTGTGAAGCAATCCCTGTTCGGAGACATATGGTATGAGGTTGTAGTATCTAGAAACCACACATCCCCACGATGTGCCTTCTCATCTACAGCCAAGGCAAGATCGTCTTCAGAACTATTGTCCACTTCTGCCACGGCAACTGAACCTTGTTTCTTCTGTTGCCCTCTTCTCTTGGGACATTTGTACTTCCAATGTCCCACTTCCTTACAGTTGTGGCAAGAATCACCTGGCTGTGGACCGGGACCCTTGGAATTCTTGTTTGAATTCCCTTTATCAGATTTGTTCTTTCCCTTTCCACCTATAACAGCCAAACCCGATGCCTCACCACCTGTACCAGATCCAGACGCCTTATGTCTGATCTCTCTTGTATGAAGAGCAGACCTGGCATCCTCCAACGACACGCTTTCTTTACCGACAATAAAAAAACCAATAAAATTCTCATATGAACTCGGCAAAGAAACCAACAGGATTAGGGCAGCATCCTCGTCATCAACTTGAACATCTATATTACGCAGATTCAGCAAAATAGAGTTAAGCTGTTCGAGATGTTCCCTCAAAGGCGTACCTTCTTGCATCCTCAAGCTGAACAACCGTTGCTTGAGATGCAGCTTGTTGGTTAGAGACTTCATCATGTACAGACTCTCTAGTTTCAACCACAAGCCCGCGGTAGTCTTCTCAGCAGTGACTTCAATGATGACGTCATCAGACAATGATAGCATGATGGTCGAGTGGGCCTTCTCCTCCAGGGTATTCCACTCATCGTCATCGACCGCTGCCTTCTTCTGTTTCGCAGACAGCGGCCCCCATAGCCCTTGCTGTTTTAATAAAGCCTGCATCTTGATCAGCTATATAGCAAAGCTGTTCTTCCCCGTGAACTTTTCGATCGTCATGTTCACCGACATCATTCTTCTGAATCGAAAACCCTAGCTTGATTTCCAGCCGCGGCTCTGATACCACTTGTAATAAACGCGCTGCTACGGATCGGGAAATTGACGAAATCGATAAAGCAGGAATACGAAAGCGAGAATCGAAAAACACAGACACACGATTTACGTGGTTCACTAACACGATGTGTGTTAGCTAGTCCACGGGCGAGAGAGAGCCAGTTTCACTATATCGAGGAGATTACAGATTACAGAGGAGTATGAGAAGTATTTATAGTACTTCTCCATGTGGGTCTAAACCTAATCCAATCTGGCAAAGGATACGGTTACAGACCAGGACCAGAACCCTAACGCAAATAACAGCGAGACCCTCGAGTACCAGTCGTTGCGGCTGATAGTCCGATTCAAGTCACATCAACACCACCCTTTAAGATTTTATTCTTAAAACTCAAATCTCAACTTAAACATTTGACTGACACTGGGATCCCTCACTAGCTAGTCTGGTTGCCAACTCATACGTATGAGAGCCCATCCATGTTTTCCTTAAACTTACACTTATCGTGGTGGCTCTTCACCACGATTCTCAAGAGCATAACTGCTTCTCATCTTAAAATATCTCAAGAGCATAACTGCTGCTCATCTTAAAATCTCAAGAGCATAACTGCTGCTCTGTCTGAAAATCTCAAATGGCAACGGACTGACGCTAGTGACTGAAAACACTTAAAACGACTTCACCTTCTTGAAGATGAGTTACTTCTTAAATAGAACTTGTTTCTTAAACTTTAACAATAACTTATAAACGTAAACTCAAACAAAATCACATATCATCAACCATAAGCACAATTAACCAACGACAATCACTTCATCAAAATACTTAAAGCTCGTAATACTTGAAAGAACACGTAAGGCGTAGAATTTACCCCCTTTACACTCACCTCTCAAATGTCGATACTTGAATTCGTTGGACGCGGAGATTCTTAACTTGATCGCTTCCTTAATCCTATCAATTGAAATTAATTACCCTTGTCGGTATTCCATAAAGTTTTACGTCCCCCTAGTTTAGTCCCAACATTCTTTAAAAAGGGCCTTGAACTTCTTGAAATAATTTTCTCAAATATTGTGATTTTCCCCAAATTTTATCAAGACTTGAATTACTACTGTCAACTCAAAACTCCTATAAATAAATCTCATAAATTTCTCAAAATATTTTACTTCTTAAGAACTCCAAATTTTGACTTAGAATAACTCTAAACATGAACCCAAATTATCGAGTAAAATTTACACCTTAACTAACTCCTTCTACTTATTCAATTTTACCAATAAAGAATTTTAGATCTATACTAACAACGCCTAAAATTCTCGATTTTAATTTTAACATGTGTGAAGGGACGGAAAGCCAAGATAACAATTTTAGAGTGAGAAAGTAGAGTGAGAAAGTAGAGTGTTGGGCGATTAGGGTTTGTGTGGTGCGATCTGGTCGCCGCGCCGGCGCCTGAGCCGGAGCCAATCTGTTCCCCCTCTTCTCTTTTATGTGGTTTGTTCTTCCTATTTCGTCATGGCTTCATCATCGACTTCAGCTCCAGAGCTGATCCCGACGAAGCCTTGGGCGAGCTTATTTGGCATTGCTGAGGCGAATCGCCTCTGTTACATCAAACCTGAGGTCGTGAACGGTGGATTGAGGATGCCAAAGTCGGTACGCGAGGAAGGTGCGGCGAGGTGGAAACACTGTCTGGTGGGTCAATTTCTGCAAGAGATTCCTCCATTGGTGGTATTGAGACGTTGGGCTAACAAGATTTGGGGAAGGAATGGTCAGGTAAGGGTCTCGCTCCTCTATGACAAGCTTGTACTCATTCAATTGCCGTCGCAAGCAACCTGCGACTGGATCCTGGAGAGTGGACCATGGTTTTA
The DNA here is from genome assembly GCA_946122785.1 of Linum tenue. NCBI lineage: Eukaryota > Viridiplantae > Streptophyta > Magnoliopsida > Malpighiales > Linaceae > Linum > Linum tenue. The sequence continues at coordinate 16,283,090 of CAMGYJ010000011.1, read as the reverse complement.
CAACGACAACTTGTTGTATCTCCGTCCCTGGGCTCCGGGAATAAGTGCTGAAGATTTGGGCAAGAAGGCTCTTCCGATCTGGCTGAAGCTGTCGAATGTTCCGCTCGAGTATGTCAACTACCAGGGTTTGAGCCGCATAGGTAGCTGGGTGGGGATTCCCTTGGGCGTGGATCACACTACGAGGATGGGGCGTAGGATGGGGTTCGCAAAGGTCCTGGTTGAGTTGAAAGCAGAAGGTCCATTCCCGGATGCAGTGACTATCTGGCCTGATGATGATGTTCCGATTCAGGTCAGGGTCGAATACTGTCATCTTCCCGCAGTTTGTCCGGTTTGCAAGCTGTTTGGAACGGGCTGCTGTGAGGTTGTGCCGGGGCAGCAGGTGTGGGTGCCTAAGTCTAAGTCTGGGCAGAATGATCAGGCTGGTGAACAGAGGGCTGTCGGGTTCCCCTTGGTTCCATCAGTTCCTCAGGTGGAGTGAGAGCATACAGTGGTGCATCAGGACTCAGGTTCGGTTGTTGGCTCTCCATCACTGGTTCATCCTTCCTCCAGAATTACTATAGGTGGGATCAACCTGGATGTGGCATTCTCGGAAGTATCCTCTCCTTTGCCTGCTGCAGGGTTGTCTCCACAGTTACCCTCAGAAGCGGAGTTCCAAATGGTGGTTCATGGAGCCAAACCGCGTCTCTGGTCTCCTGCACCTAGCCCTACTAGTGTGCTGGCTGTTTCTCCCTCTTCTTTCAGTATTCTGGCGGATCAGGGTGAGGAGGTAGTTCGTTTGCAGGATGCTCCTAAACGAGGTAGTAAGAAGTTGGGGCTTCAGCCCCAGACTTCAGCATGAATTGCTTAATATGGAATGTTCGAGGATTTAACAAATCCTCGAAGAGACAGGACTTCTCCCAGGTCCTGAGACGTCTCAATATTAGTTTGGTAGCTATCCTGGAAACTAGAGTGAGGCAAGCTAAGTCAGAGGAAATTGCAGAGGGTTTTCTTGTTGGTTGGGAAAGGCATTTGAGTTATTGTGAATCGGATTTGGGTCGGATTTGGCTGTTCTTGAAGCCGGAAGTTAAGGTGACGATATTGAAACCAGGCAGGAACTTTGTACATACTATGGTTCAGGAGCAGGGAGGTGAATTGTTCTTTTTCACCGCTGTTTATGGCGCGAATGATGAAGTGGAGCGTAGAGATACATATGCAGCTATAGGGCAAGTAAAAGTGATTGGTACCCCTTGGTTAGTGGGAGGCGATTTTAACGCAATTATGAAGCCAGAAGAAGCCTCAAATCAGGTCCAGGTGTCCTCGAGTATGACAGAGTTTGATGAATGGCGGAATAACATGGAGTTGGAGAATGTTAACACTCTAGGGCCTTTGTTTACCTGGGTTAACAATCAGCAGCAGAATCCTATTGCTAAACGGCTTGATAGGGCTTTGGTAAATGTTGATTGGCTTTCTGTTTTCCCTTACTGTGTTACTGAGGCTGTACCAGGTACCTTCTCTAATCACTGCGGTATTTTGATTAAGGCTAAGGGATCTGAAAAAACACTGCCGAAACCTTTTAAGTACTTTGAGTTTTGGGGGGATCATCCTGATTTCCTACCATTGGTGGAGAAAGCATGGTCAGTAAGTATTGCTGGGCATCCCTGGGTTATTGTTCATAGGAAACTTCGTGAAGTCAAAAGGGTCCTGATTCAGTTGAATAGGGATCATTTTGCAAATCTCCCTACTCAGGTAAAGGAGCTCGAAAAGAAGTTATTGCTGATAAAGGCAGAATGCTTTTCTGCACCTACTGAGGTTAACTTGCAGCTGAAGAAAGAGCTTGAAGCTCAATTGGAGGATGCAAAAAAAGCCGAGGAGGGATTGTATTGGCAAAAATCAAGGGAGGCAGGGCTTAAAAGAGGTGACAAGAGTACTAGATATTTTCATCAATCAGTGAAAGTCAGAACAGCCAAAAGAGCAATCCGAAGAATTAGAACAGAAGATGGAGTGGTGGTTGAGGATGTGGAACAGGTGGCTGATGCTGCGGTTGATTTTTACCAGAAATTGTTTGGGGTGGCTAACTTAGACATCAAGCCAGATCAGCAGCTTCTGTCAGGGGTGGTCCATAAGCAGCTATCTCACCAGAGCAAGGAGTGGTTATGTCAGCCTGTATCAGTTGAGGAAATCAGAGAAACGGTATTCCATATGAACATCCACAAGGCGCCAGGCCCTGATGGGTTCTCCTCTGGCTTCTTCAGGCGAACTTGGCACATTGTAGGGGAGGACATTACAAAAGGAATACAGGCTTTCTTTGAGAGCAATCGACTTACAAGTGGGGTCAATGCCACTGCTGTGGCACTGCTTCCAAAGGTAATTAATGCTGAGACTTTTAAAGAATTCCGTCCAATTTCATGCATTAATGTCCTATATAAGGTGATTGCAAAAATTTTAGCCAAGAGGCTTAGTGAGGTGTTGCCTAGTGTTATCAGTCTTAATCAAACTGCATTTATCAAAGGTAGACAGATTGTAGACAATATTATGTTAGCTCAAGATCTTGTTAGTGGATATCATAGGGAGAAGCTATCCTCAAGATGTGCAGTTAAGATAGACATTATGAAGGCCTTCGACTCGGTTAACTGGGATTACTTGTTCATGATTATGAGGCTGATGGAGTTCCCTGCTAAATTTCTGGACTGGATTTATATTTGTTTATCAACGGCTCACTTCAGTATCTGTGTTAATGGTGGAATGAAGGGGTTCTTTAGTGCTAAGAAGGGGGTGAGGCAGGGGGACCCCCTCTCCCCCTATCTGTTTGCACTAGCAATGGAAGGGCTCTCGGGTATGCTCATTAAAGCCTCAGAGCAGGGTTTGATTCCATTTCATCCGTTGTGCAGCAAAATTTCATTAAATCACCTTTGTTTTGTGGACGATTTGTTGATTTTTACAGTGGGATCAGCTAGAGCTATATTGGCAGTGAAGCAGGTGTTAGACAAGTTCTATTGGCAATCGGGTTTAAGGTGCAATCCAGCAAAATGCTCAGTATTCTTTGGCGTGGAATCAGTTAAATATAAGCAAAATGCCCTGGAATTATCAGGGTTTGCTGAGGGTTGTTTACCTGTAAAGTACCTGGGATTGCCCCTCATCTCAGGGAAGTTGACTGATAGGGATTGTGATGCATTGGCATCAGCAATCACAAAGAAGGTTAGGTCGTGGAGAGCAAAAACACTTACATTTGCTGGCAGATTGCAACTGATCAACTCGGTGGTGACAGGTCTGATTCAATACTGGCTACAGGTATTCATCTTGCCTAAGAAGATCTTAAAGAGGGTTCAGAAGATTTGTATGGACTTTTTATGGCATGGCAGTGAGACAGGAAGAGCGAAAATTGCTTGGGAAAGGGTGGCCAGGCCTAAGAAAGAAGGTGGGTTGGGGATTCGGGACTTTAGCTCCTGGAATACAGCTTGTTCTCTACGTTTGCTGTGGTTATTGATGATGAAATCAGGTGCTATTTGGGTTGCTTGGATGCTACGATATCGCTGTAAGACTGGAGATATCTGGACCATGAAGGAGAATGCTAATAGCTCCTGGGTTTGGCGAAGAATTCTGAAGAAACGCTCACAGGTGCAGTCTTTTCTTAGCAGGCAGGGGGATTGTGCCTTGTGGGATGGGAAACCTATGGAAAAGTACTCGATAAAGCGGGTCTGGGATACTCTACGTCCAAAAAGCAGCGCTGTGGAGTGGTATAAGTTAGTCTGGGGGCCGAATCTTGTGCCTCGTTTTAGTTTTATTGCCTGGCTGGTTTTACTTGATGGCATTACTGCGAAAAGTAAACTGTTGCGTTGGGGGAAGGTGAGTGAGGATAAGTGTGTCCTTTGTGGCATGGCAAGTGAAACACGGGATCACCTGTTTGTCGCTTGTGAGTATACTCGGCTGTTGTTGCAGGGGTTTTTGCAGGATGGTTTGGTCCGAGGATCTTGGGTGGAGACTGTGCAGGCTCTCTGTGCAGCAGTGCAGCGAGATCCGCAACGAGGAATTAATGTTAAATGGTGTCTCTTTGTCACTTATATTTGGCAAGAACGTTGCAGGAGATGCCATGATGAGGCTCCGCGAGAGGTTAATGTAATTAGGGAGATAATGTTGAGGGATTTACACATATTAGGTCTGCAGTAGTTGTGGTAGTGATGTAAATGGGCTGCTGGGTTTTTTTAGTTGCTGTCAAAGTCATTTCTTTTGCTTTGGGATGCCGTTTTGGTGTCCCTGTTTTCGTTGTATCTTGGATTGCTGATTTGGCAATTCGTTACTTAATATAAAGGGGTAACTGATTCAACGAAGAAAAAAAAAATTTAACATGTGCAACCAAAATTCTAGTTTGCAAAAAAAATTAATAAACTATAAAAATAACTCATACAGTAATTAAATAAATTAAAACCGTCATCATTTTAATTTTTAAAATTAACAACATGACTCCAAAAGTTTCCAGAAAATTTTTGGAGAACCATACTGGCCTCTAGCTCCCAGGAAAATTCCAAATCTGACGAAAACACTTGCAACCCATTTTAATGTACCAAAAACGTTTTTCTAACTATTTTTATAAATAGAAAAACAGCTCCAAAAAAATTTCAGATTAATACTCAACCATTCTCTTGATTTTATACTATTTATAAAATCATCAACTCACGAAAATACATACTGTAAAACTTCTACAATAATAATAATCTTGATAAAATACTATTTTTGGCCCATCGTCACTTTTCAAAACAATAGGGACTAAGTTGTTCGAACTGATAATAAGGGACTAATCTGAAAATTTTCTTGCAGACCGAAACAGAATTACCGTCATAGTACTTATACTTTTCAAATTTACGATATTAGTACCTGAATCATCAGATTTGCGCCCCAAATCTAGGGACTCGTATCTCCCTCGTCTGACGTCGGAATTCAATTCCGTCGAAACTAGGATGCTCCTGGGATCGCCCTCTTCGCGATGATGCCAGGGAGGTCGACTACACCGGTACCGCCGACGTGCTTCTCGGCGAGCCTCTGATCCCTTTCCGGCGAGACTATGGTACGCGGGAGTCGCCGGACTATTTCCGATACTGGAGGTTGCAGAAGGGAGGAACGACGCGGCGTTGGCGCTGCTGCTTACGAGGGAGGAGCTATTTCTTTCTTTCTACCTTTCCTCTTTCCTTTGTTTTACGGTAGCGGCGTGACGGTTTTGAGGAGGCGAAGTAAATGGGGGAAATGGATGGGGTTAGTGTCGTAGCGGGTTTTGGGGTTTCTTAATATTTACTTCCTCTTTTTTCCCCACTTCTTTCCTGGTGTAACTGGATGGGGATGAAGATGATTATAATATTAATATTATTATTATTATTATTATTATTATTTCTACTCTACGGACTACGGTTGCAACCCTTAGCACGTAACCGTTAAACCAATAATTCTCGTATTATGGTCGAACTTAAATTTAAAAGTCGGGGTGTTACAGTTCCAGCACGAAATGGACAAATGTATAACTAAAAAGAAAAAAATCATATATATGGTAATTACTTATGCACTTTTGGAGTATGTTGTACTGTGAATCAGAACTATCGGTTATTATTGTTAGATTAAATAAATGTTATTATTTGAGTTAGAGAATTAGGTACTTAGGTCCATCCATTAGAAGTTAGAGTATAGTATTATGTCCTGAACTCTAGTTAATTCATGACTTAGTTAGCAAAACTCGATGCCTTATGGTAAGATAGCATACGCTAACCTGAACTATTAAAAATAGTAAACAAACATAATGTTCTGCCGTTATCATGTTGCTTTCGGCAATAGCCAAGGATCATAGATAGTTCTTTACTCCCTAATTTTCTGAATTCAAACCATATATTACCACTTTTTATAAATAAATATTAACTGCAGTTTTGATTAGTAGCAACATAACAAAGTACATCTAATATGTCTAAATGTTGGTATATTATACGTCGGTCGGGCGTATGCTAGCGTTTAGTATATATATATTAAGAAAAATATATATAAAATATTATTTGGTCATTATTTTCTTTCCTTTTGGCAATAACCAAGGTGTCATACCCAGTGTTTTAGTTAAATATTCTCTGAACCCAAACAATAAGATCACTTTAATAAGAAAAATAGTAAGCAATGATTCTGATTGGTCATAGTATATCAAAGCACATCTAATAAGCGTGAACGCTTATGTATATTATAGAACAGGTGTGTACCCTAAAATATGTTCTATATATTAAAAAAATACACAAAAATTATTATCTGGTAGTTATCTTATTTCCTTTTGGCAATAGCCAAGGTGTACAATTCTATATACGATAGGCGCGTACTCTAACATATGTTTTATATATTAAAAAAATACATAAAAATTATTGTCTGGTGGTTATCTTGTTTCCTTTTGGCAATAGCCAAGCTGTACAATTCTTTAGTCCTACGGTGCACAAAATGCAAACCCTCTTATGAGTTATGATATCCATTTGCTGTTGTTTATTTGCACACAATTTTCGAATTGCCACCAGCCTAATTAGAGACGGAATCCAGCAGGGCAGCATGCGCGCATCAAAAATAAAATGAGAATAATTAAACACTCTTATTAGGCTCCTGAAACGACACCGGAAGAAAGCCAGGAGCGTAAGCTACGCGCGCTTAGGGGGAAAAAAATGAGAACGGGCACACTATAAAACGTTGTTAGGCAATATTAGGCAACAGTAACCATGATTTAGCTTTAAATATATTAACTACTAGTAATCAGCCCGCTCTCCGCGGCGGGATATGTTACATTTCTGAATCCTCATAGATCTTACATGGAACATTGCAAGTTTAAAAATATAGATAATGGAAATATAAATCATAAGAGAGTTCAATTTTATACCACATTCGTAATACTATTTGCCCGCAATTGAGAGCGGATTGAAAGTCTTTTACTACTGAAATGTTTATATTGCTGCGAGGACCAATGATTTTGGGATTTTAGATTACAATGTACCGAGAAAATAACAACATATTATCTTATTGCTGGAATTATTTTCAAAAGACTGTCTTGTGCAGTAATGCAACACCAGCACACAAAGTAAATACCTAAATAGAAACCTAAAGTAAATACCTAAGAGTGCAAGACACTAATGTTCCATTTGTGCTTGAGTTGTAACGTAGCGCCATGCACAAACGATAGTAGATAATGAATTTTCAGCATAAGAAAAATGCAGTTACATCGACACATTTCACAAATAAACAGTGACCAAATGCAGTGGAAGGAGAACATAGGTTGCCCATACAATTGGTCCTCCTCTTCAGCTTTCCCTTCTCACCTAGGAGATGGGAGCAAAGAAACTTGTAATAATTCAAAGAGAAGAATGAGATATCAACCAGTTTTAGGTAGCAAATTACAAAATAAAGCTCACTGCTCTAATTTGATGCATATCGTAGAGAAAATAACAACAATTTTATAAACCAACAACGACTGACTCAGTCTGCAATAAGCAAAGTTGGTCTCCCATAAACTTTGTTTGGCGAATATAAGGTATTCGCCTGGATGTACAATAACAAACTGTTCATGAGCTGGGAAATGAACTTCTAGCAAGAAACATCAGTTGGCAGAGAACGCATAGTTCCCACTTGATGGCGAGCCTTCATCATCTTCTTTCTACTCCTGCAACCAACGAAGATTAGAAGACAGTAAAAATTCCAAATATTTTAGCCGGTAATACTCTGCCCACTCTGAATGTGTTGAGTATTTATGGACATGTTTAGAACGCAGATATAAAACTGAAAAATCACAATACAGATTGGAAACCTCTTTGCAACCAGATACCCTACCTTACGGGAAAAGATTTGAAGGCTTGTTCAAAAGCACAACATATAACCCAACATATCAATATTGTTTCTAATTGGTTCTTCACATCACAACTCCCATAATCATTTCATGACAGCACAACTGACTCTAGTTGAAGTTTCCTAGCATTAGTGCAACAATGACCTCAAAGGAAAATTGAACCCAGAACCGAGAAATTGCCGAAATAGAAAAATGATTGAAGGCCGAAGTGAAAGAGAGTGAAGTTAAGAGAGACCAGTTAGTACACAAATACACCAGCTCCGACGCGGGCTCTTCAGCGTTCTAAACTTCTACCGCTTATATACTCTGCAGCACAAAAAATTAATTGATCCATATAACTTAAATTGGGATAAATAACTGAGTGAGGGAGTTACATGTCATGGGAATTCCTCCACTGGTTCCTTGCCGCCGCGGATCCGGTCGTCTTACGCTATGGATCTTCCCCATCATGGAACGACAACTTGATTTCTCCCAGTCGTGGATGTTGTCGCCATTCGCGGTGGTTCCCTCCATAGCGGATCTGCAACATAAAACTACAGTGCCAAACGAAACTCAAAGAGAGAAACTCATCAAAGGATTTAGAGGCCGGTAAAATCACCACCATCAATATGTTTCGAAACCTTCACGGTGCACAAAGAATTCCAGTACCATATCACTCGTCCCCATTGATCCACTACCCAGGACATCGTGGCCTTTCCCGAAGGCCGACCAACGGATTTCTTACAATGAACTCGTCGATATCTCCTTCAAAATCAATCAATTAATCAATCAAATCAATTGGGGGAGAAAGACAAATAGATAAGCTAGTTGAAGATGGAGAGAAAACGATCACCTGATCAACAGCTATAAATCTTGGACAAAATCCTTCCACGCTCGATTACTCCTCACTTTGGGTTTCTCACTCGATTACTCCTCAAATCCAAGCAAACCTCCACCTTTGTTAGCCTCTACCCAGGGGCGGATACATGGGCCTCTAGGGGTGTCCCGGGACACCCCTAAAAATTTGGGGAAACGATTATCCAACTTCCGATAATAGTTTCGTATGGGTATACAAAATGTCAAAATATAATTGGTAATCCGGGACACCCTAACATTTGAAAAAATGATTATCCTACCATCAATAATAGTTTGCTTATGATTAACAAAATATAAGTGGTAGTTCGTGTTATTCCAACCTAGGACACTACTATTATCAAACATATTCTAATTATGTTGCTACTCATTCGTTATTCTATTTTAAACATCATGCAACAGTAAAACACTATTTCTTTATCCCCAACTATTTTCAATAACTAATAATTAAACTACGTACACGCTACCTTTAATTTTGAATTGATTTTATGGTTACATGGCAAGTGTTGAAAGAGTCTTTTCTACTTCGAGCTACATTAAGAACAAGGTTAGAAATCGAATATGTGATAAGTTCGTGAAGTATTGTCTAGTAGGATATGTAGATTTTTTTTAATAGTGCAGACACGGAGTTTATTTATATTATTTTTTCAAAATATGAAAACACATCATGAATTTAATAAAAATGTATACAAGTATGATATTTTTAATATACGAATTATTGAATTTATTATTTAATTAAATTTAATTTTTAAGAGGACACCCCTGTGAAAATTTTCTGAATTCGCCACTGCCTCTACCTAGGATTCAACAACCACCGCCCGCCACCGGAATCTCTACCAGGAAATCATCGCCTGCAATTTCATGGAAAATAAAAAAAAGAATTACAAACCCAGTTGGAAAAGCTAAACATCACACAGAAAATAGACAAAACAAAACCATCAAGTTCTCACCATAAAACTTCGGGGATCATAAGCTGATTCTCCTCTCGTGGATGTCTTCTTTGCGCATCGTCCAACGTCGATCTATAAATTAAGAGGTGTCGCTGATCTGGCGCGTCAAGGTCTTCTCCGTGTTTTCCCCACAACAGAGGAATCTTTTCGTCGTCAGAGAAGGTGTTCGTAACGGGCTAAGATCTGGTGACTAAGGGGGTCCCCTTAGTCATATGGCTAAGTGAATCTCCACCCTTGCACCTCATTAAAATCCAAGGGCTCCTATTAATCCAATTTAATGAAGGACAATATAGTAATTATAGACTTTTTAATTTTTAATTATTAATTAATTAAAAAAACATCACTGGCGCGTCTCTTCTCGGCTGGGATTTTCGTCACCGTAGCGTGTCCCATCTCTTCCCGCCGGCCAGCAATCCGGCGTCCATTCTCGTCCACAGGTGGCCATTTTTATGGGGAATTTTCCCCTCCCAAATCAAGGTCCACAGAGAGAGATGCCGCCTTCCATGCTCAAGGAGAGAGAGAGAGAGAGAGATTTGGTCGGAAAATTTTCTGATCGGAAAATTTTTTCGGCGAACAAAATTTTTCCGGCGAACATCGTCGCCGGAGAAAAATTTCCCGGCGACAGTGCTAATTTTGTAATGTTTGTATGCTTTGTTATTTTGTAATGTTTGTCGGTTTTTTTTTTGTAATGTTTGTAAACTTTGTTATTTTTGTTAACCATGTTTGTAAACTTTGTCATTTTTGTGCACCATGTTCGTAATGTTTTTTATGTCTAAAAAACACCCGGGTTGACTTTGGGAAGGAGCCCCTCTATATAGGGATGGAGCCTCAAAAGTCAACCCGGTTGTTTTTTCTTTTTGTATGGTTTGTATTGTTTGTCGGTCTAGTTTGTATTGTTTGTACAGTTCATACGTTTGTAATGTTTGTATGTTTTGTCGCTCTAGTTTGTACTGTTCGTATGTTTGTATGGTTTGTACTGATTGTAAATCCGGTTTGTATACTTCGTAATTTTCCATAATACCCAAACTACCCCTGTCATTAATTAAATAGCCCTTCCCACTTTTTAACCATTAGATTGAAGTGTCCAGATCTAAGGGCTGGGAGGGGCTTAGTCAAGTGACTAAGCACCCCCCCTTAGTCACCAGATCCGCTCTCGTTCGTAACACACTTATAGCCCACAAGACCACGACCGGCTAGAAGACAACACAGAAAGGAAGAAATCGTTGAACTGACCTGAAATAGAGAAAAAATGAGATTCTATGATCCAAAGCTTCGCGTCCATGGGAGAGAGTAATCGAGTGAATTCCAAGATGAGAGAGAGAGAGAGAGAGAGAGAGAGATATGAGATGATATGCTGTTGTTGAGAGAACTGGGAGAGAGGCATCGTCAGCATCTATGCAACACAAAAAGAGAGTGAAATGAGATATCGATGGGCAAAGAAGGGATGGGAGAGAAGGAATGGTGTCTGGGCTGAGATCAGGTGACTAAGGGGGGTCCCCTTAGTCACATGGCTAAGTAAATCCCCACCCTTACATCTCATTAAAATCCAAGGGCTCCTATTAATCCAATTTAATGAAGGGCAATATAGTAATTGCATATTTATTTTTAATTTTTAATTATAAAAGAAATAAAAACAGTCGTTCCGTCCCCGTCCCTTTGCGTCGGATCGCCTCCCGTCCGCCTCTGATTATGGGCGCCATTATTTTTCCCCGCCGCCGTTCCGTTTTGGGGAAAGCTCCTGGCCGGGGCTTTTTAATTTTGGCCCATGGCCACCGGCGCCGTCATTTATGGTGTGGCAGATTTAATTTTGGCCCATGGCCACCGTCGCCACCAGAGAGAGAGAGAGAGAGAGAGAGAGTTTTTGGTCGGGAAATTTTCTGATCGGAAAATTTTTTCCGGCGAACATCGTCGCCGGAGAAGAATTTCCCAGCGACAGTGTTAATTTTGTGATGTTTGTTGACATATTTTGTAATGTTTGTATACTTTGTTATTTTGTAATGTTTGTCGGGTTTTTTTGTAATGTTTGTAAACTTTGTTATTTTTGTTAACCATGTTTGTAAACTTTGTCATTTTTGTGCACCATGTTCGTAATGTTTTTTATGTCTAAAAAACACCCGGGTTGACTTTGGGAAGGAGCCCCTCTATATAGGGATGGAGCCTCCAAAGTCAACCCGGTTGTTTTTTCTTTTTGTATGGTTTGTATTGTTTGTCAGTCTAGTTTGTATTGTTTGTACAGTTCATACGTTTGTAATGTTTGTAAATCTGTTTGTATGTTTTGTCGCTCTAGTTTGTACTGTTCGTATGTTTGTATGGTTTGTACTAATTGTAAATCCGGTTTGTATACTTCGTAATTTTCCATAATACCCAAACTACCCCTGCCATTAATTAAATAGCCCTTCCCACTTTTTAACCATTGGATTGAAGTGTCCAAATCTAATGGCTAGGAGGGGCTTAGTCAAGTGACTAAGCACCCCCCCGTAGTCACCAGATCCGCACTCAGCAGTGAAATAATAGAGAGGTAGGTAGCTTGTGTGGTGGAAAAATGGTCACCAAACTTCCTTGCGAAGGATCGCAATAATCAAGAAACCCCTTTGGGCCCTAAACCACAACAACACTTCTCCCAAAACTTCTCCATCATCACCAGCAAGACAATCCCCTCGCATTTTCTGCTTTCTTTCTCATCATCTTCCCCCCTCACAGTGGTGTAGTTCCCAAAAATTCTCGGGCATAGGGAATCACATGCAATTTGAAGGAGGGAAGGACCGAGAGAGATAAGGAGAGAAAAAGTGAATATGAAGGGGGATTCGAGGGCCACGTGATGTCCACAGCAAAAACAGAGGGCAAAACCGTCTGGCCCACACAAAGGCGAGCAGCCAATAAGAAAAGGCGGTCGGGCCCAACTGCAGACCAGGGACCAATCAGAGGAAGGTGAATAGTAATTCTGAGTCTAAATGAACAGGAATTTCGTGTCTAGGCGAAGAGTAAACTCAGTCTTGGCGCACAGGAACCGTGTCTTTGCAAATAACTTTTTTCAATTACCAATTATACGAAGATTATTTTCACCCTTCTTTTAATTCACAACACTATATTTCTATGTCTCTCCCTCTGCCCTTAGGTATATTGATGCAAACAACATGTAGAAAGCTGCAACTTTGTGGGGGAAAGTTAATCTGCTAACTTGAAAATTCGTTAGCAGATACTAACTGATATCCAAAATACATGAACTAGTATCCAAGTACTAAAGTATCTAGAGAGCACAGACTAGTATTCAAAGTTTGCTAACTGATATCCACCAGGAATCAACTATTATCCCAAATTCACAAACTAATATCTAGACAACACAGAATAGTATCCATATAACACATAATTAGTATCCCGATAACACTTAAGAGTATCCAGATAACACATAAGAGTATCCATATTGAATACTAGTTGGTTGATTGTGGATATTAGTTGGTATCTGCTATCTGGATACTAGTTTGTGATGTTTTGAATACTAGTATGTGTTATCTAGATACTCAACAGACTTAGATATTAGTTCATATATTTTGGATATTAGTTAGTATATACTAACGAATTTTCAAGTTAGCAGAATAACTAGGCTGACTTTGTGACGTCTTGGTGGGTGTGGTGATGAGATTTTACCGAATCCATTATCAAAGAGCCATTGATCTATCGTAGGATTTATTAGTTGTGACTATTTGATGTAATAGTGTTTATGGTTGTAAATATCAGTGTAATTGCATTCATTAGTAGTGATTCGGTAGTTTGTGATCCGGTAGTTGGATATATTAGAATGTAGTAGTTATTTTTAAGTAGTGATTCTTATTGTAATTATTGATTTTTGTTAATATTAGTAGCGATTTGGTTATGACATTACGGTGCCCGACCAAGAATTTCTGGCTCAGATCTTGGGGGTAGGGGCGGTTGGGGCCCATGACAAATACCTAGGTCTACCTTCCCTGATAGCCCGCTCTAAAATGGCTACTTTTCGATACCTCGAAGAAAAGCTCCTTGAGCGTCTGCAGGGGTGGAAACAAAGGACATTGTCATGGGCTGCCAAGGAGGTCTTGATTAAATCAGTTGCCTTGGCGCTTCCGTTGCATGTCATGTCCTGTTTCAAACTACCCCTTTCCCTGTGCAGGCTTTTGGATAAGCACGTGGCACGGTTTTGGTGGAATGTGGTTGAGGGCCATTCTAAGATTCGTTGGTTATCATGGAGGAATATGTGTCGAAGCAAACACGAGGGGGGTTTGGGGTTCCGCCGGTTTGAGCAGTTTAACCAGGCTTTGTTAGCCAAAATTGGGTGGCAGATCATTACTGACCCTCACTCCCTGCTAGCGCAAGTCTATAAAGGAAAGTACTTCCCTACTGGTACGTTCCTTACGGCTACGGCAAGATCTCGGCCATCGTGGGGCTGGCAGAGTATTCTGCATGGCAGGCTGTTACTGGAGCAAGGGTTAAGATGGCAAATAGGTAATGGGAGAAAGGCGTCCCTGCTGTCTTCGACTTGGATTCCTCAGCTTCACCCCTCTCCTCCGAGGTACAACCCCCGGGTGCTCCCGGAAGGGAATGACCTTTGTGTGGAGGAAGTTCTTTGTCCTGGGGAGGGATGTTGGAATGATTCGAAGCTCAGTCAATGGTTTGACCCCCCAACCTGTCGTGCCATAAAGTCTATCCCGCTTCCAAGACACAGCGTAGAGGATCGTCTTGTCTGGCAAGGCACTGCGGATGGAGCTTTCACGGTTAAATCGGCCTATCACCTTGCCGTCCGGTTGGATCAACAAAGCAGTCGTTGTAAAGCTACAGTTAGTTGGATGGATAAACCGAGTTGGATCCGGGTTTGGGAGGCCAACATACCACCGAAACTTAAGATGTTTTTATGGCAAATTTTAAACCGGATTATCCCACTACAAGAAAATGCATATCCAGCAACATCATTATTTGTAGCTAAAGTATTATTATTTTGTGGCTAAATGATATAGCCATAAATAAATAAATTTGTAGCTTGCGTAGCTAAAAGTGGCGCAGCTAAAGGTTTGCTACACATTTTTTTACTTACGTAGCTAAAACTAAATACTTTTAGCTATAGAAAAGCAATATTATAGCAAAAGTACAACAAGAATTAGCCACGAAGCCAAACTGATGTAGCAAAACTATCAAAACATTTAGCTACATTGCATATAAAACATGGCTTAATTCAATTATTAGCCACACATAATCTTATTCAGAACTAAACACTCATACTTTTTGCCATGAATAGTTGTGTGAAATTGCTATGGGTGGCAGGCCTTTTTCTCAAAAAAGAAAACTCCAGATAATATTTTTTTTTTAGGATATTAAAATTCATAATTATATTTTACATTTTTATGGGGTTGAAATCTAGGGCTCATCACATCAATAAGAGAAACAATAAGTAAAAAAAATATTATTCAATAATCAATACTCATTAAATTCACTAATTTGATCAAATATAACATTGTTCAATACAATATAAGATATACTATTTTATATAAGATACAAAATAGTATACATCATTATCACATAAAGAAAAATGTAATAATATCTTAATAAACTCGTAATACTATTTACAAAGATAAGTACAAATTGCCAACAAGCTAACATCTCAAATCAATAAATTCATGATTATAATTATTTGCTTCTTCCGCTATGATTCATGCGAGTTTAGTTCCATCTCCTGGAAAAGAAAGAAAAGCACTTATAAGTTCCATGGCAGAATATTAAGAATGCATACTAAGTACTAGCCTAATATATGTACGGTTATAAAGTGAGAAGTGTTTTTTCCGTCCCCTTTAGAAACAATAGGTATCAATGATATTCAGGTTAAATAAACAAGGACAGATGTAGTGGCTTACAATTGAGTTCGTTAGGCTGAATTTAGATAAGTATTGACAATAGTCTGTTATATTGAATGAGAAAAGATCATATGGTCATTAGAAATATATGTGCAGATAATATATTTAATAGTTCGTCATATTGAATTTGATGCTCAAACAATATGAAATCGGTGTACAAAAACCTGAGAAATATGAACAGATTCTATAGATGTAGATGAAAAAACTCCAAATTTGACTAATCAAGTTCTGAGGATGGGATCTCAAGATCGGATTCCTCCGTAGATTAGTAGAGAGGTGAATGAAGGATACCTCCATCGCTGATGAACGAAAGACGCCATGGAGCTTTAGCGTGCTGTGTAGTGATGGTGGAAGAATTGTGGAGTGAATAAGCCGGAGATTCCAATTGGCTTTGGTGTGAAAAAGAGGTAGAGGCGGCGTTGAGAAGGTGTTGCGGCAGTGCGGCTAGGGCTCTCTAGGAATAAAAAGATAGCTAGGGTTTGAAAGAGGAGTCGAAAAACCCTTTTAAAACATTTTCCTCCTACAATTACTGAATTTGTAGCATTACTAAATACCAAGTTGTGCTTGCAAGTTAAAATTTTATAGCAAATACACAATATGAATAGTTTCACCTGTTTAGCGATATAGCTAATTGTCATAAACAACTATGTATTTATCTTTCATGGCTAAAACAAAATTTTCAATATGACAATAGCCACAAATGTCTATTTATAGTGGCTTAATACACTATTTTGCTTTATTGTTTCCGTTGAGCAGAACGTTCGTGGCAAATTGAATACCAATTGCCATGTTACAAAAACTTCGAATCAAAATAATTAAAGTAGCTACGTCGTGTAACATTTGTGGCTTAATAAAATAATAATAGCCATTTGAAGAGACTTTTGCAGCTATTAATCTGTAATAGCTACAAAACATTTTTTCATGGCAATGATTTTGTGGCTATATGTGACATTTCTTGTAGTGTCCCCACAACTGAGGCGCTTAGGAATAAGGAGGTGGTGGTTCATCCTAGGTGTCCTGTCTGTTGGGAGGCAGAGGAAACCATGGAGCATTTATTTCTGGACTGTCCAGTGGCTAGGGCGCTTTGGGATTATTCTGGCCTGGAATACCTAGGTCAGGCCCTGCCTCGCCATACCTTTCCGCTTTTTCTGAAACGACTGTTGGCTCTCATTCGACAACCGGAGCTGGTTATGACGGTGGTTGCTGTCCTATGGAGGATCTGGCGCTCTCGGAATTGGGTTGTTTTTGAAGGAAAGCAATTTGGGATCCCGGCCTTGCTGCGACAGTTACATCAGCAGGTGGATGAATGGTTGCGTTTGCCGATTGAGAAGGAAAATCCTACTTGTGTTTCTAGAGCTCCTATTATCTCCACAAGGGGTGGTAGGCAGATTATTTGTAGTTGGGATGGGGCGACTCGGCGGGGATCCCACTCGGCGGGAGGGATAGTGATAATGACTCCATCACGAGAAATTCTGTTGGCACGCGGGTTCCAGGTCCAGGGCATTGATGATCCGTTAGTAGTGGAGGTATTGGCACTTCGGGAGGCCTTATATTGGTGTCTGGAGAGTGGTTTCTTTGAGGTGTGCTTTGAAGGCGATGCCAAGGTTGTTATCGATAAAATCATTCGGGCAGAGGTTGGTGACACACGGATGGGGGCGGTATTGGAAGAGGTGGTATCTTGTTTTGCCTTGCATCCGGGGTTTGGTATTCGATTTGTAGGTCGTCGTAACAATAGGGTAGCCCACATGGTGGCTAGAAAGGCCCTTTCATTGTCTCCGACTGCGAGTCGTTTGTTTGATTTTCAGACCTGGCTGTTTTCCAGGGTGTAACTGTCTTTTTGGTAATTCAATATATATGAATATCTTTTGTCAAAAAAAAAAAAGTAGCGATTTGGTTATAAGTAGTAGTAGTTTTCATTTGTAATAGTAATTTATTATTTCTAGTAGTGATTTTTAACTAAAATCCGGCGTCCATTACTACTTAATTATTGGTAAATCGCTACTAATTAAATTGGATGTAGTGTACTTATATAAAAAATACTAATATAAGCCACCAAAATTACTACTTAAAAATCAGTAAAACACTACTAACGGGATTAAAATAACTGCGATGCTTAGACAAAAACACTACTGTAAGGCATCGAAATTGCTACTATGTTCTTGATGGTATTTTTGTAGCAGTACTTTTCATGTTAAAAAACTTCTTTGTAAAAGAGGAGAAAAATATTCAAAAAATTAATTAAAAAAAATATTTCAGAAAATACCGAATATACCCCTCAATCATATCCACCATCAGATTTACTCAAAACTAATGAACGGTGATTATAATGGTTAGTACAGTGCTAACCCCAAACTCCTCCCCTAAAATATTCATCTTTCATCATTTTTTCCAAAGAAATAATGGCTCAAAAAATTCTGAATAATTTATTCTACGAATTACATAATACATATAATAGATGCAGTGCGTTTAAATTATAATCACATTGCTTATCAACTATCAAGTATATACTTAGTACAAACTACATTGATCAATTGGGATAGGTGAGTCATTGAATAAAGCAGGTTCGATAAAAACTTTCCTCTCCTGAAACACCCAACTCATTTTTGCATAGAGATCCAGCCAATGATCTAATGACTAGTGAGTGTACAGAGTGAGCAACCTGAGAAGAAAGTCCAGATCTGGGGAATTTGCTCTCTGAGCTTTTCCATTGATGAATCAGCAGTATATATACAGAGATTTACACTAATTACTGTAACTTAACGGCTATCAAAACTAACAAACAAATTGACCTATCTAAGCTGTACACGTAGCTTAACTACAGTAAATAATGAAAGGCAGTTCGTTGATGAAGTGCTGCGTTTTGTGTGCCACTTATTCTGCACGCCACCGTTTCACTTTGCTTCATCTTCTTTGTCTTGTACGCTGCCGTTTCGCTCTGTTCTTCTTCCTTCGTTTTGTTCTTCAATTCCAGAACAGAGAACTTCTTCTTCTTCTTAGCTGCTGTCAAGCAACTTCTTTCTTCTGCTAAATCATCATCACTATCATGGCTCCTTGTTACCCTCCCACAAGCTGGCGAGTATATGTCATATACTCCCAGCTTGGACAACAAGGAAGCAAATCGATCCACTGATAAGCTCTTAGTGAAGATGTCTGCAGGTTGCATTTTTGTTGAAATGTGATGCAATGAGATCAACCCTGACTGTACTCTTTCCCTTATGACATGACAATCGACATCTATGTGCTTTGTCCTTTCATGAAATACAGGGTTTTCAGCGATATGAATCGCTGATTGATTGTCACAGAATACCTTGACTGTTTGAGAATGATCCACTCCAAAGTCCTTTAACAATCTGATCAACCATTCAATCTCACAGCTCAAACTAGCCAAGGCTCGATATTCTGCTTCTGATGAAGACCTGGATACTGTCTTTTGTTTCTTACTTTTCCATGTAATAATTCCTGAGCCAAGAAAGGTACAGTATCCAGTTATGGATTTTCTTGTATCTGGACAAGTTGCCCAGTCTGAGTCACTGAAACCTGTCAATTCAAGCTTGGTATCCTTAGAGTAAAGCAATCCTTGACCTGGTGAACCCTTAAGATACCTGAGCACTCTGTGTAAAGCCCTCAAGTGAAGTGTTGTTGGACTGTCTTGGTATGTACACAATTGCTGAACTGCAAATGCAATGTCTGGTCTGGTAGTTGTAAGATATTGTAGTTGTCCTACAAGATGCTTGTAACCTGCAATATCAGTCAAAGGAGCCCCTCCTTGAGCAGATAGAACTTCTTTGACATAAATGGGAGTAGATGCAGGCTTACAATCCTTGAACCCTGATTCTGTTAAGAGTTCCAAGCAATATTTTCTTTGTGAAACTGTGATTCCCTTAACTCCTCTTGTAACTTCCAGACCAAGAAAATACTTTAACTCCCCCAAATCCTTCATTCTGAATTCCCCTTGTAAGATTCTTTTGGTTTCTGCAATGGATTCCAGGCTAATACTCCCAATCATGATATCATCAACATACACAATGAGTACCACCAATTCTCCTAGAATCTGAGCTGTGAAAATGGAATAGTCTGAGGAAGTATGATGAAAGCCATGTTTCAGTAGGCTTTCAGTTAATTTGGTGTACCATTGTCGACTTGCCTGCTTTAATCCATAGAGTGATTTCTTTAAGTGACAAACTTTTCCTTTGCAATCAAATCCCATCTCCAGACCTGCTGGAATTTCCATGTAGACTTCCTCTGTCAAATCACCATTTAAGAATGCATTGCTCACATCCATCTGATGCAAGTGCCAGTTCTCAACAGCTGCTACTGCAAGCAAGGTTTTGACTGAACTCAGCTTGGCTATTGGTGAGAAAGTATCACAGTAGTCAATGCCATAGACTTGATTATACCCTTTAGCAACTAGCCTTGCTTTATATCTCTCCACTGATCCATCTGAATGCAATTTCACTCTAAAGACCCATTTGCAGCCTATTGGTTTCTTCCCTACTGGTAGATCTGTGATCTCCCATGTGCCATTATCAATCAAGGCCTTCAATTCCTCCTGTACTGCTTTGTTCCAGTGAGAGTTTTGCATTGCTTCTTCATAAGTAGCAGGTTCTGTGTGTGCAGTCAGGTTGTTTATGAAATGCTGGTGTTTAGGGAGCAAATGAGTGTAAGAGAGTGCTTTGTGAATGAGATGGGGAATATGGTAATCTCTATGCCAATTGGGAGGTCTGATTGTTCTGGTTGACTTTCTCAATTGAACATGAGATGGTGAATGAGAAGGAGAGTTAAGAGGTATTGGTGAAAAGGGAGAAGAGGAAACAGGACTAGGTTGAGGAATGGGAGATGAAATGGGAGTAGGGGAGAAAACAGTGGGTTGTGAATCCACAGGATGAGTTTGAGAGGTTTGAGGAGTTTGAAAAATGGGAGGAGAATGTGTAGAAGAAGAAGGAGAAGAGGGAGACTGTGTGCCCCCCTCAGACTGTGGATTCTCAGGAGAGGTAGGATTAATGTCAGAAGGGAAAGCTGGGAAATTGGTGCTGGGGGTAAGTGTAGGTGAAAAGATGAAGGGTGTAGAAGAAGAAGGAGATGTTGTATTAGGTACAGGAATGGGAGCAGGTGAGGTAGTAGAAGAATGGCTGGAGTAAGGCAGGATGTTTTCATGAAAGACAACATCCCTTGAGCAAAAGACACGTTTGCTTTCAAGGTCCAATAGTTTGAATCCTTTGATTCCTGCAGGTATTCCTAGAAGGATGCATTGTTTGGATCGAGGGGAAAATTTAGTTCTGTGTGGACCTGTTGTAGAAGCATACACCAGACAGCCAAAAACTTTCAAAGAACTGTAATCAGGAGGAACTCCATACAACTTCTCATAAGGGCTTAGATTGTTCAAGACAGGAGTAGGGATTATATTGATTAAATAGGCAGCATGAAGAACAAATTCACTCCAATAAGTGAGAGGAAGACCAGATTGGAACTTAAGAGCTCTTGCCACATTCAAGAGATGCTGGTGCTTCCTTTCCACTCTCCCATTCTGCTGTGGGGTATAAGCCACACTCATTTGATGCTCAATCCCATGATCTCTATAAAAATCATTCATATGGAATTCCATCCCTTGGTCTGTCCTTATGATTTGGACATTCTTGTTAAACTGGTTTTTGACCATAATGCAAAATGACTGCAGCAGCAGTCTAGACTCATCCTTAGATTTCATCAAGTAGGTCCACACACATCTACTTAGGTCATCAACAATGGTCAAAAAGTAATTAAAACCATTGTAAGAAGTGGTACTTAAAGGGCCCCAAATCTCAACATGAAGCAATCCAAACAAAGTAGGATGAACAGAAGTGCTAACTGGAAATGGAGTTCTTTTCTGTTTAGACAGATGACAAACATCACAATGAAGAAGTTTGGAAACTAATACATCAGGGTTTTGTTTATGTATAGTTTCTATTCTAGAAATGTAGGGATGCCCCAATCTGGCATGCCAGAGATCAAAACTTTGAGGCTGGAAGTTGAGGTGTGTGGCAGCAAGACACTTTGGAGTGGTGGAATGACAACCTTCAGTGGAGAATTTGGTGTCATTGAACAGGTAAAGGCCCTTATCCACTTGGGCTAAACCAAACCTCCTCTGTGTAATAAGGTCCTGGATGACACAGAAAGAGGATTTAAAAAGAAGTGAGATGGGGTTGTTTTTGGTAAGCTTGCTAACTGAAACAAGGTTATAGCTAAAGCTAGGTACAAACAGGACTTGTGAAAGAAAAAGTTCACAGGGAAGTCTAACTATCCCTATGTGTGTGGCCTGAACCTTATTGCCATTTGGCAAGTTAACATAGACACCTTGCAACTGTCTATATTTCAAGCAGTACTTGAGATCACACACTATGTGATCTGTAGCACCAGTATCAAGAACCCATAATGGTTCCATCTTTCTGGCTAAGAGAGTGGAGAGAACAGTTGTACCTGAACTGGATGGCAGATAAACAGGATGGTACTGAGTGGTTCCAGGGTGTGGAGGTTGATGCTGGGAAGTAACTGCAGCATTGGCAGCATGCTTAATCGATGGAGAGGTTGGTGGTGAGGGAGATGATGGTGGAGAACCAAGAAGAACTCTCAACCTCTCCAGCTGATCATTGGTAAGTTGTAAACTGGCCAGCCCTGATGAATTGACCCTGCTTGAAGTTTCATGAGTTGCAGGTGCTCCTCCCAATAGACTAGAGTCTGAATCTGTTCCAGTTTCAACTGAACCAGCAAAGCCTGAACCTCCAGCTTCCCTGCTTTTCTTGTTCTTCAGTCTGTAGCACTCACTGATGATGTGGTTTTCCTTTTTACAGTACCTACAGAACTTCTTTCCATCCTTGTAATCCCTGCTGTTGGAATTGGGATTCTGTGGTCCTCCAACAGCCAGAGCAACTGAGTCCACTCCCTTGGTCTTATGAACTCCTTTCATCTGTCGTTCCAATTGCAAGATTTGCTTGAAAACAACATCAATGGGTGGCAAGCTAGAGTTCATAAGGACCTGGGTTCTAGCTGACTGATACTCATCATTCAACCCTTGCATAAATTTGATCACAAAATCATTATCCTGGTAGCGTTTCATTGTTTCATATGGACCATTACAAGGACAAGTGGGAATTGGACGATACTTCTTGTATTCTTCCCACTAAACAGTTGCATTGGTAAAGTATTGGCTCACAGATTGTTCTCCTTGAACACATTTAGCCAAAGCCCCTTTTAAATCATAAACCCTAATATTGTCCTCCTGACTGAATCTGTTTTTCAGATTATCCCAAACAGCTCGAGCAGTTTCCAAACCCATGACACTATTTGCTATATCTTCTGCTAAAGAATTGTAAATCCAGCAGCGAATAGTGCCATTGCAACGAAGCCAGGACTGGTAAGTGGGTTCTGTTACCTCAGGAGTAGAAATGGTTCCATCGATGAACCCAATCTTGTTTTTGGTTGCAAGAGCAACAAGCATCACCTGACTCCATGTGTGGTAGTTGCCGTCGACGAGCTTGACTGAGATGATGGTAGACAGCGCTCCATCTTGTGGCGGAAGGTAGTATGGGTTGAGGTAAGGGTCCTCATAGGTAGGATTTGCAGAAACAGAAGAGGTTTGTGTGGATCTGCCTGCTGATGATTCATCAGCCATGGCTGCGTCAAGAAATAGATTTTAAGAGGAAAAATGAGAAGTGAAATGGACAGGGGACGAAACCCTAGCACTGGTGAGAGCAACCAGGCTCTGATACCATGAGAAGAAAGTCCAGATCTGGGGAATTTGCTCTCTGAGCTTTTCCATTGATGAATCAGCAGTATATATACAGAGATTTACACTAATCACTGTAACTTAACGGCTATCAAAACTAACAAACAAATTGACCTATCTAAGCTGTACACGTAGCTTAACTACAGTAAATAATGAAAGGCAGTTCGTTGATGAAGTGTTGCGTTTTGTGTGCCACTTATTCTGCACGCCACCGTTTCACTTTGCTTCATCTTCTTTGTCTTGTACGCTGCCGTTTCGCTCTGTTCTTCTTCCTTCGTTTTGTTCTTCAATTCCAGAACAGAGAACTTCTTCTTCTTCTTAGCTGCTGTCAAGCAACTTCTTTCTTCTGCTAAATCATCATATCTATCATGGCTCCTTGTTACAACCAAACAAAACCATACACTTGAAACAAATGGGTGGACCAATGGGCATGGTCTGGTCTTTACGAATGTTAAGGCCCACTTGAAATCGTGTAAAATTATGGGGCCAAGGCCTCGTCTGGCGATGCAGAGATTTGCACCCATCGAAGTCGCAGCAACAATCGATCGCCAAGCACGAAATTGGGCTTAAGTAACACGAGATATATTGGCCCAATTCCCTCTTCTAGTTTTAGTCAGTAGAAGCGCAATTCAATTTTGGCTCACGCGAAGCACTACTATTACTGAGAGCAAGCCCAATGCCCAATTCAGTTTTTACCGTTCTAGAACCAAGCTTTCCGATTTAGTATTTTGTTCGATAAAAGTAAGTGAAAATGATAAGGATCGTATGAATAGCAGCGTTGAACCCATAAAACGTAGAAGTGAGAGAGAGAGAGAACTGATTTCAAACATGTTATTCATATGATTATGGACTAAATTTATATCGTACATGGGAGATTTTATTGTACAACAATAATTATATAGAAAAAAAGAAGGAAAAAAAACCCTAGCTAGCTAGTCCTATCTATCGCGGCCATCTCAACCTCCCCTCTGGCCACGTAGGGGACCACCCGCTCCCTAGAGATGGGGCAGGTGGAGTGGGTGTCAAACCACCGGTCCACACAGGACTGGTGGAAGACCTGCCCACAGTCTGGAAGCCGCCGCACTACGTCTCCATCCCTGTAATGCTCCAGGCAAATTGGGCAGGTGGCCTGCTCCTCCTCCCCTGAAAACTGGCGCAAGGGAAGGGTACGGCGTACGTGGCGCGGCAGAGGTCGTGGCCGTCCCACGAACCAACTCCAGCCCCAGCAGAAGACGGCGAAAACCAAAACCGTGATCACCATCAGGCAGACCACTGCTCCCATGATGATCAGCCCCGCGTAGCGTGACGCACTTTTCGCCTTGGTTGGCATCTTTTCTTGGCTGCTAATTAAGCGATGGCAGTAAGAGGGGGCGAGAAGATGGAAGATAAAGGGGGCGAGGAAGAGAAGAAAGCTATCCATCTTATTTATACAGGCAGAAGAAGAGCGGTGAAGGAATTGAAGCATCTGCATGCATGGCAATTAGAGTAAAATCTGTAACATCCTCCTGCAACCGCCTTTGGCCCATTGCAGCTTCCGGTCGAGTGGGCCTTGCCAACACGTAAAGGCTAGCCGCCAGCCCATTTAAGATTCCGAGGAAGTTAGGATTTGCATTTGCCACAAGGGTAAGCATAAGCATGCATGCGAACCTCGTGAGTCGTGACGTTACAAGGAAGGGTTGATCGATGGACTTACTCTTGGCAGTTGGAACGAAGCATAATTTGTAGCTTTGTGAACGTAATAATTTGTTACTAGCTCTATTTTATTTTTCATATATGCTCATATCATATGCTATAAATAATAACAAAATCAAACTTATTTTTGTCAGATTTTCTGTCCAAAGATTATTAATCCGAATCAGATCGTTGGCGTCATTGTCTGCCCTAATAATTCCACGACCACCACCTCTAATAATTGAAAATGACACCCCCTCCGCTTCAAACCGTGAGATCAGCAAATTCAAAAGTGTCACTTTGGTGATGGTGGGGAAGATACTTTAACTTTTTTTTTCTTCTATATTTTTTTGATGAAGGTGAGGAATGCATTAAAGAAAAAATAAGAAATGAAACAGAGTCCTTTACAAATGGGCTGCACAAGAGGTGCAGCACACAGGGAGCAACCGTTTTTTTCTTCTATATATACTTACCCAAATTAATCAGGGTGGGTAATCGCAGCGGCGGGTAGTGTAACGGGTCAACTTTCTTTTGTTTTGTTGTTAAATGAATTGGGTAAGTTGGATAGGTTTTTTTTATTCCAAATTGATTCACCTAGAGTTGGTGCGATGTTGATATACTATTCGTCCACATTTTTTCCGAATTGGGTTAGGTGGTGGGTTAATCCGAAAAAGCAATTCTTCGACTAGATATTAGTCAATGGAAGAACCCAGTCGATTTCTTGGCAAGTTTCTTTGGTTCGGTTACCACCCATCTTTCTCGTCCCTATATTAACAAGGATTAAAACCTAACAGTCACAGATCAAAGACCAATTAGGAATTTCGAAAAATAGAAGACCAGTGAACGGCCAACAATGAAACAAAAGGGTGAAGTTAATGACCAATAAGAAAGAAAACAAATTTCAAGTGACAAAAGTGAAAGAAATTAATAAACCAAGTGACCAAACTTGCAATTAACCGGTTAGTATAATATATATATATATATACTAGATTTGCACCCGGCCCGTTGGCCGGATACATTTTATCAATCGTATAAACAATAATAGTAATTTTATTTTTATTTTCTATTATAAGAGAATCCAAATATTAAATTATTGGAAAAAAATAAAAACACGAATCATAAATTGAAATTTTTTACGACATGCTAGTTGATCCATCAACTAACATCAATACCAAACTTAAAATAAATGATGCAAGGGAATCCACTCCTAAAAATGTGTTCAAACCACATTTCGATTAGAAGAAGTTACTGCAGATTTTCTTTTGAACTTCTCAATTGTTTTGTCATAATTAACATTATCAATTTATCATCCCACTAATAACAACACCTTCATCTTCGTAATAGCACCTTTATTTCCAAAATAAATATTTTACTATTGTTCTCTCGCATTTAAACAATCTCTTCTTCTTCTCCTAAATTTCATTGAAATCTAAATTTAATGGTAATCTTTTTACAAATACAAAACATACTTTTACTATATTTTTATAGAAATATAAGAGATCTATTTAATAGACTACATATATTATTATTTTATTAGAGTTGAGACTCAATGGAGCCGTATCAAATTCCATTTGATTAGGATAATATTTATCTAATATGTATTGAAATAAAATGTTGGAAGCCCAAACTAAAAATAGAAACCTAATATGTATTGAAATAAAATGTTGGAAGCCCAAACTAAAAATAGAAACATGATTATTTGATAAATGTCAAACCCAATAATGAACTTACTTCTCCCTCGGTGGAATAGAAAAGAAGAGGCGTAAAAGCAAAATAAAAAGGTAAAAGGACGTTTGTGTCCTGCCGTGAGATGCGCTCAGGGCTACAATTAGTGTTTTAAGCCCCTTCTCACGCAGAATCTCCATAAATGAGTGTGTAGATAGATATAATTTTACTTTTTTTTTGTTTTTTTTATTAAATATTTTAAATCCCAGGCTCCCAGTCTCCCACCATGCTGTTCTTTTCTTTCTCCCAGTGAAGCTAAAATGGCCTACCTTTTGAATCCATTGCTTATAGCACGTACTTACCCTTTAATTTCTAGTAAATAAATACTCCCCAAGCCCCGGCCTTCCCCCCAATTAATCTTGCTTGCTGCAGTGCTCAACGTACATCTCCACTCTCTCCACTCCCATCTCTTCTCAGTCCCTCCCTATCTTTTCCACATACAAGCGTTGCAGAAAAAGTAGGCCAACCAAATTAAATAAACAAAATGCCCACAGTACCCTTCTTCTGGAGAAACCTCCTGCAATGCCTCCCCACCACCACCGCCGCTCCGGACCCGCTCCCCTCCGAACAACCCGGACCCGACCCGCCTCCGCCCGCCACGTCATCATCCATTCTCTTCAGCACTAACTACAACTCCATCTTCGACATATCCTCCTCCACGTCCACCTCGCTCCTCTCCTCCGCCACCGCCACATCCACTGACTCCTCCGAATCCGACGACTCGCATCATCCCCCGGATTTCGCAACCGTCTTCGCCTCCCATCGCTTCTTCTTCTCCTCCCCCGGCCTCTCCAGCTCCATTATCTCCAATCACGACAACAAGATCGCCGCACCAAACCCTCCTCCGCTGGAGGGTGGCGTGGCGGTGAAGAAGTACTCGCCGGATCCGTACGCGGACTTCAAGAAGTCGATGGTTGAGATGATCGAGTCGCGGCGAATCAAGGACGCGCGCGGGAACTGGGACTACTTGCACGAGTTGCTCTCCTGTTACCTCGACATGAACCCCAAGAACACTCACTGTTACATTATTGCCGCCTTCGCCGACATTGTCGTCCGTTTGCTGTCCACGTCACCGCCGCCAGAAGTACTCCACGACCACGAGACCAGTCCCCGCCCCCTGCCGGCAGCACTGTAGTCGCATTCCCAACTTGGAAATCGTGTAACTTAACACATTTCACTTTTTTTTTCTCTCTTAAGTGACTATGTTAATTATTATTTTCAGTAATATATATATATATATGAGACAATATCCATGTCGGCTAATGCGAACGGAGTGGAATGCAAAATGGCCGCCGTTAATCGCCATGTTCAGCTGACACGACCAGAATCTGAAACACTGGTTATGGTTCCAGAGAGTTCAGTTCCTGCTGTTTCGATGGGATTTAGTTAATTAATTATTCGTAAGGGACGTTAAATTAATAAATTGAGTTAATTAATTAATAATCCCCGCGACTTGTATTTTTTTGTTTTTTTTTTTTTTTTTGGTTTGTTTACCTTTTTGCTGCGTGGTGTTTGGTAGTGAAATTTGGTTTTATCTGGCGGGAGGTGTAATGTAAGCAATAATGCAGGAGGAGAAAGGTCAGAGACCCCTATATGCTGATAATTGATCATATAAGGCAAAATACAATTATGAACAATAATTAATTAATTCATTAGTGAAGCGTGGAGTGGAGCGGTGATGTGTCTCGATGCATAATTTTGTTTGTCATTTAGTAGGAGGAAATGAGTGCCCACTTCGATGCACGGTTGTATATAAGTGCATGCACTCAAGACAAAATAAGAAATGTTGGCATCTCATCGCTACTGTTTAGAGGTGGCAAATAGATTGGATTGGTGGATTGGATTGGTGGATCTATGGATCAAATGGATTGGATCTAATGGATTGGTGGATTCATGGATTGGATCAAGTGGATTGGTGAATTATCCATAAATCCAAATGACATCCCCAACCAAGGACCAATATGTAAAATGTAAAAAGTTTAGCTACTAAAATGTCACAATGAAAAATTTTAGGTACCAAAACGTAATTTTCCAATGATATTTTTCGTATAAAAAATAAAATTTTAGGTACCAAAATGTAAAAAATAAAAATTATAGGTACTAAACTGTAATTTGCCAATGATTCATGGATCCAATCCATGAATCCACCAATCCAATTGGATTTGGATCAAATGGATTGGATTTAAATGGATTGGATTAGGTGGATATTTTTAATGGATTGATGGATTGGATTGGTGGATTGGATTGAAATTGCCACCTCTACTACCGTTGAATATGTAATGATACATAATTATTTAGCTCCCAATATTTTCGTTTACAATATTTCGGACTTAAATTGGAACCATCCGTGACTGGGTTATAATTCAAGGACAGAGTCTATGGAAATATGAAGACATGTAACTCAGCCAACCCAAACTTCAGTTAACGGACAAGATCGAATATTGTCATTTGTATTTCGTGGTTAGGGTTTTTGTTCACAATGGTCGAACAATTGACCAACTAACATGGAATGTCATTTTGGTCACTTCTGATTCTTATATCGCCTCTGATTATAGAAAATGAGACACTATGCTCGAAAACCATCATATCAACAAATTACAAAGTATTACTAATTTGGTGGTGGTGTTAGGGGAAGACATATGAGATGGATCTTAAAACATAACTAATCTTTTTTAATTGACATTGTCACTCACTTAACAATTAAAGTTGATAATTGACTGTCAATTAAGATAAACATGATAATAATAGATATTGAATGAAGAATTATCAATGATAAAATGAAATATTATTAACTTAGTAGCTATTCTAATAAATAATTTGTAAATGATGAATCTGAATTATGAAATATATTTGTAAAGCCACGAAGACCCATCATCTTGTATGTAATTCATAGCGCCGTTGCCTTTACAAATCCTCTACTTTTGCCACCACTTAGGGCACAAATGGGTTTATTTTCTCCTAAAAGCTATTTTTCCTTTTAACTCTTCAAGATTGTCGGACCTTAAGTTTTAAGAAGATAAATAAATAATTGTTTGGCCATCACTTTATGCTCCCTTGTGCTCTTCTCAAACAATAATATTTTTGTTTTGTCACATTGCCTTATGATGATAATTGATAAAGGTCTTTGGTTTGCATTGGTATTAGAAGCAGATTCTATGTTGTTGGGAATTTGGGCGTGTCAACTAGAATCCGACCACGACCACAACCCCAGAAAAAAGTTGCGTTGAGAACTTCCCAGCCCGATGGGGAAGAGATGGAGCATATGATATGATATATAAATATGATCAAAGGGATGGCAAATTGGCAATCGCATTGAGGAAAGCACACGTACGACGAAATTAATATGCAGCCGAAACAGTACCATTAACCAAGACGTATATGAGACAAGACAAACGAAGAACGAGGGATCCAAATTAAGATGCGCCTACCTACTTAGCTACCTATATCAAATATCAGGCTTTGTAAAATCATTACCATTGGTGTGATTGAAAGAACTGTACATCAAAGTTTAAATTGATAGACGGTTTCTAACAATATAAAATTATTGAACTACGATTATACCATAATTTTAGCACAAAATATTATATCACTATTTAAGTAGGATTTTACAACCGTTTGATATATATACATGTACTCATACCAGCAATCCCAACTTTTATACGCAGCAAACAAGATTCAAAGAAAGAAACAACACACGAATGCAACACAACCCAACAACTGAAAACCCATGGGAATGTGTCTGCTAAAGAGGTAACAACAGAGGAATGAGGAGTGCAGGTAAAAGAGGTCCGATCGCCCTAGCTAGCAAGCTAAATGCCAGAAACTATGTATTACAAATGCAAATCCACTATATATGCAGAGGATCCCTTAAATGTCAAGGTGGTTGAAACTTGAAAGCGATGGATATGCATGAAGCCAAATGAAGCAGGCCATATGTATATGTATGCTTTATGTAATTTACCAATTCTGTAATACTAAGAAGTGCTATATAGTGGTAGCTGATAGTGAACAATCACACACGCAATTGACCCACTCGTCCAACCCGACCCAACTCACCCGTATATATCGCTAAAACTAAAATTTTAGGTTGGATATCAGGGAAGAACCTTCGTTCTTCGCGGGATTCAATTCAAACAGAGAAAATAGAGTCGAGCGTTGCTCCCAACGGTGTCGTTCCTGTAAGCAAACACAGAAGCTAAAGTGATATCGTTTCTGGCAAAGTTCCTTTTAGTCACTAATGTTTTTGTTTATGTTACTTCCTGTTTTGGCAATGTACTTGCTTAAGACACAAGTCTTGTCTTCTTCCTCAATCTGTCTGTAAACTGAACATCCAGCTATATAAACTGAAGATCAATGAAACCAAAAGCTAAGCTCTTTTCTCTCCAACCCTAAAAGGTTGTCATGGTATCAGAGCCTCTATCTGCAGCAGCCACCACCAAGCACCATGGTTGCAAATCAATTTGCAGCAGCCACCACCACAGAAGCCTCACCATCCACCCCTCAAAATGTCGACCCAATGTCTGACCCCTTCTACCTAAACGGATCTGAACAACTTGGCATTCAGCTCGTTGCAGAAAATCTCACTCCCACAAACTACATCGACTGGAGCGCAAAGCCTTTCACAACACCCTTGGTGTCAAGAACAAACTCGGCTTCGAGGATGGTTCCATTCCAGATCCAGGACCAGGCCATGCCAATGGCTGGGCATGGACCATAAACAATATCATGGTCCTCTTATGGATTCAACAGGCAGTTGACCCTAGGATCCAAAAGACCATCATGTCTAGCAAAACAGCCATGGAAGCTTTGAGGATTGCTGAGTTGATTGAATCCATCTGCAATCTGAAGCAAGGTAACCTCTCTCACTGAGTACTATGACAATCTCATAGCCTTAAGAGACGAACTTGACAACTACCAACCCATAGAGCCTTGTGCGTGCTCCACCACTAGTCACAACACTTTTAGGGATATGTTACTGGTTCTAGGGTATAGGGACACCAACTATGTCATCCAATTCTTACGAGGCCTCAATGATACCTTTTCAAGTGTGAGGTACAAGGTTCTGTTTGGTGATGCTTTACCACCAATAGATCGTGTTTTCCAACGCATGCTTCAACACGAGAGACGGATCTCTGGCTCCAACTCAAACAAAACTCTTACTGCAGAAGGCCTAGCCTTTGCTGCTCAAGGAAATCCCAACTACCTAGGCAGAAAACCACGACCCTACTGCACCTTCTGCAAGTTCACAGGACACAGAGGATACTTGCTACCACAAACATGGGTGGCCACCTGGCATGTCCAACCCAAAGACCTCCCCTACCACAGGACGATCACTAGAGTGCACCCACTGTAAGAAACAAGGACATACTGAGGATAAATGCTTTAAGAAGCATGGCTATCCACCAAGAGCTACCTCCAAAAGCAAAGTTTCTGTTAATGCCTCCACAAGTCTTGCAGACAATAATGAAGTGAAGTTAACCAAAGCTGAATATGAGAGGTTCGTGAACATCATGAAGGAGAATGATATGGGCAAGGGACACCCGAGCTCAAGTCCTTCCTTTTCCGTTGCAACATGGGTCACACAGACTCCTCAACCCTCAGGTAAATTCAGCTTAACTGTTTCCAATGATTCTGCTACTCAACATCCTTGGATCCTCGACACAGGTGCCTCAGACCACATAGTGTGGTCTCTGAATTATCTAGTGCAGCCCAAGAAGATATCAAACATACCCATAACCCTGCCTACAGGAGATCAGGTCCAAGCAACACATGTTGGCATAACCACTTGTGTTGCTAATCTGCTCCTTGAAAATGTTTTGTTTGTCCCCCAATTCAACTTCAATCTCATATATGTGAGCAAACTCACCACAAACCCCTCACTTAAGTTAACCTTCTTTTCTACTGTCTGTCTCATACAGGATTTGCAGTTGAGGAGGATGATTGGTTCTGCTAAGCTCACCAATGGCCTATACTTTTTTTATAGGAACCTCATAGATAGCCCTCCCCAACCTTTTGCTGCAACTACTGAACAGTCTTTTGATCTATGGCACTATAGATTAGGCCATGTTTCACATTCTAAAGTCCCTCACTTGAAGAAAATTTGTACATCCATAAAACACATGCCTCTCTCCCTTGTGATACTTGTCATTTTACACGACAGAAAAGACTTCATTTCCCTTGTAGCAAACACTGTTTGCACTTAGGCTTTTAATCTCATACATGTTGATATTTGGGGTCCTAACTCTATTCCTAGTCATGATGGTTTCAGATATTTTTTAACCATTGTTGATAATTTCACTCGCATGACATGGATTATCCTCCTACAAGCTAAATCTGAAACCAGACTCAAACTTCAAAATTTATGCAGTGATGTTGAAAGACAATTTCAGCTTTCAGTGAAGAAAATTAGAAGTGACCAAAGCCAAGAATTTGAAGTGCATGATTTCTTTAACATAACTGGTATCCTACATGAACAATCCTGTGTCGATACACCCCAAAAAACAGCAAGGTGGAAAGAAAACATCAACACATACTTGCTATTGCTAGGGCTCTCAAATTTCAAGTCAAACTTCCTACTGGTTTTTGGTCAAATTGTGTTGAACATGCAGTCCATCTAATCAATAGATTTCCTACCCTTGTTCTAGGGAACCAAACTCCATACCAAAAGCTTTTTCACAAACCCCCAGATCTCACAGAGTTAAGAGTTTTTGGCTGCTTATGCTATGCCACTACTCTCACAAGACAAAGAACCAAATTTGACTCTAGATCTAGGAAATGTGTGTTCCTTGGTTTCACCATGAGAAACAAGGGATAAAAACTCTATGACCTAACCTCCAATGAGGTTTTCACATCCAGGGATGTTCACTTCTATGAGGACACTTTCCCTTTCAAAACACAGTCACCATCCCCTTCCAATTCCAACCCCTACTCTCCCTCTCCAGATCCAACTCTCTTTGAGGGTTTCAGTCCCCTCTATCAACCTGCTAACTCTCCTTCTCCTGCTCCAGAACCATTCATCAATGATCTCCACTTTGATTCAGACACGGATGATGCTACCTCACCTTCCATATCCCCTTCTCCACCACCACCCCAAGCCCAACCACCACAACAACCTACCAGAAAGTCCACCAGAACCATCAAACCACCAACACACCTCCAATCCTACCATTGTAACCTGCTTCAGCAGATTCCTTCCACCAATCATCCTCCAATATAGCACAATCCAGGTATCACTTATCCCCTCTCTTCTATGATCGATTACTCTAATCTATCACCTTCACATAAACACTTTGCTTTGAGTATTTCCACTCTCAAAGAACCAGAGACATACCAGGAAGCATTCTTATCAAATGAATGGAATGTTGCAATGAAATCAGAAACACAAGCATTGGAGGCCAATCAGACCCGTGATATTGTTGAAAGACCTCCCAACACAAGAGTCATAGGCAACAAATGGGTCTATAAGTTCAAGTTCAAACCTGATGGCAGTCTTGAAAGAAGAAAGGCTAGACTAGTGGCCAAAGGTTACAATCAGCAGGAAGGTGTGGACTACCAAGATACCTTTGCTCTAGTGGTGAAGATGACAACAATCAGACTGTTCCTTGCCATTGCTGCCTCTCAATCCTGGTTTGTACATCATCTTGATGTGAACAACGCCTTCTTACATGGCGATTTAGATCAAGATGTGTACATGAAGCTCTATCCAGGCTACTCACCCCCAGCTGGCTTCAAGCATCATGTCTGCAAACTTAAAAGTCCTTGTATGGTTTAAAACAAGCATCTCGCCAATGGTTCTCTAAGTTGGCTGACAAGCTTCACAGTCAAGGCTATCAATCTAGCAAAGTGGATCACTCACTCTTCTTCAAGGCGAATGGCACCTCCTACACCAGTATTCTGGTATATGTTGATGACCTAGTTGTTGGTGGCAATGACCTCCAAGAAATCACAAACATCAAAACCTTCCTTCATGAAGTATTCAGCATCAAAGACCTTGGCAACTTAAAGTTCTTATTGGGCATCGAGGTTGCTCGCAGCAGCTCGGGCATTCACATTTCCCAGAGGAAATATACCCTCGAAATTCTGGAAGAGGCTGATCTTCTTCATGCCAAACCTGCTTCAACACCAATTGATTACAAGACCCATCTCTCTGCTTCACACAATGACTCATTCCCTGATCCAGAATCATACAGGCGACTGATTGGCAAGTTGATTTACCTCACCATCACTCGCCCTGATATCAGTTATGCCACCCAACAGGTGAGCCAGTATATGACAAATCCCAACCATGCCCATTTCAAGGCAGTTCTTCGCATTCTTCGTTACCTAAAGACTGATCCCTCCAGTGGCTTTTTCTTCTCCTCTAAATCCAGTCTCCATCTCAAGGCCTTCAGTGATTCTGATTGTGCTGCCTGTATTGATACGCGTTGATCAGTGACCGGCTATTGTGTTTACTTGGGTGAATCCCTCATTTCTTGGAAGAGCAGGAAACAAACCACAATTTCCAGATCCTCCTGCGAGGCTGAGTATAGGGCACTCGCATACACCACCTGTGAGATCCAATGGCTACTCTACCTTCTTCAGGACTTCTGCATTCCTCACTCACAACCAGCCACTCTCTACTGCGATAACCAATCGGCGATCTACATTGCCGAAAATCCAACATTTCACGAACGAACGAAGCATATCGAACTCCACTGCCACTTCGTTCGTGAAAAACTTCTTGCAGGGAATATCAAGATCCTCCACGTCTCTTCTCACCATCAGCTGGCTGACATTCTCACTAAACCATTACCCCCGGCCACCTTTCTACGCTCTTCTCCAAGCTCGGCGTCCACAACCTGTGTCCTACGGCTTGCCGGGGGGGTTATCAGGGAAGAACATTCGTTCTTCGCGTGATTCAATTCAAACAGAGAAAGCAGAGTCAACCGTTGCTCCCAACGGTGTCGTTCCCATTGCTTCCAAAGGCGTCGTTCTTGCAAGCAAACTCAGAAGCTGGAGTGACGTCGTTTCTGGCAAAGTTCCTTTTAGTCACTAATGTTTTTGTTTATGTTACTTCATGTTTTGGCAATGTACTTGCTTAAGACACATGTATTGTCTTCTTCCTCAATCTGTCTGTAAACTGAACATCCAGCTATATAAGCTGAAGATCAATGAAACCAAAAGTTAAGCTCTTTCCTCTCCAACCCTAAAAGGTTGTCAATGGGTGAGGGTTTTATTTTATATTACCCACCTCTTTTGCGTTGGGTGTGGATTTTGGATTACTCAACTCGAAAACCCGACCCAGCCCATGTTCCAACTATTGGTATGAGTTCGTATCCAAAAAATATTTATGTCGTATATAGCCATGTTTATGAAAAATTAAGATATTTCTCCATGTTTATCTCTCATGGTCTCCCTAATTTAATTCATTCTTCGGCTTGAAGTTTAGACGCAGATTAAATATAACTATGATTCACGTAATCCTTTTTCTTGTGTACACTTTTAATAGAATAACAAAATATGGATACGTTTGTTTATAACCTCTTAAGCCTATTTCAACAAATATCGTGACATAAAACTAGATATATGTTGAAGTAAATCACATTTTATTGAAATATCAATTAGTTATATAATATTTTTATGGTGTAGAATAATTATATTTTTTGTGTTGGGTTGGATTTTTACTTAAGAATATTGTCAACCCGACCCAACCCAATTAGAAGCAACCCGTAGGATTTTACTTTTTTTTTTTGTGGGTTTGGATTTAATATTTTTCAAACCGTAGTGCATGAGTCGGGTGATTAAAAGGGATAAACCTCGACCACCCGACCCATGTACACCCCTAGTAGCTGATAATCACATCCATTTTGATAGATTGAAATAAAATATGACAATAATATGGAAACACTTTTTTATTGTAGTCTACTGTAGTAGTAAAGTTTGTTGATATAGAAGATTATATTATGGCGAAATAGAAATGTATCATGCATGTTATAATAATATAAATTTTCCATAATATTCAACAATAAAAGAAAAAATGTACCACAGTGGTCGGAATATATCAGAAATCATAATAGTGATATAAATGTTAGTAGGAGAAAACTAATTACTATTTAACATTGTCTAACACCATATGTCACTATTTACAGGGTGGTCTGCCAAGATACCACCATTTTGGGCGAGAACATGATCAAGGTCCTGCAAAAAAAGAAAAAGAAACTATTAGAAACCAGCCCACACTTTGGCCCGATTTTCAAACCATAAACCCAATTCAGGCCCATAATTTTTGGTTCAGTCCAATCCGGTCAACCAATCCAGTCCAACTCGGTTAAATCCGGTCAACTCGGTCAATTTTGATCAACCCGGTCAACCAAAGGGGCAGCAGAAATTACTGTCACCCCTTAAAAGAAGCAATGCGGCCACCACCTCTAGATCCAATAAAACCTTGTCATTCATTTATATGGATCAGGCCACAACTTCAGGAGCAAACGAAGAACAGCCAACACACAAGAATGAACAGTAAAAGGGGGGTATATAAGAGGTTTCTTACCTCAAAGATAAGGGACAGGGAAGAGAAGGGAAAATACAGGGGTTTTGAACAAAGTAAAACTAAGAATTGGGAAGAGCATTAATACGCTAAAGAAGCAGACAAAGACATTGAGAAGCACTAAGGGGCAGAGAGCCAGAGACAGCAAGAAGCCATCGCCATCAAACACCACCTCCAAACGACAAAAAAGCCAGGTTGGTGCTTCTCCTTTCCAACATTCGTATTACAAGCATATATATTCATCCAAACATCTATATATGAAATAGGATTTAATAAATTTTGACTGTTGTGATGTGTATATCTAAGAAATTTTGATTGTCGTGAGTTGTATGTCTTTTTGCTCAGTTCATTTCTTTAGTTACATGCTATGATAGACGGTCGTTCTTTTATCACCCGCATGTCATGAATCCGATTGGATTGTTTCCAGTTTTTTCTAGCAAGTATAATTTCATGGTAAGTTGCTAGCTAAAACTTAGTGTGCTAATCAGCTAGGTTAGTTCACTAGTCCTTTAACATACCAATAACATCCTGCCATAAACAATATAAAGCATAGTAAAAGTAATCCAACAGTCTATTCAAAACAGAAAATAGAATCCAAAAGCAGACCCCTGGAAGATATTTTAGAATACCTCAAGTCGTGGGCACCCCCTTTTTGACCCGATTACCAAAATTTGGTAATCACAAACAAATTTTTAGTATTGTTTTTTATATATTTTGAATTCACATACCCGAATCCAATATATCCATTAAAGCCACAAGTGTAGGAAATTTCATATTGACAAACCCGCACCAGTCTTGAAATCAATCATCTTACCAAAGCCCAAATTTAGAGGTAAGCTTCCCATCAATCTGATGGTCATGAGCAGTGGCTATGGCTTAAATTCGGATTGAAACTTCTCATCAACAGGATGGTCATAAGCAGCGGCTATGGCCTTGAGTTCGCTATAGATTCATTTTAGAAAGTGAAAATTTAACCAAACAAATAACGTTTTTAAAAAAACATCCCAATAAAACGTTTTAGCTAGGTAGCAATCAAGGAGTTCGACCCAACTCCAGGACCTGGACACACAAGCAGATCCATAAATCGAAATTAAACCCTGGACTCTAAACCAGATCAGGCAAAGAAACAATGAGTTAAGAGGATATCACCTACTGCCTTCTTCGAATCTTAAAGATCAGCAAAAATAAGAAGAAAATCATACTCTAAAAGATAGTAGAGGTAGTAAATCAGAACCTAGAAAAAAGAACAAAGGACCCACCTTGAACGGAGGGAAACATCGGCGAGTTGGCCGCCTCGTCTTCGCCGTCAGGCTCGTCGCCGGTAGGCCTCTCGCCGACGCTGTCCTCGCCTCGTTGATAATCAAAACACAAAAAAAAAAAAATCAAATTCCGACCCCCATAATCAAAATAAAGTGTGCATGTAAAAAAAATCTTACCAAAGAGTAAGATCCCAACGTTGTCGCGCGGTTCCGATTAGAAAGGCGGGACTCCCATCTCGGTTTCGAGCCGATCTCCAAAAGATAAACAAGGAAAAAGGATTAGAAATTCGAAAATCCTAAAATCATACCTGAAAATAGTAGAAATCGTACATGCAAAACAGAAAAACAAACCTTCAATTTCAGCCTCGTCGTCATCGTTGTCATCGCCGACGGCGTATGCCTCTAGTCGTCGTCGGCGATACCCTTCCTCGTTTTCTCCTTCGTTTCCAGAAATAATGAGAGGGAGAGAAGTAGGACCGAGCATAGGGGGAAGTTTGTACTGTCTTTCCTCTCGGTTTAGAGAGACGGAGAGAATGCGAGGGGAAGGAAGGGGGTAAGGGCGGCGGTTGTGGAGGAAGAAACCAGAGAGTTTCTTGGTTCGATGAAGTTTGAGACGAGAGAGAGGTAGAGGGGCGAGAGAGGGAGGAGATGAAGTGAGAGGGCGGTCGATGTGGCCTATGGCTGTAGGTTTAGGCATAATTAGGGTTTCGTTAGAGATGGTTATATACCTTTTTCATTAAAATGACTTAATTGCCCCCTAGGGTTTCTTAAAATTTACGTCGCCTTGCCACCATGTTTTTGAGGATTTATGAAATTACCCTTCCCCCGTCTCTGAACTAAAACGATGATCACAAAAATTGTAGTGATTGAGTTTCAAACCCTCGTCCTCAGGATCAAGTGTGTACCCCAAATAGCGACTTAACCAGTTGGGCTGCTGAATGAAATTTTATTAACATCATAATAATCTAAATGAAATTTTATTAACAAAATTATAATACGAGAATTACGTTCAGCGGGACGTGGTAAAAGTTATAACTAAAATTATCAAATTTAACAAAATCCTTAATACGAGAACCACTATAAGTGTAACGTGATAAAAGTCATATTTTAAAACTATCAAGGTTACCCAACAAACTACTTGGACTTCGATTGCGTATTACGGGTACGTAGGCAACCGATAAAGGTTCGAGTCCAACTAAACTAAATTTTTTATCTTTAAACGAACACCAGTGGGCGTATAATAAAATCATGAACTAATACAGTATAGTTAACTTTTTAATGGTCCCGTGGGACCCAAAAATACATAATTACTAAAATACACCCAACTCGTATAAAACTTATCAATTTAAGTAGTACCAAATTTGGGCGTTGTGGGGTGTGATTTCACTTCCCCACACGTAACCGTACTCCCGAACCCATATCTCTTAATCGCAGACCATGTCTCGGTTCTGACCCTAAGGTTAGAGCCGACTGAAGAGTGTTTGATCCACTCCAAGTAAGATCAATGGCGACTCCAAAAGCGAACACGGCCCGATCCCAGAGGAACGGTTGCGACAATGCTTTTACGTCGACAATTTGAAGGTCAAGTTGATGAGTGGCGAGCTACTTCTCCCCCACTCGAGTTACGGCGTGGTCGGGATCCTGCGGCTCCACCTAATGCAGGTGTTCGACTGGATCATCAAGATGGTTGTTGTCCCTTAGGGAATTCTTGTTGATGGAGCCGTGAAGGCAGCTCTAAGAGGAGGATGGCTTTATAGGCTTTTTTTTCTTCTGTTCTATTTTGTTTGCAATTGGTAAGTACTACCTAGGTATGACAAACCCCTTCCTTACGAGACTGTCAATCTCTTGTGCGAATGGTGGTGGCACGGGACATGCTTTGGAAGGCGCTCTTTTGGAGGAATTTCTACAGCTTTCGTTATTTTTTGTCATTTTATTGTACTTTTACTCCTTGTTGGTTTGATAGGCTAGCCTATTTAGTAGTGAATAACGATCTCTTATCTACAGTTGGATTATTTATCTATTGTCGCATTTGGTTAAGCAGTATGCTCTAAACTATTTTTTGCAACTTCCACGCTATCTATGGAAAAAAAACTATCATATCTGAACTGACTGATGATGTGGAAACGAGGCCGGACAAGTAGAAATGAGGAGGTAGCAGAAATTCTTAATACTGAAAAGTGAAATATATTGACATATATTTAGGGG
This sequence comes from Linum tenue, assembly GCA_946122785.1. Classification (NCBI taxonomy): domain Eukaryota; kingdom Viridiplantae; phylum Streptophyta; class Magnoliopsida; order Malpighiales; family Linaceae; genus Linum; species Linum tenue. Next base: position 16,242,452 of record CAMGYJ010000011.1, on the reverse strand, counting down.
TATTCAAATGGTGTGGTTATCATGGTAACCATTTTAACCGGTTATATTTGGATAATTTGGTTCGGTTCGTTTGGATAACGGTTTGTTGGTTAAATTTTTTAGCTTGGTTGGTTTAGGTGGTTTGGTTTGGTTTGAAACATTTCTAACCAGTCAAACTAAATTAACCAGTTAAGTAATTAGACATATATCTCATAATATTATATACACATATTTCATACTTTGTGTAACCACTAAAGTGTCAAACGTTCCTACCTCTTAGTCTCATAAAAAATAAAGTTCAATATTGTTTCTATACTGTATATTTGTATTTGTAGAGTGTAGACCACAACATCTGGACTTCTATTTTATATAAAACGCATACAGTATGTTAGATGAAAACTTGAAAGGAATGTATATTTCAGCCTATCATAATTGCTAAGAGAATAAGTCAATTTACAAAACACAACAATTCATTAACCCCATACCATTGCTAATTGCATTACTTACATATATTTTTAAGGGTTAACTATGTGTTGATTGTTATGTTTTATTCTTTATATAAATTGTGAATTGATGCATTAACAGAGATTTCCTCAGTTAATAATAATGTATGTTATATAGGTTATACTGGTTAACCAATTAACCAAACCGATTAAACTTTAGTTTGGTTAATTTGGTTGTTATATTAGTTTGGACCGGTTTGGTTATGATATTGCATTCCATAATTAATAAATTTTAGACTTATTTGATTTGGTAATTAACATGGTAACCATTTAAACAAGGATTTTTCTAGAAATACCACTATTTTAAAAAACAATATTACAAAAATACCACCCAATGCAAAAAAAAAATTCCACTTATACCACCTTTTTCTAAGAACCGTCTCCAAGGGAGGCGTTTTCACTGGAAACCGCTCTGGGAAGAAGCGGTTTTAGTTTGGGCAACAAATCGCCCTTCCCAGGAGCGGTTTGAAGGCTGCCCTAGGTCAACATGATAGAAACCGCTCCCCCATTGTGCGGTCTGTGAAAACCGTTTCATGGAGAAGCGATTTGAATGTCGACACCAAAACCGCCCTGGGGGGAGCGGTTTTCATGTGTTTTCCCCACTTTCCCGACAGGAAAACAGTCGACATGCAGGGGACTGCTAGAGTGGGGAGTGTGTTTTGTGAAAACCGCTTGGGGAGGGGGCGGTTTTCATGGAATTTTTTGCTATAAAAGGCCGTCCCGGAAAACACAAAATTGCACCCCTCTTCCCTCTTCCTATTCTTCTATAAGTTTTTGTTTTAGCGATTTGTATTTTATATTATAGCGATTAACGTTACGTTGTAAGTTTGTTTTGTATTACTTGTTATTGTAAGTTTGCTTTGCGATTAACGATTAACATTGACAAATTTTATGGTATTAATTAAGTTATCGTTTTATTGCAGATGACATTCCAAAAGGTAGCCCAACCTTACTGAGGCCGGGGTATGAAGTCGCGGTGAGCGGACGTGCCTGAATCATCATGCCAACTACCGGATGACGTGCCGTCATGGAAAGAAGGCCGCGGAGGCTCGTTGTAAGAACTCCGCGGAGGCTCATGGTAAGTACTCCGCGGAGGCTCGTGGTAAGAGCCATGTGGAGGCTCGTGGTAAGAGCTCGAGCCGCCAGCTTGAGCAGCCTCCAAAGGATATGGCACGCGCCATGACTCGAACGGCCTGATCTCGGGCACGAATGGTCGTTCCCGTGTGCTCTTGTCTGGTCTCCTTTGTCTTGGTGGTGGCGGGTTGGGTACATCGATAGATACTCGAGGGGTAGGCACAGGAGGCAAAGGAGGGTATCTACGATGATCGCGCTCACGTTCTCTAACACAGGCAAGGAGACTGTTCGTAATCCTCCGCAGGAGACTCACTTCTCGGAGACCCAAAGACTCCTCACTACGGGACATGGAGTCAATATGCTCGAGTCGTCAACGTGAAACACACCATTTCACAAAGTTAGACAATTAAATGTAAGGATTTGGATAAAAACTAACCATAAATGTCTATAAAAGTGAATAGATCAAATTGTTGCAAGAAATTTCTTACCAAAACACCGTCCGTCGCACCATCTGGCGTCATGTATCGGACCGATTGTTTTCGATACTGTTCTAGATATGGGTCATGATACCTCATCCGCACCACAGATGGTGGAGTGACTATTTCATGAGCACTCCTATTGTTCCAAATCTCGATGAAGCTCCTCAACTTATGTGGCCAATTCGAAACACCTTGACGACAATCCTTCCCATGGAATGCCTTTTGGCTTGCAGGGACTTCTAATGGCAAGCATTGCTCATGACCAAATTGCCGTAAGCATCGATCCGGCAAGTGCCACTCCACAATAAAGTGGCAAATGAGTGGCACTGGCGTGCACCATTGACCGGGATGCATCAGGAACTTGTGGATGTGATTTTGAACGACCCGGTAAGGATACGGATCGAATATGATCTACAGAAGAGAAAACAAAGTTAGTCTTTGAAAAAAATTTACAAATGGAATGGAAAAAATCACAAAGGAGTACATGTTTATTGATGGTTAACTCTGCTTCCTAAATATGATCCAGCCTCCTCTGATACTCTTCCAACTTGTGCCCCGGCATGTTGTCGCATGTTGTTTGTCCAAGACATCTTATTGAATCGACAAACATACAAAGTTATAACCAGCTAACATTAAGTAGTACGAAAGAAGTTTAAGAATTGATTGAGATATGAGAAGTTTACCTACAACCATGCGCTTGAAATCTATAGGGGTGGTCATCGGCTCATTCGGCGTCAAGATCTGAGACCGGAGCAATCCATGGAAGATGCTCCCAGGCCCAAAATTGGACGATGAACATCGCCCCATCAATCTCCTTTACCGCTTTCGGAGTTGCATTACAAAGGGAGCGGTAGATATGAGCTAGGCATGCGGATGCCCAGCTTAGGTTCCCCATATCCTCCCATGGACCAAGGAGGATCTTCAACCAACCATTGCTGATTAAGTTGTTGGATTTCTTGGGGAAGAACACCCCTCCGATCATGCCGATGAGGTAAACACGTGCATAGATCTCCTTATCCACCTCAACACTTTCCTCCGTGAGGAGAAAGCCATCTTGCGCAGGGTCGTGCTTCTTCTTGATCTCGTTCGTCAACCAAGTGATGGATACTTGGTGAGTCCTCATTAGTGCCCGTCCATCTTCCTTGTCATCTCCTTCTCCCTTTGCAGGCACGAACAAACCCAAGGTGGTCCATATCAAATACTGTCACCCGTTCATCTCGTCAACATCTGAGGGTGGTGGGTGATCGTCCACACACACGACATCGCCATCAATGGGCAAATCGGTTAGGATGGCGATGTCCTTCAGTGTGATGGTGCACTCGCCTTCGGTGAAGTTGAAGCAATGTGTCTCCGATCGCCATCTCTCCACCAACGCTGTGATGAGCTGGCGGTCGATCTTGATTCCTACGAAATGTCTAATAGAATCCAACCTTGCCCTTTGAAGATAGGGCAAGATGGCGTCGTTCCATGGGAGCACAGCGCCGGAACTCCTAGAGCAGACTATACGGTGCACCTCCTAGCGAATAAATTAACTTTCGCTATAAGTTTATGATTTATAAATATATATAAATCTATTTTAACAAACACCATAGAATTAACAAAATCAAGGTTTTTCACAATGTATAAATAATTTACTAAAAATATATTTAAGTTAACTAAAATAATTAACTAAATAAATGAATAGCATTTTGAAACATTTGATAGAATTAATTTTGTACACAAAATTATACTCGATTATATTATTTTTTAAATCGCATTGGTGTTTTCAATAATTTAAAGGATACAAGTACACTCGTTAGACTCTTAGAAGAAGTATACATCTCCTTAGAAACACAGCCTTTTTGACAGAAAAAGGGGGGATCCGAGGATCTCTTAGAACCCGATTTTCCCAGGAAATGGGAGGACCATAATGATCGCTTAAGACCTCATTTCCTTAGGCATGCATCTCTTTATGAAGAATCTAAATAAGTGGCACTTTGTATTGCTTTAAATTATTGAAAATAACCAATGTGATTAACAATTAACAAATTTATTTACAAACCACTAACTTACGTTAACAAAATAAAAAAGATATAGACATGAGAAATTATAAGTACCTCATGATCGTTCCAAACATCCCTTGAACGATGATTTTCTTGGTCGTATAACACGGTTGGATCAATCGGTCCTTGATCGACATAATATCTTTGGTCGTAGATATCAACGTCCGGCCCAACCTACGATAGCATAACAACAATATAAATTAATTAGTATATTGATTAAATAAAATCATTATAACAACAACAAAAACAAGAGCAAAATGAGTACGTACCGCTTGATAGTCATCCACAAAGACCCCCTCCTCCTCGATAAAATCGGTCATATTTTCAGGAATCGGACAGAGATTCGACGGGTTTTGAAGGAAAAAACTCGAAAATGTTTTCTGATGGCAGTTCGGACTTAGCCGCAACCAACAAACCACTATTTCCTAGTTTTTTGGGTGGGGAGGGGAATGTTAGAGAGTACTAATCTTAGAGAGAGAGAAGAGAATGGGTTTTGGTGTGAAAAAATGGGGAGGAGGAGGGGGGTATTTATAGTTTCAGAACCATGGGGTGGGGGGGCGGTTTTGTAATTTTGCAACCCAAAAACCGTGTCCCCCACCCACGGTTTTGGTTGTGCTTCTTGAAAACCGCTGCTGGAGGGGGCGGTTCCGTCACCAAGACACGAACCGCTGAGTTGGCAAACGGCCTGTCGTCAGATCGGCTCCTAATTCGACGGTCACTAAAACCGCCTCCTCCCAAGGCGGTTCTGCTAGGGTTTAGCACAATCCGCCTCCTTGCAGCACGGTTTGCGTATAAACTGTCTTCCAAGGCAGCGGTTTTTAGAAAATAGTGGTAGAAGTGGAAATTTTTTCCATTAAGTGGTGTTTTTATAATTTTTTTTTAACAGTGGTATTTTTGAATTTTTCCTATTTAAACATGCCTATTGACACGCCAAAACACAACACCAAACTGCGACCAAGTGTAATCGCAGTCCGGGAATGCAGTAACAGGCAAGTTTAATTATCAACCCGGGGTCTAGATCTACTGCTTACTCCGTGATTCTCTATTATCTAGCAAACTAAGTCGAGTGATTGTTGTGAAAAGTAAAAGCAACAAGAAAGCAGTAAATTGTTCGGGTTTCTAAAGCAGGTAAGAGTCACTCGGGATTGAGTCCCCCTAGCCCCTTAGTTAGGTTCAATTGCAATTTCCTGGGTTGATTTACTGTTGATTAGACTGCGGAAGATCCGACAGTAGCTTGGAATCTCTTAAGCTGACCAAGCCCTCTCAGTCTAACTACCCGGCAGACGACTAGTCTTCACCGGGATAGAAAGCTGAGGCTATGAACACAGAACTCCACTACTGGCGTCAAGAACACCAGTACAAAGTAGTCCACTGGCTAACTCTCGTATAGCCAATCTCCTACTATCGAATGAAGAGGCTCTAACAACCTAATCAGATTCTATCTATCTCAGGTTGAAGCAGAAATTGAGACAAGCTGATCAGACTCAAATCAATTCATGAAACATGCGTCATTCGATTAAAATCAAACAATAATATCATCCCAAGTCATTACAATCAAATCCCTAACATCAGGAACTAGGGTTCTTCATACCCAAGTGAGAGAAGGGTTCTACTCCATAGAGAGAGAAGAGAAAACAAGAATCGGATTAGTCATACTCATAACGATGAGGATAATCTGCTCCGGGACGATGATGTTCACTCCTATGACGATCTCCAGGCTCGATTCGATGAAATCCAGCTCCAAGACAGCTTCTAGGATGAGTTCTTCGCACTTTCTCTCTCTAGGGCTCTGTTTTTGCTCTCAAAACGCGATTCTCCCACTTTTGGCTCGGATTAGGCACTAAAACCGGTCTCCCCGAGTTGCACGGGCAGGTGCACGGCCGTGCACCACACCATTCTGGTCGTGCACCCTCAAAACGCACCGTTTCATTTATTTGGAGCTCAGCCTTCTTGCACGGCCAGGCGCACGGCCGTGCAAGCCTGGATTGTGCCCGTGCATGGCCTCGGCCAGAGGCGCACGGCCAAATGGCTCATGTGCACGGCCGTGCAGCCTCCTGGTCTGCCCGTGCACTCCTCCAAAAGCTCGCCCTTCGTCCGTTCTTCGTCCAATCGACCCCAGACTCGCTCCTAAGCCTTCATTCACGTACTAAGACCTGAAATAACACAACCAAGCACAACCTAGCGTGAAATCGGCCTAAAACACGAGAATCAACACCTCAAACGGTGTAAGTATGAGGGTAAAAACATGTGTAAATGACGGTCTATCAAACTCCCCCACACTTAACCGTTTGCTTGTCCCCAAGCAAACCAAGTCAGACACTAGGTAAGCTTACATATTTCAATCAACCAACATTGGGGACAAGTCATAAAGGCACAAAACACGTGAATCGCACTGGTTTTCAAACATCAATACATGCACAACCTCAATAACAACCTGGACAACCACCACAAAGGACATTCGAGTGCAGCAAATCGAGTAAAGGAAGAGTCTCCCTTCTGTTCACTGGCCAACCTAGACTCGATTCAACCACTTACTCAAAACAGTCAACTCATGCATCCAACTCAAAACATCAGAATAGAGACCGAGCAATCTAGGTCCTCACCGGGGTACAAGAGCATATAGAAAATGAAAATGAATCACTCACTCTCGACCAGTGGGGTCAGGACAATTTGATGCGAAAGATGCGCATGCTATTTCTCTCAATCCTATCATCTCTTCACCATGATGGCAGCCTCTAAATGCTAGAGTTCACATATGGGGTGTCACCACTAACTAATCAGGAGGTCTTAGACACAGGTTCAAATGACTGGCTAGGGTCTTGGACATGGGGAAAAGGCCTTTTAGGTGGTGGAAGTATTCATAGCAAAAGGTTCCACATTTCCCAAACACACAAACACAGTCAACAACCCGGTATTTTCTTTCTGCTATCCTGCATTACTTAATATCTTAAGAGCACAAGAGCGAAGGAGGCATAAACATCAGTATTTCCAAGCCAGACTGCTAAGAAACACTACTTACTGGGCATTATTCAGATTTTTGGTAGTGGCTCTCTTTTGCTTTCAATTTTTTTCTTTGTTTCATTTTTCTTTTCATTTCCTAAGAGAGCCACCACTTCTGCATAAATTTCAAACACCTGCCCAACTTTTAAGCACTACCTCCAACACTCACATAGACTTTAGCAGAAACAGCAGAGAATATATAAAAACCACTCTGTGGAACCTTCTAACAGATGCAATAAGGGTGATTTTTTTTCCATTATAGACCAAAAGAAAGGATAACACACGGCTCAAAGGGGCTGACTAGGGGATATGACACATCAGGACAGTCAATTTTGGTCGTGGGCTAATCCTATGCCCCCATCATCTTAGCTAGTGACAACGTGAATGCTACACATCATGGAAGAGGGATCTATCGCACAAGAAAGAAACGAGCAGGCTCAAATCTCACATGGCTACCTATATGCTCTATCTCACATTCTGATACCCTGAACTAGATGCATAAACGACTGTCAAGAACAAGTAATCAGATCAAGTCAGATCAAGTCACAGTTGGCAAGCAAACAGTTGAAAAACTGAACCCCTACATCGCTCTACTGCACATCTCAGTCCTCATCATAGGTTGTCCTAGTCGCAAACAAGTTGTCATGCATTAATCCGAAAACCAATCAATTCATCCATCAAAACACAGTGCCAATATGATCAAACAGCAGTACTTGGAGCCCTCAAATCGTAAGATTCGGACAGTGGACTAGGCTCCAAGCACCATCTAAAATATTCCAACCGATACAGAACATCCCTCCACACTTAAGCACGACATTGCCCTCAATGGAGTAGAGGGAAAGAGAAGGGGGAACGATGTTACCGGGTAAGAACACTGCTGGGGGACTGGAAGTGGACCAGTCAGCGAGAAACGAACGGGGGAGTGGTCAATGCTGCACAAATCGAACATCAGAACACTAGCACACTGGTGTTAGGGATAAGTGTTAGCCCAGACGGCTACATCAAACCACAAATGAAAAACCAAAAGCAAAAAAAAACAACCGACACTAAGTCCAAGCTCCGCACACATGGAGCAAACACTCAAAAGTCTTAAAAAAAAACAAAAACAAACACACTGAGACGGGCAACGAGTACAGCCTACTCGTCGCCAAGATCGGTGAAGTCGATGTCATCCATGAATGCATCATCACCAGCAGCGCCAGCCGCGCCGTCATGTGGAGGGGAGTCATCCCAGGGAGTCCTCCAGACCGGTGGATCGCCCGGAACCAACTGAAGCAGGTGCTGCTGAACCTCCTGCATGCGCCGGGAACGGCACTTCTCCCGCTCGATATGGGCGAGAGTCACGCCCTGCTGAGCCTGGATCGCGTCCAGCCTGTGGCGGTACTCGGCCTGATCTGCCGCGTACTGTTGCTGGAACTGCATCTGCTGGTCGAGGAGCAGCTGGTTCTGTATCCTCAGCTGCTCGAACTGCTGGGTGAAGTAGTCCTGGCCCTGGAAAGTGGAGCTGCTACCCCCAAAATGGAAGTCAGTCGGTGGGGGATCATCAGCAGCATCCGCAGCAGCATCCGCAGCAGCATCCACAGCACCCTCCACCTCATCAATGTCCACCTCATCGTCAGCCTCCTCCTCGGGCTCCGCGGGGGTAGGAGGCTCCGGAAATCCCTCGACCCACTGAACACCGTTCCTCTCCCGCAACAACAGCATTTTCCCGATCGTCACAGCGCCAAAGATGGGGGTCTCCCCCTCCTTGGTGCACCCCTGCAGGGAGAGGCCGAAGAAGGTAACCAGGCGGGTGATGAGGGGGGCGCAGTGGAGGCTCTTCAGCTCCTTGGCCGTCTTCTCGAATGTCGTGGCCACCACCGAACCCAGGTGGAGAGGATGGTAGCGCTCTCGGATCGAGTCGAGGAAGTACAGGGGCCTCTTCGTGATGTGGCCGGAGCTGTCATATGTAGGGGTGTAAGACTTCCCCAGCAGGTGGTGGAGAAGTCGGTACTCGATCTGCAGGGTGGATGCCTTCGTCCTCCCAGACTTGAAAGGACGCGTCTGGCCAGGCTGAGCCAGGCTGGTGTACAGCCTCTTGAAGTCCACCTCCGGCTCTTTAAGCTCGGTGACGTACTCCCGACGGTCGTCGAGGTCGAGGTCGAGAGCCTCAGCCAGCTCGTGATAGCTCAAGGATCGGGGAACCCCACCCAGCCTGAATTGAACGGCTGTACTATCATGGTACCTGGTCGTGGAGTTGTGCTTGAAAGTGGTGTAGAACTCCCACACCGGCTCGTTGTAGACCGTCTCGCAGATCTGTAACAGACGGCGCCATGCAGTGTTGGCGAGCACGGCGGAAATCTGGTTGTAGCAGTGCAATCGCTGAAACTCCCGTTTGGACAAGCAATGGTGGGCGCCAAACGGGGTTTCCACGACCTGCTTGAAGCGCGCTGCAGTGGGACCCCTCCTGAGATCCCGGATGAACGGGTGCTGGAAATTAGGTTGTGCCATCGCCCTGGAGACTCAAGTAGAGGTGTAGGGGATGATGAGGGGAAGACAATGGAATCGACGAAATGCCGAAAATCTGGCCGGAAATGCTCGTCGGAGCCTCGCCGGATTCTCGCCGGAAATCGCCTCCGGCGACAAAAATGTCGCCCAAACTCGCTCAAACTCGGGGGATAGGCCGCCTTGGGTGTAGAAAGAATGGGTTTTGTGTTGGTTTGGTGAAAAACGGACCCAAAGTGGCCGGAAAAATCGAAATAGGGAGGTTTTGCGCGGTTTTCCGGCGAGGGGGGGAGGTTTCCGGCGAGACAAAGTGGGTTTCTGACCACTATGGCCGTGCACGGCCATTTATAGAGCCCGTGCCTCGGCTGCACGGGCAGAGGCGCACGGCCGTGCACCTTGGCATTTTGCCCGTGCAGGCCGACACGGCCTGGCCGAGGGGGTTGCACGGCCGTGCACAAAGCACATTTGGCCGTGCAACTTACGCCGAGAGCTCGCACGGCCAGGGGGTGGTACCCGCACGGCCGTGCGAGGCTTCAAGCTGCCCGTGCAAGGCTGCACGGCCTGGCCGAGGTTGTGCACGGCCGTGCACAAGGCACTTGTGGCCGTGCACTCCAGGCTAGGCGCACGGCCGTGCAAGCTGATTTTCTGGCCGTGCACCTTGCTGGGGTCCCGAAATCAACCTGTTTTCACTCAAAAACGACACGTAACTCCAGATCAACGTCTCAAGACTCAAAAACACACAAAATCAAAGGAAAAAGAGTAAGAAAATGCAAACCTCGGTGGGGTTGCCTCCCCACAAGCGCTTCTTTACCGTCTTTTAGCTGGACGCCAGTATGGATGCTCAGGGAAGTGTAGGATCAGGTGCCCTCAAGAACGGATCCACATCGCTCTTGAGGTACAGCTTCAAATGGTGGCCATGTACACGACGAATGTGGCCACCTGCATTTGCCAGCTCGACTTGGCCATCCGGTAGGATGCAAGCGAGTGAATACTCGGATGGCCAAGGTGGGGGCGGGACCAGCTCATAGTGGTCTCCGGCTTTCTTGCGAGCAGGCTTAGCTGCCTGCAGTTTCGGCCGCCACTCCTCCTTGACCTGTTCTTTGGATGATGGAGTGGTCCGGAGTGGCGGCGAAGATGTGAGAGGCGGGTCCTGCAAAACAGGCAGCACAGAAGGATACACGACAGACTCGTGCTCCTGGTGAGATACAGCATGCAGAGGTAACGAATCAGGTATAGTGTTAGCAACAGAAAATGTTATTCGCTCCTCGCCATCCCTCAGAACTAAGGTCCCATCATGCACATCTATGAGAGCCTTGGCGGTGGCCAGGAAAGGCCTTCCCAGTATAAGAGGCACTTCTGTGTCCTCACTGATGTCCAGGATAAAAAAATCCACAGGATATGTGAATTTGCCAACCTTGACCAGAAGGTCCTCCACTATACCCCTAGGATGCACTACCGATCTGTCAGCTAATTGAAGGGTCATCCTAGTAGCACGGGGTTCACCTAGGCCTAGTTTCATGAACAATTTATATGGAATAACATTGATACTAGCACCTAAATCCGCCAAGGACTTCTCTACATGCAATTTATCAATAGAGCACGGGATAGTGAAACTACCTGGGTCCTTTTTCTTCTGCGGAAGCTTGTTCTGCAGAATAGCCGAGCACTCCTCGCTGAGCTCCACAGTGGCCAGCTCAGCTTCTGCTTCTTTGAGAGAAGCTCTTTAAGAAACTTCGCATACTTCGGCATTTGCGATAGTGCCTCCAGGAAGGGCACTTGGACATTCAGCTTCTTGGCATGGCCATGAAGTTCTCGAACTCCGTCTCCAGCCTGTCTCTGTGCAACCGAGTAGGGAAAGGGAGTTTAGAGACATACTCCTTCACTACTGGTTGCGGTTTAGGTGCAGGCACCTCAACCTCCTTCTCTACCTCTTGTTCCACCGCTGGAGATGCTGCAACAGGGCTTTCTTTCTCCGGTTCCCGAGCAGGGGGATCAACAGTCAGCTTGCCACTCCTGGTCATGATGGCATTGCACCGCTCATCCGGGGTCTGCGGGTAAGGGATGGTCTGCGCTGGTAGAGTACCAGGCGCCCTTTGAGCCACTGCCTGGGCCACGCTCCCCAGCTGGGTCTGGATATCCTGCAAAACAGCCTGTGTATTCCTCTGACCAGCTTCAAGAGCCAGAAGTTTCCCCGAGGCCTTCTCCATGAACTGCTCAAAGGTGTTGAACTTCTGAGCACTGGTACTGGCTAGAGAACCCACCAAGTCCCGCAGGTCAGCCATCTGATCATTCTCCACGGGGGCAGCAAGGGCTGCACCTGGCTGCTGATAAGGGCGCGGCTGTGTTTGAGCAGCATGCCCCTGCATGGGCTGATAGAGAGACTGTTGTTGCTGCTGGAATTGCCCCTGTCTGGGCTGATACGGTGGCCTCTGGAAGCCCGGTGGTCCCTATGGAGCTGGTGGTCTGGGATTTGGCCCAGCCCAGGAGAAATTAGGATGCTGGCGCCACCCCTCATTGTACGTGTTGCTGTAGGGGTCATTGCGCCTGACATTGTTGATGAAGTTCACCTGCTCCTGGGGTGTGGTCGATTCCTTCATCGCCTGGCAGTCTTCCACCATATGATGGGTGCTCTCGCACCACTGGCAGAGCATCGCCTGCTGCTGTCCGGTCCCTGGAATCATCCCGGAACGATCGATAGCTGAGACCAGCTTCGTTACTACCTGCACCAAATCAGATGACTGGGTGCCCACAGCATGCACCCCCCGGCCAGGTGCTCTCCTCGATCTCCTGGCAGTGCCCCAATCATAACCATTCTCCGCCATCTCTTCAAAGAGTTGATTCAGCTGTGGCGGGGTTTTGGTCAGCATGTTCCCGCCACAAACCGAATCGATCAGCTGCTTGTCCTCCGGGAAGAGGGCGTGATAGAAGGTGCCCACCTTGAACGCATCGTTGAAACCATGATTGGGACACCTGAGGAAAAGACTGTTGTACCTCTCCCATGCATCCCTGATGGTCTCATCCTCATCCTGAGAAAAGTGTGTAATCTGCTTCTGGAGATCAGCAGTCTTGGATGGAGGATGGTAGCGGGTGAGGAACTTGTCCGCCAGGTTGGCGAACGTGGTGATGGAGCCCGGAGGTCGAGTGTCTAGCCACTCCTTGGCCTGCCCCTCCAGAGTGAATGGGAAATACCTTAGCTGGATGGCATCTGCTGGTACCCCATTGATCTTGATTCCATCGATGAGCTCGTGGAATCGCCTGAGATGTGATCGAGGGCACTCTCCCTCCTTACCACGGAACACTACTGAACCGCGCAGCATGGTGATCACGGAGGTGCTCACCTCAAAGTTGTTGGCTGGGACCTGAGGGTGTTGAATAGGTGACCTCATGTCCGCAGCCCTAGCGGCCCAGTAGGATCCCATGGTCTGCTCCTCTGGGATCATATCACGGTTCTCTGGATCAGCCATCTCGCCTTCTTCTTCTTCTAACGGCAGCTGTGGTAGCTCCTCCTCCGCAGCCAGTCGTGCCTTTAGAGCCCGCTTGAAGTTCCTGCAAGTTCGTTCAAGCTCCTGGTCTAACGGTAGTAGATCTCCCGACTGGCTACGGGTCATGCACTACCTGCACACAGTCAGCAGAAACAACCCGTGAAGGCACACATGTGGAAAAGAAAAATGCAATAAAGAAAAAGCTAGAGTAACAAATTATCACGTTTCCCCAATAACCTAGAGGGGTCCCCGGCAACGGCGCCAAAAACTTGACTCGCTAAAACACAACACCTAACAATGGCCAAGTGTAACCAATGAAAGGGACTGCACTATAGTGGCACAAGTAATAAATATCGAATCCACGGGTCTCTAGAGTTACTATTACTCAGCTTCAGTTCATTATCTAGCAAACTAGATTAAGGATTGATTTACTAAACTACTCTACTAACTACTCTACTAATTACAAGTTGGGAACTCACTTAGGTATGATTCCCCCTAGCTCCTCAATTAGGTCCAAGTTGCAATTACCTTTGGTTGATCTACTGTTGATTAAACTGCGGAAGATCCTAAATTAGCTTGGAATCTCTTAAGCTGACCAAGCCCTCTCAGACAGAATACCCGGCAGGTGACTAGCCTTCACCGGGATAGACTGCTAAGGCGATTCACACAGATCTCCACTACTGGAATGAGTTCCAGTACAAAGCAGTGAATTGATTGACTCTCGCACAACCAATTCACTACTATCAATCAAGGAAGCTCTCTTAACCTAATCAGATTCTATCTATCATAGGTTAAAGCAGAAATCAAGAGAATTTGATCAAGATCCAATTGACTCAATAAATCATGCCTCAATCGATTATAATCAAACAATATAGCATCCAAAACTTCATACAAGAAAGATCCTAACACATGGAACTAGGGTTCCTCAAAACCTAAGTGAAGGGAAGTTACTTCATAGAGAAGAGAGAGACTGCAGAAATCTGATCTAGATCTTCAATCTCCATCTCCAAGCTTGATTCCCGAGCTCCAATGGCGAAGAAATCCTCCAAAATAGCTCCAAGAATGTTCCCAAGTCACTCTCTCTCTCTAGGGTTCGTCCCTTGGGTGTTTGGGATCCAAAACCCCGCTCTCTTCCCTTTTGGCTCGGATTAGGCTTAAAAACAGGCTTCCCCGAGTTGCACGGCCAGGTGCACGGCCGTGCACAACACCATTCTGGCCGTGCACCCTCAAAACGCACCGTTTCACTTAATCGATCTCAGCCATCTTGCACGGCCAGGTGCACGGCCGTGCAAGGCTGGATTTTGCCCGTGCAAGGCCTCGGCAGAGAGCGCACGGCCAGACTTATATGTTGCACGGCCGTGCGCCTCCCTGGTCTGCCCGTGCAGCTTGCTCAGCCTCTGTTTAATGCTTCGTTTCTCCCTCGTCCGGACTCCGAATCAGTCGCCGTTTGATCCCAGACGCTCGTAGTCTCGTCCTCTTTCGTTTCATAACAAGCTTGCATGATTCTCTGTCCATAAAGTGAGGTAGAAATCAATTCTTCTTCAGGTCATGCCCGAGTTTCTGCTCCCGAATCGCCAATTGATCTCTGATTGACTTGAAACTTGCGCCTATGCTTCACTTTATGTGCTAGGACCTGAAATGTGACAAAGGAACACAACCTAGCATAAAATAGGCCAAAGACACGGTAATTCAAGCTCAAACAATCAAGAAACAAAGGGGAAAACATGTGCAAATACCGAGTCATCAAATCCACCCACACTTAACTGTTTGCTTGTCCCCAAGCAAACCTAACTCAAACCAATGCAACTCTCCAGAGCTCTATAGCAACAAACAACCTCGATCGTAGGTAGCGGACTTCCTAGATCATTTAGCAGCTTACGAGGTCAACCGACGCACAAGTCATCTCATAGCCTCTTCGGCGAGAACGCTAGTCTCGAGTCGGCATCATGGCAAATAGTGAACAGAGGACAAATGAATCGTGGATGAAGAGACTCTCAAAAACAAAAGATCATGGACTCACATTTTTTAAGGTGCTCGATTTTCTTTTTGGAGATGGTTGGAACCCCCTTTTCTTTCTTCTTTTTTCTTGTTTTTCTGTTTTTCTCTTTTTTTTTCAAGGGTTCCAACCTGTTTTTGTAGAAAACGGGGGCTCCCACCTAGCACAACACCAAACTGCGACCAAGTGTAATCGCAGTCCGGGAATGCAGTAACAGGCAAGTTTAATTATCAACCCGGGGTCTAGATCTACTGCTTACTCCGTGATTCTCTATTATCTAGCAAACTAAGTCGAGTGATTGTTGTGAAAAGTAAAAGCAACAAGAAAGCAGTAAATTGTTCGGGTTTCTAAAGCAGGTAAGAGTCACTCGGGATTGAGTCCCCCTAGCCCCTTAGTTAGGTTCAATTGCAATTTCCTGGGTTGATTTACTGTTGATTAGACTGCGGAAGATCCGACAGTAGCTTGGAATCTCTTAAGCTGACCAAGCCCTCTCAGTCTAACTACCCGGCAGACGACTAGTCTTCACCGGGATAGAAAGCTGAGGCTATGAACACAGAACTCCACTACTGGCGTCAAGAACACCAGTACAAAGTAGTCCACTGGCTAACTCTCGTATAGCCAATCTCCTACTATCGAATGAAGAGGCTCTAACAACCTAATCAGATTCTATCTATCTCAGGTTGAAGCAGAAATTGAGAAAAGCTGATCAGACTCAAATCAATTCATGAAACATGCGTCATTCGATTAAAATCAAACAATAATATCATCCCAAGTCATTACAATCAAATCCCTAACATCAGGAACTAGGGTTCTTCATACCCAAGTGAGAGAAGGGTTCTACTCCATAGAGAGAGAAGAGAAAACAAGAATCGGATTAGTCATACTCATAACGATGAGGATAATCTGCTCCGGGACGATGATTTTCACTCCTATGACGATCTCCAGGCTCGATTCGATGAAATCCAGCTCTTAGACGGCTTCTAGGATGAGTTCTTCGCACTTTCTCTCTCTAGGGCTCTGTTTTTGCTCTCAAAACGCGATTCTCCCACTTTTGGCTCGGATTAGGCACTAAAACCGGTCTCCCCGAGTTGCACGGGCAGGTGCACGGGCGTGCACCACACCATTCTGGCCGTGCACCCTCAAAACGCACCGTTTCATTTATTTGGAGCTCAGCCTTCTTGCACGGCCAGGCGCACGGCCGTGCAAGCCTGGATTGTGCCCGTGCATGGCCTCGGCCAGAGGCGCACGGCCAAATGGCTCATGTGCACGGCCGTGCAGCCTCCTGGTCTGCCCGTGCACTCCTCCAAAAGCTCGCCCTTCGTCCGTTCTTCGTCCAATCGACCCCAGACTCGCTCCTAAGCCTTCATTCACGTACTAAGACCTGAAATAACACAACCAAGCACAACCTAGCGTGAAATCGGCCTAAAACACGAGAATCAACACCTCAAACGGTGTAAGTATGAGGGTAAAAACATGTGTAAATGACGGTCTATCACCTATATATTGGCTCAGCACAAGACCATAGTCCAAAACTGGCAGTTCAAATCAAATCTAATTACGAAATGGGCCGAGGTCATTGAGGCCCACCCAACAAAGACCAATGAGCCCAGCTAGCCCACGAAATCTATCGGCTCTCATTCTCTTATCCGCCACTGTCATTCAGCTGGGAGTTCGCCCAACGCAGAAATGGCGCTCTCCAATCTTCCCCTGAATCCACCTCTTTATCCATCTCCCTCCAATCTTCATCCCCCCTCCCTTCCTCTCCGATTCAAATCCCTAACCATCCATATCGCTACCTCCTTCAGCTCCCGGCTTCTGAAACTGCGAACTGTAACGAGAGCAGTCGAAGAGAGCCAGGAGGAGCAAACGGAATCGGAGCAATTGAATGACTTCAGGGCGGCGGCAACGCCGACCGAGAAAGAGGAGCAGAGCGATTTGGGAGAAGAGATAAGGCAGGCGATGATGGAGAGGAAGAAAGCGGAAGGCAGCGCCGGTGGCGGCGGGGATCTGTGGAGCGGAGTGGCGGAGGAGATTCGAGAGATAGAGTGGCCGTCCTTCGGTAAAGTTTTGGGAACCACCGGCGTGGTGCTGGGCGTCATTGCTGGCTCCAGCGTCGCTTTGCTCACCGTCAATGCCTTGCTGGCCGAGCTCTCCGATAAGGTGTTCGCCGGTAGAGGCGTTCAGGATTTCTTCAGCTAAGAAGAGGAAACCACGATTGTTATTCTCTACTTTTCCCACAGCCTCAGGAGTGTCGATTGTATTATTACTTTTCTGCTTGATCAAGTTATCATACGAACCCTGAAATTCGGAATCCTGTTTATATTCATTCAGTCTGAGGCGTTGAGCTCTACCGAAAAATGGCGATAGCTCGCATTTCCTTTCCTTACTCCATCTCCTTCCTGTATCGGAATCGAACTTGCAGTGTCTCACTAGTAATAAACGCAGACGGGCTTTAGAAATTCCCTCAGACAATACCTCAAACAAATTTGGATCGTGAAAATGGACGAAAGTGATTGACAACTGAAACTGAGTTATTCGATCTAAGATGGTGTGCAGCATGGCGATGCGAACAGGCGATCACGAAAACAAGGATGGAACTTGCGTCTGAATGATTCAGTCCGCTGAGCCTGCAGGGCCCACGAGGACGCCCTGAGAGCCGCCTTCCTTCTTGCTACCTTCTTCATCCTTCATGTCACTATCAGCTTTCCTCATCCTGATCTTGTATTTAGCTTCAAAGTCGGCGATCTCCTTCTTCTTCTTTTCCAGGGCTTCGTTCAGCCTGGCAACAACTTCCTCGATCCCTTCTTTGTTACGCTGCACTGCTGGCAGGACCTCCTTGATGTTCCTCTCTACGAGCACCCCTCCGATCATGCGGTAGCAGCGCCTGGTAGGGTCGAGGGGTTGGATGGCATTAATGACCAATGAGTGCTCGCTCACTTCCATCTCCAGTTCAGTGATTTTGGAGTATATCTGGTTTAGCTCAGTTCTCATGGATGTGTACATGTTTGCTACCATCTGCTCGTTTACCGGCTCTCTCCCTTGCATTTCGGATCTTCCAGCCATTTCTCTGTGAATGAAAGAGCAAGATTAATCAAAAGATCAGCATTTTCTCACCTGATTCAATCTCCATAAGTTGCATTTATAAAAAATGCTTGCAAAAACAATCACTGGAGCATCACAATCATAGCTACAAACAAAGAACCAGGTGTAATATAAAATCTAGGAAAAACATTCCCTGTATATCCTAAAAACACAACATCCATCATCATGACCGCAATTAGCAAAACTATGAGAGACCGAATCCCAGGAATTGCTTGGCACACAAAAGATGTCAGTGGGATTGAACCACATTGGTAAGTGTTTTTCATTTGATTCAGGGACGCTATCAAATCATGCGAACTGACAAATGTAGTAAGGAGTCAGGATAGCCTTCTTCTAGGACTTATCTCCCATTAGCAGCATCAAATGGCCAACAGAAGTTGGCACCAGGGTTTCTAGGACTTATCTCCCATTAACATTGAACTACCGTCGTCTCTCATTTCTGCCCTGAACTGCCAGCCATTCAAACGACAAAAAAAACCCAGCCATAGCCCTGCACTACTTCAGAAACCTGACAAGCCAAAGGCAATTCCTGCCTAGTCAGTGCCCACAAGAAGCAATTAGCTGCGCTGAAACCCCACAACTAACTACAGGCAAAAAATTCCACATAGATCTTCCAGGGGAATAACTCCACAACTTCAATCCAAGTCACTATCTATACCCTACCCTACCCTATACTGAGGAATGAAGAGAAGAAAACGATCACTGACGAGGATCTATTAAGACATCAGCTGACTACGGCCCTTAGCGAGGGCATCCCTAACCTAGCCCCTTCAAAGTAAAAACTGCTATGACGATTCATCCAGCTAACTGTGTACTAAAGATAACAACCATACTCATCTCCACTCCCGGAAACCATACCAGCCCCATCGTAAAAAGGAAGAACAAGGAAAGCTCACCTGAAGTTTAAGATTGAGGTCGCAGGCGGCGTTGGGATTGGAATAGAAAAAGAACAAGCAATTTGGGAATCAAACTTGATAGAGCAAATCGTACAGAAGGGTAAGATGCTGAGTGCGAGACACGACACCAATTCCTACTGCTCCTTCTCCTTCTCCTTCTCCTTCTCTTGATTTCTTGACTTTTCCTTGACGAACCCTCAGTTCAGTTGTTTCTCAGAGCTGTTCTTGCCAAGACGAAGCTGCCTGCAATGGAGAGAGTCTTTGATCGAAGACCTTCTCACGATACTACTCCACCGTTTTCCTTGGACTGGACTAGATTGATTTTTTTCAACTGAAGCCCAATACGTCCCAGGTCCAGAGAGCGGAATGGACTTTCAGCCCAACTTACTCGTGTCGTGGGTAATAAATGAAATCGTGGTTTCGGATCTGGTGACGTAACATTTAATTAAGCTATTAAGTATTAACCATTTCCATCCTCAGAATTAGGAATGGCAAACTTCAGTCTAGACTTCTAGACTCGAGAGGCAGAAGATGTGAAGAAGCCTCATCTCTTTTATCAAAATCTGCACCACCCCAAAAGAAAAAAACTCTTTTCCGTATTCCATTTCCCACATCGGCCATGGCAACTCACAGCCTCCATTTCGCTCCATCACCTTTCATCCCTACCACCAAACAAAACCACAGCATCAACTTCCCTTCCTCTAGACTCAACTACAGAACTGGAAGACCATTCCAACGTGGTTCGCCCATACAAAGTGGTGATTGAACATCAGGGCAAGTCCACGGAGCTCCAAGTCGATCCAGACGAGACCATACTGTCCAAGGCACTGGACTCCGGGTTTGCTGTACTGTACCCCATGACTGCAAGCTTGGAGTGTGCATGACTTGCCCCGCTAAGGTGGTGAGCGAGCGGCTCGGTCGATCAGAGTGATGGCATGCTCAGTGACGACGTGGTGGAGCGCGGCTACGCACTGCTCTGTGCCGCATACCCGACTTCGGATTGCCACATTAGAACCATTCCCGAAGAAGATTTGCTCGCAATGCAGCTTTTGCAACGGCTAATGACTGTGGAGTAATTTGAAGTTGGAGATGGTGGTCCAGTGTAAATCTCTTCTGTGTAACATCCAAAACAGAACTTTCATTGAGGAAGAACTTTTTCTAACAAAGATTCTTCATAGGCACAAATAAGGAATAAAGTGGTAACCTTTACACAATGTGCGGATGCTATGAGGCTTTCCTAGGAGGAATATTGTGGGAGGCTAAGCTTCTTCTTGTGTTTCCTCTGCTTGAGCTTTACTTTCACAGAAAGACCACTGTCAATAATGGACTGAAGCACAATTTGAAGCTTCCCTTCCAGTCTCTCCCCGCTTCTTGGAGTGTAAACCACGTTGTGGATATCGTCTTCCAGTGCCCTCTGCGCCAGAATCTGCCCAACAGCACGACAAGTGGCTTCATTTCTTGTAGAACCCATGTCGAATTTGATGTCCTTGGATATCGAATGTGCCACAGCCACTACTTTACTTGTACCTCGGTGAATGACGGATGCACGAGCCGATGCGTTTGATATCTGAATGTCGAGACAGAATGGCTCGTGGTATGGAGCTGTGAGCTGATTGAATGTCAGAGTCTGAACCTTCTTCTTCTTCTCCGCCACACTGTTAGGGACATCAGAGCCACAGTCCATCAAAGTATAGGCCT
Organism: Linum tenue; assembly: GCA_946122785.1. NCBI lineage: Eukaryota > Viridiplantae > Streptophyta > Magnoliopsida > Malpighiales > Linaceae > Linum > Linum tenue. The sequence goes on along the minus strand of CAMGYJ010000011.1, from coordinate 16,221,717 downwards.
TGCCGTTCTTAACAATCAAGGTTGTTCTTTTGGCTTCCACAAGGGACGAATCTTCGTTCTTTTTGCTTTCCTTGGGTTGTTCATTCTTCGTTGAAGATTCCTTCTTTCCGCTGTCTCTAGCTTCATCGCCTTTCTTCTTCCTCCGGTGGAAATCAAAGCTATACTCCTAATACTCTTTCGAGTCCCGATCAAGCTTGTAGAACAGATTTCCCCGGATTCTCATGTTATCAATCTCATCAAAATCGAGGTCATCCAGAGAAGAAATGGAGGAGTGCCCATTAACGAGGTGATGAGCTGCTTCACTTACAGTTTGTGGTTCCGATTTCTTACCCAATCCACCAAACGCATGGGCTATCCCCGGATGTTACCTGCCAAGCATCATTGTCCACGAGCTCGATGTCATAGCGATCCAAGTGTGAGGTAGGATCTCTGAACAAAGGAGAAAGATGAACGCTGCTGCTGCTCGACCGGGTCGAAGGACGTCTCTCAGCCGGCACTTCTCTGGTCTAGCCATCTATGACGTTGCCAATCGCGGAAGCCTTGGAGCAGAAATTACACGCTCCCGATAGGTAGCGGAAGCAAGCTCGTGATAGCAAGCAGCTACCTCGTCTCAATGAGAACGTCGCCATGGTTAGAGCAAAGCGGGAATGCAACTACTTTCTCTCAGGCAAATGATCGAACACTTGGCGTGCAATCTTCCAACCCCTCTGACCGCGATTCCAATTTCCACGCTTTAGCTCGCCCTTGTGGCCTGTGGGTTAAACTAAAAGATAGCCCAGAGATCCCGGCCTATTATAACTTAAGATGTTAAGGATTAACACGATATGGGCCCGTTGTCGAGAGTCCATGGACATCAGGAAAGGTAGGCTCAACCCACAGTAGTGGGTGCGTGGGATTGGGGCATGGTCTCAACTCCCAATCCATGATGGCACATACCTTGACCGTGACGAGACGAGCATGATTCAATTATTCATCAAATCCTTGGAATCTACTGGGCGGTCGAGAAACAGAGATCTGGGAAAACATGTCTCCCACAGACAAAAGATCTTATCTTTAACTTGAAGCAACTCCGTCAAAGAAACAATCAGTGCTTTTTTTTTCCTGGAAAAAGGGCATTAACCACCATGCTAAAGCTGCCAACCAGCCGGCCAGCCAGCCCTAGCCACATGCTTTCTCTGTTGCAGACTTTACATTACATTCACTTTTGCCTCCCAATGGAGTCCCAGCAGACATGAGAAAACAGAGAGATGAAGAGATGGATGCAGAATTAAGAAGGTGGAAGATTACTATGCACAATAAACCTAAAGCTAGAGTTTCATTAGAAATATAGCTTGTCGCCATGGGAGAAAAGTAAGAAGTGCACCAGAGGCGACATTTGTATTAAAACACACACCAGGGGAAGGGAGGGGCTGATAGCTAAGACTAAAACAGTTAGCTATTACACACAAACCATCCAGGTTTAGCAGGAAGAAGAAAGGACCGAAAGAAAAGAAGGAAATAAGCGGGATTGCAGAACGGGCAGTGCTGGAGAGTGGAAGTAGTCATCATATTATCAGTGGGTTACTATCTTCTTCAATGACAGACCTAGTCATGATGATGATGTCTATTCAGTAGTAAGCCTGCTGATGATAAGCTGGAGCGAACCCACTCGGGTATCCTCCATATGCTGCCAGTGGTGGCGCATAATTCAATGTATATGATCCGGGAATCGGGTGGTGGACTGCTTCAGGGGAATACGCAGCGTACGGGGATTGTGGGCTCGGAGTGCCATAGACGGTTGGTGGTGGCGGCGGAGATGCGTATGCTGGGATGCCAGCAGCTGGGTACTGCGGGTAGTGAGAAGGCGACCTAACAAATGTTGGTGGCTACGAGGAGAAAGATGATACGTAGGCATTGGTCAGACGCCCGGCCTTGGCTGGTGGCATCGGACCGGCGGTGCTAGCACGAGTTCTCTTGTTGGCAGGGATGGCAGCTGGAACTGGCTTCTTCTTCTCTGTCTTCACCTTCTTCAGCTGTTCCAGGCTTTTCTTGAGGTTCTCTGGTGGGAACTCGGCTTCTAGATTGTATTCCTCGATGCACTTGATGACAGCACGGAGTGCTGACTGTTCTTTCCTCACAGCAAGTTGCTGCAAAATAAGTTATACAAAGGAGTCAGAAATCAATGATATTAGCAGATGATTAATAATTAACCCAACTAACTGTTCATGAAATACTGAAAAACTTGAACCATGAGGAAGCAGACGTGAAAAAGAAGACAGTAGAGGGAATATCCAATGGAGTTATAAGATTAAAAAAAAATTCAACAATAACACAAAAGAATAAACAACTTCAGGGAACAGAACTTCTAACACCAGGTTGGAAGAAATTAGTTCTAGCAGTGTTATTTACAGGTCACACTAGCCAAGCACGTTATGTAAAGTGGTGTTGGTTCCAGCTGCTCATCACATGACAAAAGATAAAAGAGGGCAAAGCAGTACTATAACCAAAGCATGCATGCTTCACCATTTAAGAAATGTATTGTACTTGAAGCTTCTCCAAATTGCACCAGAGTATAGCAGATTAGCAGCAATATGTTAATCCACTTTCAATGACTCAACTACAAACTCTTTTAAACTAATCAAACTTCAAAAAGAGTTTGTAGTTGAGGCATTGAAAGTGGATTAACATATTGCTGCTAATCTGCTATGCTGGCTGGTTGGTACACTGATTTCAGACTTCAATCATCACTGAAACCCAATGTAGTCAAAGGAGAGGACAGAAGAACCAACAACTAGAAGAGGATTCAAGTATCGGGAAATACCGTAGCCCTTCCAGGATTATCAGGATCCTCCATTATAGAAGCTGCAGCCTTCTTTGCATCCCTTAAAAAGGCCTTCAACAAGGGTGCAGGGGGAACTTGTCAACCAGGCCGACCTCGTAAGTAAAATGCACTGCATCGAGTCGCTGACCCCTACCAATAAGTTCTTTGATCATATCTGCAATCGAAAAGAGCAGCTCAATACAATCCAGAAGACGCAAACAATGAACGCTACCACATTTTAACAATCATCCCAAGAACCATTCACTGGAGTGAATCACACAAAGAAGTTGCATATCCATGGATCAACTCCAAGAACCAAAGCTTTCTGTATCAGTCAGAAACAGGGCATACTTTCACCACATTCTGCTCACATGAACACTTAAACCTAGAAATCAAAAAGCAATAATCCTACCCTGTGCCAATAAGAAACACAATTCCCAAATTCAAGGGCCATCATCAGATTATGGCTTGGGTAAACAGCATCAACGACGAGCCTGTCTCACATTTTCAGCAACAACAGGTAACAACAACAGAGCAGCCGATGGAATCCAAGTGAAAACTTCCCAACAGATGGATTAACACTCAGTTCATTAAGGAACTGACCATCACAGAGCTTAAGAAAGCAAGTATAGAAATGGCAATTAAAGCTGGAAAGAAAATAATACCAGGCATTTCACCACCCAAGCCAAGAGAGACAGCAAGCTTTGGCATCTGCTTGCGCCAAGCGGACCCAACCACAAGCTTCCTGTACAAATCAAAGTCCTCCTTCCTCACAATCCCAAAAGTGACCAAATGCTGCAAGAAAGTATGAACATCGGGCGTCTTAACATTCTCAATCCCGCCGCGCTCCTCCAAGCTCCTCTTCCACGTCTCCGCAATCTCGCTAGCCCTCTTCTTCACCATCGGTGTAACCATCAGTCTCGACTTCCCAATCACAGGGTCCATGACCACCGGAATCAAGCTCTCGAGAATCACAACACAAGCCCATCCCAAATCATTCCCTTTCTCGCTCCTCTCCCCTCTTCTATCCACGGGGAAAACCTACGAAATTGCCTCCAACACAAACCTAGGAGGATCCACGCACTCACCCAGAGCCAACGGAATCTGGCTCCTCAACGCGTCCAGCTCCTTCTTCTTGGTGATCACGAACCTCCAGAACTCCCTGGAGCTCATCTTCAAGCAGAACGTCTTCAAAGCAAGGAGAAGCCCGTCGCCGTCGTCGACCTCGCCGAGATCGGAGTCAATTGACCTGAGAGCAGCCTCGCAGCGGTCGTCGAGTCGCTCGAGGGCGATCTCGACGCTGCCGTCGATTGTGACCTCCCGCTTCTTGAGAGAAGCCAGGGAGTCCTTGGTCTCGGTGTCGAGGGCCTGGATTTTGCGCTTCAGGGCATCAGACGTCTTCTGGAGGTTTTGCTCGAGAGTAGTGAAATGGTCGGAGAGCTCCTTCCAGAGGAGAGTGCAGCTGGTCATGAGAGAAGTCTGCCGCTGGAAGTCGTCAAAGCTCGGCGGCGGAGGAGTTAGGTCGGCGGTGACCTCGCCTGGATCAGGAATCGACCCCATCGGAAATGGAAAAGGCCCCGATTGCCGTCAAGTGAGACCAGAATTGTGGTGGTGGTGGTGCGCAGTGGTGGGAGGGGGAAATTGTAAAGAGGGAAAGGGAACCCTAGAAATAGGGAGCGAGAGAGAGATGAAGCTTTTGTTTACTTTCGCTACTGCAGAAAAGAGTCTGGAGAGAGAAAGGGGAAAAGGTGGGAAGGATTAGACCTTAGAGAGAGGGGGGAAGAGGACAGGGAAGTGTGACGTGGAAGGGAGGATAAGGAGACACGTGGAACCGTTAATGAGGGCGGGAGGGGTTAACAATGGATTAACTTTCTTAATGCGATTATTAATCACAAAATAATTTCAAATTCTGCGGGAGGGGGACAGGCGGGCAAGAGGGAGAATGATGAGGGGCGGAGGGAGGGGAATGTTTGGGAACGGAATGGAATTACTTTCACGGGAATCGAAGCCGGATCAAAAAATTTAAATTTAAAAATATAAAACGATACAAGGGCGGGTAAATGAGGGAAAAAATCCGACTGTACACATGTTTTTAAAAAAAAATTCTCAAAATACACTTGTTATGAAAAAAATTCCCAATCTACACATGTTTGGGCCTTCACCGCGTCAGACTAAGGCGGTGAAGGCATCACCGCGTTAAACAAGAGCGGTGATTGCATCACCGCGTTAGAGAAAAACGGTGATTGCATCACCGCTGTAGACAAAAACGGTGATAGCTTCAACGCATTCAACGGCCGCGGTGAAGGCCTGACCTGCGTCGAATCTTTAAAAGAACGTAACTTTGTGCTCGGTTATCCGATCGTGGTGAAATTTTTTTTGATTCCGCATAATTTTTCGAGATCTTGAAAGCCGCAAACCGCCGGCGGTTTGGTCCCGCCTTCGTCCCGAAAAAACGTCGTTTGCTACCCCGAACGAGCCTTTTTTCGATTTCGTCAAACTTTGAACGACCATAACTTTGTGCTCCACAATCCGAAAATCATGAATTTTTTTTGATTTTGCATAACTTTTTGAGGACTACAATTTTTATCATAGACATAATTTCGGAATGTACTTGGATTCCTGAAAAGGGAAGGTAAACTTATTCCCAAAGCCCCGTATATCCAAAATAATTCATTTTTTGAAAATTCTCTCCTACTAAAAATTGTAGTCCTCAAAAAGTTATGCAAAATCAAAAAACAATTCATGATTTTTCGGATTGTGGAGCACAAAGTTATGGTCGTTCAAATTTTGACGAAATCGAAAAAAGGCTCGTTCGGGGTAGCAAACGACGTTTTTTCGGGACAAAGGCGGGACCAAACCGCTTTGCGGCTTGCACGATCTCGAAAAATTATGAGGAATCAAAAAAAATTTCACCACGATCGGATAACCGAGCACAAAGTTACGTTTTTTTAAAGATTTGACGCAGGTCAGGCCTTCACCGTTTTCCTCTAACACGGTGATGCAATCACCGCCTTCCTCTACAGCGGTGATGCAATCACCGTTTTCATTTAACGCGGTGATGCAATCACCGTGTTTCTCTAACGCGGTGAAGCAATCACCGCCTTAGTCTGACGCGGTGAAGGCCCAAACATGCGTAGATTGGGAAATATTTTCATAACGTGTGTATTTTGAGAAGTTTTTTCAAAACATGTGTACAGTGGGATTTTTTCCGGTAAATGAGTAGATGGAGAAAGAGGAAATTACTAAATACTAATCTGAATTTCTAATTAGTGGTGATATTTATTTAGTCCATGTTATACCATTAATCGATTATAAATTAGCAATGTGGTTAGGTTGAAATGATTTTTTTGTGTAATTGATAATCTAATAATCTGTAATCTCCTTGATATAGTGAAACTGGCTCTCTCTCGTCCGTGGACAAGCTAACGCACATCGTGTTAGTGAACCACGTAAATCGTATGTCTGTGTTTTTCGATTCCCGCTTTCATATTCTTGCTTTATCGATTCCGACGATTTCCCGATCAGTAGGAGCGTGTTTATAACAGTATACTACTTCACATATCGAGTTATACTTGACTTGATTAGCTGTAGTAGAATAGTAGAGCAACATGTCTATGACTTTTCAACAAACATCGTCCCAATTTCTTGCATCAATAACTTATCATCACTCATCTCTTCCCTTCTTCGCTTTCTTCTCTGGAGTTGTTTGTTTAATGGATTTGATGATGGATTTGGATTTATCATGGACTTTGTCCAAAAATCATTGTTTGCCTCATGTATTTAGGGGCAACAAATCTGTGGGTCTCACAAACTTTAAGGGTCCAAATCCGTGAACCCCACACGGACTTGAAAGTTCCACCTCTTTAGGTGGGAATTGATCATGGACTTTTAAGTCCATCATTTAATACCAAACTATCCCTCATATTTCATTTCTCTTCTCATAAGTAACAATGAGGCCAATACATGTAAATTTTACTTCATACAAATCTAATAAACCAATTCTATCATGAAATCTATGAAACAAACAATGATATGTTTCAAGTATATAATGAACTAAAAAACCTTATATATCCATAATTTTACAAAATCCAAAATTTACCAAAAGCTTGGTTTTTCAAATTCACGAAGTAAACGAACCGTGAGTTCCAAGAGAAACAACAAGACGAGTGTGACGAGTATGGACTGGTGGGGCAGTGACTGATACTCACATCACATGGGAAGAGTCAGATAAAGCGGAGTACAGTATAACTAACTAAGCCCTGTGGCTGCCCGCTTGGTTGATTGTTTGCCACTTTTATGAATTTTAACAACTTTTCCAATTCCAATCCTTTATTTTACTTTCTTATCCTTTCCCCCTTTATTGTACTGAATCGCTAAATGTCGCCCTAAGAATTGCTAAACGTCGCCCTAACTAAAATGTAAAATTACCTATATGCCCTTAAGCAAAAACTCAAAACAAACAAGCCCTTATTGCAAATTCAAATTCATTCCCCCTCCCCCTCTGCAACTCCCCTCAACTCACCTCTTCACACAGATCTCCACTACTGGAATGAATTCCAATACAAAGCAGTGAATTGGTTGACTCTCGCACAACCAATTCACCACTATCAATCAAGAAAGCTCTCTTAACCTAATCAGATTCTATCTATCATAGGTTAAAGCAGAAATCAAGAGAATTTGATCAAGATTCAATTGACTCAATAAATCATGCCTCAATCGATTATAATCAAACAATATAGCATCCAAAACTTCATACAAGAAAGATCCTAACACATGGAACTAGGGTTCCTCAAAACCTAAGTGAAGGGAAGATACTCCATAGAGAAGAGAGAGACTGCAGAAATCTGATCTAGATCTTCAATCTCCATCTCCAAGCTTGATTCCCGAGCTCCAATGGCGAAGAAATCCTCCAAAATAGCTCCAAGAATGTTCCCAAGTCGCTCTCTCTCTCTAGGGTTCGTCCCTTGGGTGTTTGGGAACCAAAAACCCAGCTCTCCCTTTCCTTTGGCTCGAATCTGCCTCAAAAACCCGATTATGGGCGAATTACGGGCTGAATTACCGTCGTAATTCTTCCATGCCCGTATTTTGCCCAAAACACACATTTTGGTTAAGTTTTAGCGCACCCAAAGCTCCTCTCGGCAGTGAAAATACGGGCATGGGAGGGGAAAATACGGTCGTAATTCTCCTGTCCGTAATTCTTCCTCCGCTCCTGTTCAAAGCTTCGTTTCTCCCTCGTCCGGACTCCAAATCAGTCGCCGTTTGAACCCAGATGCTCGTAGTCTTGTCCTCTTTCTTTTCATAACAAGCTTGCCTGATTATTTGTCCATAAAGTGAGGTAGAAATCCTTCTTCTTCAGGTCATGCCCGAGTTTCTTCTCCCTAATCGCCAATAGATCTCTGATTGACTTGAAACTTGCGCCTATGCTTCACTTTATGTGCTAGGACCTGAAATGTGACAAAGGAACACAACCTAGCGTAAAATAGGCCAAAGCCGCGATAATTAAAGCTCAAACGATCAAGAAACAAAGGGGAAAACATGTGCAAATATCGAGTCATCAACGGTCGACCGCGGTCAACGCGCGGTTGAACCGACGGTCAACCGCGGTCAACGTGCGGTTTGACCATCGGTCAGAAGCCACTGGTACGACTCCTTCGTCTCGTCGTACACTATTGCAGATGCAATGACAAAGTTCAATCCCACTGGTGTCATGCCGACAATCTCAACCCAAGGCATATCATACTTATTGGTCTTGTATGTTGCATCTATCACGATCACATGGTGCCAAGCTCGCAACATCACTATTGACTCGGGGTGGGCTAGGAACAAGTGTGTAAGCACGTTAAGATCATCCATATACTGCACATAGTAACCCTTCTCCTGCGCCATGCGGAAAGTATACTGTAAGGCTGTCATCTGACCAAGCTCTTCTTTCCTTATCTTGTGACACTCGTTATAAATCTGCTTTCTGTTGTGTGTTCCATTTGCACCTTTTCTGTCATTCACTGCCTTGTGGATATTCCTTGGTGGGACACCGGCTGATCTCAGCTCTCTGATGTATTGCTTATCCTCTGTAGTCAAAACATTCCTTCCCTTTGATCCATCTGGAAATAGCTCCAACTGATGATTGTGGAAACCCAAATTAGCACCAGGATTCTTTGTATTTTTACCACCCCTAGGATCAACCAATATCCATCACCGGACCGCTCAAGGTTGATCTAAAACTCGCACCCCCAACTTTTCAGTAGATGTAAGAGGCCTCCTTTCCTTACTCGGATTAGGTTCCTTCGACTTCTTCTTCCTACCATGTGTGCAATGTAAGTAATGTCGCCAAGTACCTTCATTCTTATTTTTTTTGTTCGATGCCCTCACCAAATAAAACCCAAAACCCTTGGCAATTTCAGTAGCTGCTTCATATGCTTGCAACTACTCCGTAGTGTATTTCACGCCATCAATGAAATCCGAGGTGTAATCACGGCCATCCGGATTGTAACTTCCAATATCCTGCAATGTTATCAGAATTTATAAGTGATACCCCGCAAATTAAAAAAAAACTTAACATTCTATATCGTCAATTTAACGAGTACCATATGATAAATTTAAAATTTCATAACTATATTAAATTTAATAATCATCATAACTTCATATGCGAATCTATTATTTATGAAATAAATTTAATCTTAATTTGTAATGCAAAATCTAATCTTAATTTTCTAGATTAAGACCAAATTAAATCTAATCTTAATTTAAGGCCAAATCTAATCTTAATTTCTAATGCTAAATCCTTCAATTCCAAAAATAATTATGGAAATAAATCTAGAAAATTATATAAATCAAAACCCAACAAATTATTTCATGGAACAAATCATAAATCATATAAAAAATAGAAAATTATTCAACGGAAAAAAAAAACCCAAAAAATGCCCAACCGCAAGTGGCCTGCGGTTGAACCATGGCTGAACCGCAAGTGACCTGCGATCGGACCATGGCTGGACCGCAAGTGACCTGCGGTTGGACCATGGCTGAACCGCAGCTCAGTTGCGGTCCAGCCATGGTCCAACCGCAGGTCACTTGCAGTTGAACCATGGTCGAACCGCAAGTGACCCGCAGTTCCCATTTTCTCTGGGTTTTTTTCAGTTCATGTTTTTACCTCGTCGGAGTCGCTACTCATGATTCAGACGTCCTACCGACGATATCGGCTTCAAAATGACGATGATGGATTTTTCTCTCCTTAGATAGTGTTTTTTTAGTCCAAGTGATGTTTGTTTGAGGAAGGGAAGATAAAGAAGCTAAGGGGATTAAAAGTGTAACTTTAATTCTTTTTAGGGCGATCTTTAGCAATTTTAAGGGCGACCTTTAGCAACTCACTTATTGTAGAGTATGAAACATGGAATACCCAATTTAGTTTAATTGCTGGCTGGGGCTGGCTGGTACAAATATAAACTCTTGTGTGTGTTTCAGGGCATGCGCATCATTCAATTGAATGTGCAGGCAGCCGACCAAACTCGCTGCCACCACCAATAGTCCAATACTACTTATTCTTATCCTCTTCTTCTTGGTGTATTAATAAATGGGTTACAGCTTACAGGTAAAATATGATTGTGAACCTTTTGTTTCTTTCTGTTCCTTTTTGTGTCTGCGGGGTTTTTGGTTCACCCTTTTGTGAACCTTAGCCCGCTTTTCTCGGAAAAAATCCCAAAATACCCTACCTATTAAAAAAAAATTCTCAAATACAATACTTATAAAAAATTTTCCCAAAATACAGCAGTTTCAGCATCACTGTCTTTGTCCAAGACAGTGATGGTATTCACCGTTTTGGTCAAAAACGGTGATAGTATCACCGCTTTAAACAACAACAGTGATGCTATCACCGTTTTTGTCCAAAACGGTGAAGCTATCATCGCCCTAAACAAACGCGGTGATAGCTTGACCGTTGATAAGAAAAACGGTGAAGCTTTATCACCGTTGATATTTAAAACGGTGAAGTTGGCGCGGATCGCTGACGTGGCGAGGAGCGGGGACTTCACCGCGTAAGACAAAAGCGGTGATAGCCCCGCCACGTCAGCCATCCGCGCCCTTCACCGCTGCCGTTCGATGCGGTGAGGCGCGGATTGTGGTTTTTCTCCACGATCCGACGCCTCACGCCTCGCCACGTCAGCCATCCGCGCATCATCGCCTTTGACTAACGCGGTGTTGTCACTGCGGCCGATGAAAGCGGTGATTAGCCGCCATAAATTTCCAGCGTCCCCTTCCCCTCCCTTCCCCCCTATAAATACCACTCCCCCCCCCCCCCCTCATTCCAAACCACACCACCAAATTTTATACTTCTTTCTCCCTCCAACTTCACTCTAGTTTCGTTCTAAGTATGCTCTGTGGTTGCGGCTAAGTCCGATCTTCCGCATCAGAAAGAATTACTAGAGTTTTTGTTTTTTGTCGATACTCTAGCTAGCTTTTCGGCAAAAAATGGACGAAGAGGCTTTGAGAGTACGTAAATTTATTTTATTCTTTTGTGCTTTTTTTACATGGGTGCTAAAATTTAAATTGATTTGATTTCATATTTTTTTATAGATGGGTGCTGAGATATACGACCCTAGATTGTATATCGATCCTGGCCCAAGGGATCCACGGTATTTAACCGGGCAAGATCAACATCGCTCCCGTTCAATTTGGAACAATAATCCGGTAGACACACTAAAATTATTTCAATAGTTTTACCGTTTTTATTTTTTTTTCTATTGACTGACAATATTGTGTTTTTTGTTTTGTAGGAATCACTTATTCCCATCAGTCATCGAGGGACATGTCGATTGCCCCGTTGGAATGATCGACTGCAGCCCTATCTAGAGAGGACGGGATTGCACATGCTGAGGCACTTTATGAGGCTTGATATTGACAATGATCTGCTGACGGCAATGGCTGAGCGATGGCGCCCCGAGCTGCATACCTTCCACTTTCCCGAGGGTGAAATGACGATCACCCTCAAAGATGTTGCCATCCTCACTGGGCTCCCGATCACTGGAGATGCCATCATCGAAAACTCGAGAAAACCAGAAGATGGTTGGGGGCCATTGATTCAACAACGTTTGGGGTTCAACATGCCGACCACCACGCCCGTCGAAGGTTAGGGGCATCCACCACTGAATGCGGGGCAAGTATCGATCCCGTGGCTTGTTCACCGCGTCATCATCATTTATGACAACTTTTTCGTACATGACTCCGTCAGCACTCATATTGGGATACCGGTAAGTAATTAGACGAACTCTCCTTTGCCCGCCCGTACAAGTCCTTTCTGCACACTTGTCATGGAGTTCTTGCCACGAGAATCTCGACTCAATTTTAAGCATATTGGATTCGCCATTTTCATAGTCGATCCCCATGTTCGAGTTTGTCACCCGACCATTCCACCGAATAATAAGCCGAAACTTCTTAAATTTACCCATGTCTGCAATTTATAATAATTAAGTATAGTATACAATTAGTACATTATGGATACAAAAACAAAACAAACCCATAATAAAATGCAACTAATTGATCTATTATGAGAAAACTAAACAAATTAATCTAATTCAGTACTAACTAACTAACATCTATCATATCATAATTAATCTAAATATATCATAACATATTTTCCAATAACCGCGATTCACTAAATACAGACATATTCATACTAACAGCTCAACATGTAAAAAATACATACTTATAACATACTCAATCCCGATCTATCATGAGAAAACTAAACAAATTAATCTAAATTCAGTACTAACTAACTAACATCTATCATATCATAATTAATCTATATATATATACAAATTAATGTAAACAATACATAATTCTAACATACCGAATCCCGACGAGTTTCTTGAGCAGTAAACCAACTCCAAACCAGCTGAGAAACCGACTAAAAAAACAGGGTTTGTTGTATTTGGGTGCTGTAAGGCAGCAGCAGGAAGGAAGTGGGCTTTGGAATTTATAGGAAAAAATGGCTGCTAATCACCGCTTTGGACAATGGCGGTGAACACATCATCGCTGTTGTCCAAAGCGGTGATAGCTAGGTCGCTGTGACCTAATTTTTCCACCTACCAGGGTAGAAAAACGTGGTCAATTATCACCGTTTTTGTCCACCGCGATGTTATCACCGTTTCCCATAAACGCGGTGAAGAGATCGATTATCACCGTTTTTGTGAAAGGCGGGGATGTGATCACTGTTGTGATCCAAAGCGGTGAAGCTATCAGTGTTGTGGTCCGAGGCGGTGAAGCAATCACTGTTGTGGTCGAAGGCGGTGATGTTATCCCCGCTTTACTCAAAAGCGGTGATACCTTCCCCGTTTTTTATCAAAGCGGTGATCTTCATCACTGTCTTGGACAAAGACAGTGATGCTGAAACTGCTGTATTTTGGGAAAAAAGTTTATAAGTATTGTATTTGAGGAATTTTTTTTAATAGGTAGAGTATTTTGGGATTTTTTCCGCTTTTCTCTGTACGGTTCCTCTTTTCCTTCTAATGCAATTCTATCACCATTATCAAAAAAAAAAAAAATATAATTGTGTAGTGTGTACTATATATTTGTTATCAACCATATCATTTTACTATTTTTTTTTTTATCAACAAACATATCTCCGTACTTCAAACATGTTATCAAATATGCACATTCTTTGAGATTCTCGACTAAAAATCGTCAAGTGTGGTCAAGTACTATAAATGATTTATCAAATATGCACATTTGTTAGCATTCTCAACTGAAAACCTTGAACCATGTCAAACCACGATTTGGACAACCTGATGGAAGGTGCAGTGTCAAATATGCCCCTCTTTATCCGTAAACATATTCTGTTTTCCTCAAAATCCCGTTCATTTTAGAGAACTCGAGACGTCTTCTTCCACTCTCGCTCCCATTAAGTTCACTTCCATTCCTCAAAATCCAGTTCACTATTGGGAACTCGAGACGTCTTCTTCCAGTCCCACTCCCATTAAGTTCACTTCCATTCATGTTCCTCCACAAATTCCGTTGTCGCTTGATGGTGGATAGAGTATGAAACCCCTATCTACAGAATAAGTGCACTTAAATACACCAAACGACTTCTTGGTCTGATTAACTCATCGCTAACTTTATTAGGAGTCTTGGATTCTAGGTGGGAAAAGAATTTCATTACTAGGTGGATGATAATTGCTACTTAGGGTGGGCTTTAGTATAGAGCTTAGGATTAAGACTAGGCTAAAACAGTAGAAAGTAGAAAACTGTTTAAATGTCAAACGCAATATGATTGAGGGTGGTGACTGGTGACTATGGAATGTTTAACCAGAGTAAAATTTCAAAGGAGAGAGGGTAATAAATTCAAGATTTTTGAATCCTTGTTGGACGCCACAATCATCCCACTATTGTTCAAGTTTTGAACCCTCATAGTTGGAGAATAACCTTTTGATTTATGGGTGAATATAATGTAATGTTCTAATTTTTCCTCTTCCTCTTGTAAAATCTTACAGAAAACTTGCCTTAGAAATAGGGGTGTTCAAATGGTTATCATGGTTATAACCAAACCTAATAAGGCTAAATTTCATTAACCATGGAATACAATATCATAACCAAACCGTCCAAACTAATACAGCAACCAAATTAACCAAACTAAAGTTTAATCGGTTTGGTTAATTGGTTAACCAGATTAACCAATATAAAATCACATTATCATTGACGATGAAAATTTTCCGGTTAATGCAACAATTCGTAATTTATATAATGAATAAAACATAACAATCAACACGTAGTTATAGTTGACCCTTAACAAAAATACATGCAACCAAGACAATTATCTTACGATTAGTATAGAAGTATTCACCTAACAAAAATTTATGACAATGATATGGGTTAATGAATTGTTGTGTTTGTGTAAATTGACTTTTAGTCTCTTAGCAATTATCATAGGCTAGAAATGACATTCCTTTCAAGTTTTCATCCATCATAATGTATGAAATTTATCTAAATTAGGCGTCCATATATTGTGGTCTACATTTTACATATACGAATATACACTATATGAGCAATATTGAGCTTTATATTTTATGAGTCTAAAAGAGATGAACGTTAACTCTTGAGTGGTTATGCAAAGTATTAAGTATGTGTATATAATATATGTTAGATATATGACTAATTACTTAACATGTTAATTTGGTTTGACTGGTTAGTAGTGTCTGAAACCAAACCAAACCACCTAAACCAAACAAGCTAAAAACTTTAACCAAACCAAACCAAACCAATTATCCAAATTAACCAAATAGTACCGATTAAAACGATTACCACGGTAACCAAACCGTTTGAACACCCCTACTTAGAAAGGCTCATGCTTGCTTCACGCCTTCACCTCTAATATGGGACGAAGACGAGGGAGGAATAAATGGCAAACCATTGTCGACAGCAGCAAGACAACAAAAACCAAGCAGACAGAGAGTGACTTCTCCCATCCAACCACGCTCAGCCCCAGCCCCAGCCCCAGCCCCAGCCTCAGAGTTCAAAAAGTCATTATTAGTTTAGAATTTAGATGCACTACTCACTCTGTCGCTAACTCGACGCCACTCAAATCTTTTTCCCTCTTCCATCCCAATCGATTCCATGCACATCAACATGGAAACAAAGAAGTTGCTGGGTGGGAAGGGCCAAACATCCCGCCAGTCCCTCTCATTTATTACTTCTAAACATTAACAACCCACCATCCAAACGTGCTCTCACCCAACAGTAACCAACACACACAAAAACAATCTTTCCAGGTGCGGCTTACATCAACAGACACAAAATCATTGTAATGGCTGACTAATAGCTGACAACTAGATCAACTTTTACACATTTGTCACATACATTGTTATCAATCACCGAAACGTCATATTGAATCTAGTACAACATGTTAGAATTACAAACTCCTGCATAAATACTTATAATGTTCGAGCTAGGGTATCGTTTTGCCGCCCAAAACCTCCCTCGACACAACCAAGCAGCTAACATACCCTACTTCCAATACTCAACCTCTTAAGTCTAAACCCAAAACCCTCACTTTCTGTGTAAACAAAAACTAACACAATAACAACATCTCCCCTTGTCCTTGACTTGACTACCCAGAAAGCAAAGAAGCAGTTTTAATATTACATACTTGCAACAACTGGCTTTGTAAGAGACGAAAGAGCTATAGAATTAAGAATCTGACTGACACCACGCACCACCCGTTTAGTGATAAGGACTAACTAAAGGCAGGCTTATGAAATGAATTAAGATGATACATCTGAAGCTCTCTATGCAATCTGGTCATTCCTAAATACCACCTCAAATTCTGATAAAATACAACGATCATCATTGACCAACACACAGATTATAGACCGGTGCCTTTGAATCGCAAATGGGATAAATATCAAAGTTCGAATACAGCTCTTTGTTACCTCTGAGTGATCCTGTTATCGAGGACGAGGATGACTGACTTGCTGGTATTCTCGAAGGCTCTCAATCGTGACCTTCCTCCGCGTCTCGAAATCCAACCTGTGAAGATCAGCAGCTGTGGCAAGATACCCGTACAGAATCCTCGTCTTATCCCCACTGCGATGGTCCACCTTCACGAAGTTTGGATTCCGCTCGTCGTCGTCCCTGCCTAAAGTCACCGGTTGTATACGTTCCCATGTGATTCGCCCATGATTCTGCACCGCAAAATGATCGGACAGCTGCACGGCCTCCTTCAAGCCTGACATGTCACCGCTATACTTTACGAGCGTCATTCCTTGATGACCGTCTCTTCCATACAGTGACTTGGACTTGCCACCTGGAAATCCAAGAGCTGAAAAGCCACATTGTTATAGAAAGTAAAATCAGAAAGGGAAAAGAGATAAACGTGATTTGCACTGGTATTATGACCAGCATATAACAAAACTAGAATTGCATTTACAAAGAAATGAAGCCAGGAGGAGCATCCGCCAAATGTGAAACGAGCACTGCTCTATTTGTTCAGTAGCCGAATATATGTTGACAACAGATAACTGATCTCAGTCTCTAAAAGATCTGACTCAATTGCTCAAAGGATATGAACATTCATCTGACTCAGCTTCTCATTAGTGGTAAGAAATACTAAGTTCTTAAAAGAAACTAGGTATTCGGTAAGTTTCCACGTTCAGTCAGACTCAGCTTCAGTGCCTGGCAGACATGAAGATGGGTTCTGCCCATCATCATACCCTAACAAGATAAATTAGGGTATTAAGTCTTAACAAACTTGTATCTGTAGCAGGAAAAAGGCACAGGACAGCACAGCACATTCTAACAGGATCATTAATGTAGCTGCATTAGACAGCTGAACTGGCATATTGACTCCATGACCAAAACACTGGCTATGAGAGAATATTACAGCTAAGAGCAGAGAATCTATCTATGACAGTGACTTGAGTTCATCTTAATGGTTATTTCTGAAAAATAGAGTTCCAACCTACCGTTGGACCCTATTCATGAAGGTCAATTAAGGACCTACAGATAAAGAGCTACTATTCTAGTTCACTGACACAAGGGGCTTAAAGGAAGGAAAGTTACCCCGAAAACATCAGAAGCCCAACAATTGCTTGCTTCCTAAACCCGGCCATGATATGAATATAAGACCGTTGAGACATAACACATTAGAAACGGTGTTAACCCCCCATTGCTAAAGAAGAAAAGAACTGTTTAGCAACAACCTTACCCATTCCTCGCCAAAACAAAAACAAAATGCAAACAACCTATTCCTGATTGTTGGAAGCAGGATGTCAGATATACTCCCCCTCCAAAAGAAACTGAGAGGCCACCAAGATTGAGAAGGAAGTTGTTCTAACATTTTTGAGGAGTGAAAGTCGGTGCAACTCCATTCTTTAACAGTAAGGTTTACTTAGAAACCAGACTTAGGCTTCAGAATCATACCTAAAGAAACTAAACAAAAGAAAGAAAAGGAGGGAAAGAACTCAGAAACCAACAACTCTTCCGACTGCAATCTCCTGGTATCTTCTTAGACCACTACCTTCAGTGGTGCCTCTTCGCACAGACGGACTGAGTGTTTAGCTCACTTTTTAGTAGCCGGCTTCAGAGCTGCTAATGTTCCAAAGCAAGTTCTTCTACAGATGTTTGTCAAAGATAGAAACCCTTCTTGGATACCACCAAGTCACTTTAGTAGATTGAACTATTGTGCAGTGCAACCCATCCTCCATTCAGGAACAAAGGAATCCATGGATCTGATATGTCACATTGTTTCAAAACAAACAAGAACGATTGAATGAAGGTTTGCACTATACCTCTTATTTTGCCATCCATGACTTTATTTCCCAAACCTTCCAAGCGCCCATCTTTACCCCTTCCTGTAACTGTGTTATGAATAATCACCAAAGGCGGCCACACAATCACATCGTTCTGGTTTGCTGCTGCTTCATGGGCAGGTAGGAACTGGTAGGCCCTTGAACTATCAGGAATCTTGGTGAAGTTCCATCCCATTAAAACACACAGGGCTTTGTGTAAACCCAAGTGATCCACACGAGATTCAGCCTTTTCTGAGTTGTATGTATGCATTATAAGAGCATGCACATCTGGAAAATCTTTCGACCTGTACTTTGCAACATGAAGGGGATCGAACAATAACGAATTTAGGCAATGATCCCACTTGTTTGCTGTGAATCTAAAACACCAAACAGATTTGCCGCAGCCTATACAGTCAGGTCTACCAGAAAACTACCAGACAAGGAAATAGAGTGGTACAACTATATTAATGTTCCATTCCATGTCATGCATCAACCTTTTGAGTTGTGTTCAGATACAGTTGGAGAAGGAAAAAAGAGTTAAATCAACATGTGTTCACAATTGCACTCCTCGGGAAACCAATACACTAAAAAACTGAATTCGCTGGTAAGTTCTGAGTATATCATATACAAAAGTGAATTGATATTCTATAATCATCATATTAATATCAGGGATAATTATTAGGATAAATCATTACTTGGTTGTTAAGATTAGATTTATTGTTAGGTTTTCCGCTCTTTTCCTATAAGTGTACTTTGTTATTCGTTTAGTAATCAATCAAGAAGAATATAAATAAAATCTCCTAAATCCTAATCTCCTCTAATCCTCTCAATCTCTCTTCTCTCCCTAATCAGGCCGCCGGCCATTCTCTCTAGTTCTTCCCCAATTCTTCCCCAAATCCAATCTCAATCCGTAATTCTATCTTCTTCAACCCTAAATCCCCGATTCTGGCCTATAATCCCCAATTCCCAAACACCAATCCCGATCCAAAAACCCGATAGAAACATGGTTCTATCAATCTATCTGTACAAAGAGCACATGCACACAGGTTAGTGAGCATCCTCGTCTTAGCCCCTAATTCCTTAGTCTAAAGTGTGACAAATCAGGTGTTTGAGGACAGAAGTATGTATGCCCAGAGTTTATATCACGGAAAGGAAGATTTCTGTTGTTGATAGTTGCTGGAATTTAAGAGAGCAATGAAATTTAGGGTTCTAAGGTTTGCCTCTCCAACCAAGGAGCAGGACTTCACTTGAGAATCCACTCAAGAAGGCTCTAATTCTAATCAAAGATTCAATAGAACTTAGATCTTTCATCCTGTTATTCTAGCTACGAACTACCTTAATGGGACGGCAAAATTTACTAAGAGAAAGCAAGCTTTAGGACGATCATAAGCAAGTAATAAACACTATAACTTACATAATAAAAACCTTCAATAAGGAAAAATAAAATAAAAAATTACAACAACCTCCGTGGACATCAGAGTCGACACATGGGGAATTAGGGTTCTTCATGGGGAGATCTTAAGAGGGAGAAGTGATCCAATACTATTCTGATATAGCATTGCTCTTGGTGCTGGTACCTCGGTCAATCAATGGCCAAACCAATTTACACAACCAGCTGGAGTTGATGTTGTTTTCCGACAATGAAGTAATATCAATGAGAATGGACTCATGGTTTTTTATTAAAGCACCCGTGCTTGGCAGCCGTTTAGACTGTGGGTTTGATTGCTTTCAGGAAATAAATGTTGGCAAAACAATGGAAATGATGGCCGTGCAGTAGCCCAAGCAGCAGCCAGGAATGAGTCCCTGCATACTGGTTAGCAGCTATGTGTGTCTGGGGAAGGTAGCTAGGATAGTATTAAAGCCACAGCCACTCACATAAACACCACCCACTCGCGATCTTAAGTTCATATATCGAGAAAGAATGAAGCTATAGCATACTAATATTTAAGTTCCTTCCACAAAGGTGCAGCAAGAGAGGAACACATGGGACCTAAATCAAAGATTGAACTACTATCGAAGGCAAGAGGTTCCCTCCTGCCCTTCAAAGGCATATGTGAAACAATCATAGTGGCAGCACGAATTAAAAGAGTAACTTAAAGCAGATAATCCTTTCTGAACCCTCGTGCCCTCAAGCAATGTAGTTAGATTTAAAAATGGCAAACAATTGGAAACCCATCAGTCATTCTAAATACCCTGTGCTTCACATACATTCCATCGTCAAGTCAGCAGAGCTATCATCATGTAGGACTTGGCCACAGTCAACCAATCAGAGGGACCCCAGCTCACGAGTAATGATTCGCAGAAAAAACAAATCATATGGAAAAAGTAGCTTTCAGAACCACCAAAAGCGACTGCAAACAAGACAAATTAACATATTCCCAGCAACTTAACAGATAAGTGGAATTAATCCTTATCTTCACCCACTATTCTCTTACTCAGATTCTCAAAAAGTTTGATGAAATCAAGTGCTTGAGGACAGAGTCTGACGTTCCTAGAGTTTATAGTGTGTAAAGCAAGCAGGAAAAGAAGGTTTCTGTTATGATTGCTGCAATTTCAAGAAACAAAGGGAAAATAGGGTATAAAGGGTTGACAGTAAAACCAAGGAGCAGGACTTACTTGAGAATCTAACCAAAGACTCGATAAAACTTTGTTCTTCATCCTGAAATATGTAGCTACAAACCACCCTAAATCTGAGCTGGAATTACAAGGGAAGGTTAATTTTATTATAATCGTCAGTAAATAATAAACACTCAAACTTGCATAATTACAACAAACTCTACGCACATTGAGTAGACAAATGGGGCATTAGGAGGCAGTGATGGCTGGTGGGACTCTTAACAGGGACGATTCATCCAATGCTATTCTAGATATGGAATTACTTTCCTGCTACTTCCTCCGTGTTAAAAAAAGCCAAAACAATTTACACAAGAAGCTGCTACTGCTGCAGTGTAGCAACTAATCTCGCTGAGAAAGGGAGCACTTCAGAGGTTTTCCATAAAGCAAGGGCCTGATTTGGACAGTCATTTCAACTGTAAGTTTTTGGATTGATCTCCACGGATCATTTTTGGTGCTCATTTCTCTATAAAATGTTTTTGGGGTTTTTGAAAAGGATCCCATGCTGTAGTAGGTAGTACGAGAGCAGCCATGGCCCATGAGGAATGAGCTCCTGCATACTGGGTAGCAGCGAAATAATGTCTGGGGAAGATAGCAAGGAAAGTATAAAGAACCCACTGCCACTGTCGCTTGAGCAAATGCTACAAACTCATAGACTCAGATTCCTTAATACAGAAAGAATGAGGCTATACGATTTTTCCTCAAAGTGCACCAAAAGAGGAATGCTTGGGACAAAAATAAAGATCGAACTACTACCGAAGGCAAGGATTGCCCTCCTCTAACGTGGAAATGCACAAACATCATAGTGCCAACATGAAGTAACAAAGGAATTAAAGCGATAACCCTTCCTGGTTCCATCAAGCAATGTAGTAAACTAGCAAAGAAAAGAATTATCCACCCTTAGCTCGAAGACATAAATAACAACTGCAAACTCATCAATCAGAGTCCAAACTCCCAAGTACCCCATGTTCGAAACAACATGCTACCTTACACTACGAGAAGAAAAACTTGCATAGGAAAACAGATGCACAAGTATCGAATCAGTAGAGAGAGTAAAAGACAGGAAAACTGAAACAAACCTGTTGCAAGCGACACAAGGTATCCGTCCATGCTTGCCGTTCTCTAAATAACGCCTTCTCTCTGCTTCACTGTCATTAATCACTTTCGCGAAGTGTAGAAAAGCCGTCTTTAGCTTGTTCTGGTCCACTTCAAGGTGCTTATGGATCATTCCCGCGCTGTCACCACCAATCCTCATAAACTTCCCTGGCCTCAGTTCATCACCCCTCATAAAAGGACTGTTTGGCCCGGCCCCAGCTGAATGAAACCCGTTCGGGTTGTCGCTGAACTTGAACTCGTCCTCCCCTCCTCCAGCGTGCTTCCTCTTCATAGCGGCGCTGTGGTTTTGATCTCGACCCTGATTGCCATCACGGAACCCTAAACCTTCAGGACTCATTGGCGGGAATCTGAGATCCCCGCCGGTTGGAAGCTGACGAGGGGTCACGAAACGGGAAGGAGGGAGGTTCTGGTAATCTGGGGGAAGAGCAAAGTAGGACCGAACGCTACCGTCTGCAAGGACAATGGTCCGTCTTTCCAGCATGTGGAAGCCATAGGTGGGAGTAGGAGGAGGTCCGAAGTCAGGGAAAGGGAAGGCTGCACCTGGTGGCGGAGCAAGAGCTTCCGGAGGAGCGGTAGGCTTGGGAGACGGCCCTGTCTTCAGCTTCGGCGAGGGTTTGGAATTGGAATGAGGTTTAGCCGGTTTAGGCAGGTTGGATTTCGATCCCGACGGTGGATTGCTGGCGTCAGCAGCGGCGGAGGAAGAGGACTCCCAGCGAGATTTCCTCTGCGACGCGGAAGCATAGGAGGAAGGCTTCAAGGAAGAGGATTTTTGCTGGGAGCTGTTAGTCATATCCGGTAATAGGAGAGGATTCCTGCAAGACCGGGAAAACTGCCGCCGATTGCTGGAATCAAAATTCACCGGCGTCTGAATTACGGCAGCAGAGGAAAGAGGAGCGCGAGTGAGAGATCTCGTCTCCTATTTTCAACGGAAAGGCGAGTCATAAATCCGAAAAAACAGAGACTGACGTCTGACGGCGGATATATAAGAGGGAGGGAGAGAGAGAGAACAGAACGACGTCGGAGGCTTGGTTCAATGACTAACTTGACCTTCACGATTCCTCAAAATAACAGCTATGTCCATTTCCATTCGGATAGATTCGAAGAAGAAAATGACGTAAGCTGAGATATCCGACCTGAAGCGCGCGATTGGAGCCAGCTGCCGAACTGGAATCGACGGCAGAACAATGGCGCCGACCGCCGCGAGTTTTGCGGCCTTTCCGTTCCTGTCAAAGCACCAACTGATTGTTCCGAACGCAAGGGTTCCTGTAAGTACATACCACTCCCTGCTTCCGAATCGAATTTCCAGATGACGATTTCATCGTCGCTTTCACAGATAAGCAGCTGCGACAGAATCAAGTTGCGGAGACTCGTCGGCGAGTCTTGCTCGCCGGTGCTATTTCGGCAATATCCAGTCTGTCTCCGTACTGGATCCCGACGACCTTGCCTGCCAGAGCCGAAGGAGGACAACCGGCGAAGGACGAAGAGGAGGGCGTGATCGGCGCAATCAAATCGCTTCTGGATCCAAACGAGAAGACGAAATCAGGGAGACTGCTTCCGAAAGCTTACCTGAATTCGGCTAGAGAGGTGGTGAAGATGCTGTGAGAGTCGCTGCAGGAGGATCCCAAGGACAATGCCAAGTTCAGACAGAACGCCGACGCAGCCAAGGAATCCATTAGAGAGTATTTTAGCAATTGGAGGGGCCAAGAGAAGATCGTCCACGAGGTAAAAATTGTTCGGTCGTTCGCAAAGACTGATAGTGCTGGATCTGGTAAATCTTTCATCAAGCAATCATTGTAACCTGCAGGAATCGTACGTGGAGATAGAGAAGGCAATAAGAGCACTGGTGAGCTTCTACTCGAAAGCAGGGCCATCCGCAGCACTACCGGAATCCGTGAAGTCTGAGATACTGGATGATTTGAAGACCGCTGAGGAGTTTTTGTGAGAATGTAAATATCAAATGGATTCAGTTCAATTAAGAAGCAGCATTGGATTGAATGGAAAGGAAGAACAATTTCAATCTCGGTTTCTTGCACTTGCACACAAGGAAAAATTGGTATCGAGAAACCAGTAGTCTTCTGTAAGATGGGATAACAAAAAAACAGGGGATATCTGCAACGTAAGAATTGAATTCGGTTCTTTTTTTACAGGGAGGGTGCGAGAGCATCAAAGTACCAAAATCTGGAACCCCGCCGCCCAATACCAAACTTATATACACGTTCCACAGGTGACTGCAAACGACATAGCTGTTACTCTCAACACCACCCCATTCAACATACAGCAGCGGCTGGAAGCCTCACCCTCTCTCCCTTCACTCCACGCAGCGAGATTGATTACTTGCACTCTTCCCGGGAGGACCAAAACTTGGAAAAAGCATAGCAAGATCGTCGAGCGTACCTGGCAGGCATACTAGCTGGCAGATTTTTCATGGTAATTTTATACATACAGAAGCAACCCACTGTGTACAGCCACTGTGTCCAGAACAACGCATCCGCTTGAGATCACATGCCAAAACTAGGTGCCCAAAATGCAAACCCTCACTGTCGTCGGAGTACTGTAAATGATTGGAATGTGGTAGCTACTCAGATTCCGTTTTACCTTCACTAGCATCAGTGTCGAAACCATGCTCATAACTTGCTTCTGGATGGTTCGTAGCTTCAAGGCCTGACCCCACTTGATATTCCTCCTGGGGAGCGTCAACATTGGTGGGCTCAGAGTCTTTCTGGAAATCACTTGAGGATTTAGTCTGTTCAGTAGAGAATGAACCTTTATATTCATCCTCGGATGTAGACTCGCTTAATAGATTGAACGCTTGGGCATCATCAGTTCCATTCTCCCCCAAGTTGTGTACCGCCTCTGTGACTTTTTCTCTCCGACTGCTCGTAACATTAGGCATCCTCAAATGGTTAGCAACAGAAGCTGATTCATCCACACAATTAGCTTCCTCGCCATTTACGGGTTGTTTATGCCCATGAGAAGCATCTGGTGAAGCGCTCATTCCAGAAACATTGTCTGAAGAAATGGGAAGAAGAAACTGGTTATCGGGATGAGCATGAGAAGAGATATCGCCATTCTCCCCAGCAGCTGATTTCAGATTGGATATTCTGGATTTATCCAACTTCTTGTCCACTAGTCCGGAATCTGAGCTGACGCTATGCTTAATCTTGTGGGGTGCATCTAAGAAACTCTTTGTAGAGTGTGCAGAGGCATCTAGACCCGATGTATCAGATTTTTCCCTAGACAATTCTCCCACTTTTGCTTCACCATTATCAAGCTCGAGACCACCACTGTCACTTTCATTGAGATAATCTCCAGCTGAACCACTATCCGCAGAACCATTGTCCATACATTTATCACCGTTGGATCCCATCTCTTTCACACCTACAAAGAATAATAGAGAGTTCATCAACATATGGGATCAGGTCAGGAAAATATCTACCCACAAAATACTAAATGGGAAAAACCTTCATTAGTGTTCATTTTCTCCACATGTTCCTGCTGAAGTAACTGTTTCTGAAGCATATCCACACCAGGGAACACCATCGTATTCATGGACTTCAGATCTTGCTTAAGGGATTCATCAAGGCTAGTGAACCCAAATACCTCCGTCCATGTGTGCATTAGCTCAGAAATCGCAGGAATAATTAGCTTCTCAACCTTCAATGAGTGGAGTACCTGCCAAGATATAAAACCAATGGTCCCACAAGCGAGAAAGGTGAGAGGAGCGCCCATTGATTTGAAAAAAATCTTAACCGTAAACAAAATGGGTATTCAAGAGGTTTAAGGAAAACTCATACCGATTCAACAGCACTAAAAAGACGCCTGCACATTCCCTGACGTCTATATATGTGGCGAGTTCCGATGAAGGGCATTTCGGCTAACTCTGTCCCATGCAATCTAATAAAGAAAAGGTTCAACTAATTGGTTAGACTAGTTGCCTTCTCAAAGCTCAATAACCAAACAAAGGCAAAGCATATGCCAGCAGAAAGTGTCATGCTTTACAAAACCCAAATCCAAACCAGATCCCCATGCATGGGCCTAAAAGTAAAACTAGCATGGCCAATGAAGGTAGTTATGCAACCTAAGCTGCAGGCCACATGAATCCACAAAGAGATTTATCAGTAACAGTAAACTTTAACTTTGCATATCTGGCTTTACCAGAGATTAATCTCCGAGGATCAGGATCACAGAAGCTTCGACTAAAGAAAAAATTTCTTCAGAACTTTTTACTGGCAATTATGTTCTCTCACTAGTTAATACTTTAAAGCCACAAATGGAATGAAGTCCACATGGCATATATAATCAATGTCATACCTTATGGATGCAGCAGAAATGATTTCATCACCCCTCTCCAAAATCAAGGCAAAGAATCCACTGTAGTTGAGTCGATTGAAGTTTGACCTGTAATAATATTGAACAAACATAATTTGGAATGATCAGTATTGGTGTTCCATCCAAAAAGAAAAGAACAATATTAACATAGGTATAACAATTTCTAACAGCCTGAAGAACAGAGAGCAAACTACACGAAGAAAGGAAATGACAAGAGGGAGTAATATAGAATGGGCAAGTCATAGACTATTAGACCAGCTGTTACAGAAACAAATTCTCTAATGCCAAACTGGGAAGCACTCTTAACTTTGAGTGTAAGAATTATCGAGAAATGAATAAGCCACAAAATATATCTATATTGACAGAAATAGCTCGCTCAGACTTGACACATGCACTAACAAAAGTTACACGCTCAAAATGAGGAGGCACGATTCCCACCCCATAAGAACAAAGATGCTTACCCACAATTATAAAGAACACCATGGATCAAGTTGATCCCGCTCCTTCTGTCAGTTATTGGCAAAAAGCATTCATCCATAACAGAGAAAGCCACAGCAAGCTTTGAATTCCCCTCTACCCTCTGAGGAAGTCCCTGAAGAGATATATCCAGGTCAAAGTCTGTTCTCCGAATAAGAGACCATGAAAATCCTGCTTCCAGCTCATGTTTGACGCCCAGATACTTTAGCAATTGGTCAAAGAGCTGAAAGCAACAAAAGTAGGGGGTAAATAGAACAGTTCTAGATGAGAAAGAAGCATAGTAGCAAAACAAAAAACAGCTGATGATATGCCGATCAATTACATGCCAGATTTGGAAGTGAAAAACACCACTAGTTTAATCCTCCAGAACAAGAATAACAACACAAAAAATTTTGCTGGCATCCCCAACTGTAAGAACCAACAACAGGAATCTATTTATTCTTGAGATTCCAGACTTTATAAAAGCTAAACTTGCATAAGGGACATGAGCAAAAGATGAAGACCATTAATCAGAATCCCACTGATCTAGAGATGGAATGCGAATTTCAAATGCCTTGGAAACCCTAAGGTAAACAAAGAGAACAACCAGAAGCCTGTTGCTTCTGACAGAAGTAGCACAAACATCTTCATGTATGTTAACCAAAAATGTCATATATCAAGAACTTTCAAACAAATCTCAGTCCTTCACACAGACAAGACGAGAGAAATCTCAACAACATTAATATGCTAATGATTATGACCAGCATATTCAAGGGAAACAAGTACCTCTCTGCATTTTTGGCTACAGAAGCAAGATTTAGAACTATCACCTTCAACAGTAGCAGCATCCATATCCTTGATGCATGATTCATGATCTGAAAAATGGTAGAAAGTTGGAAGAGAAGGGGAAGGAATTATGTAAAATTGAACAAGATAATAAGATGATTGTACATTTTCTGGTACAGAGGCTGCACGTCGGAAGAGCCGAAACAGTTGGATCATCTTCATCAACAAGATTGTCACTGGCCAACCCACAGAACTTGCATGTACAATTTGGGCAACGCCAAACACCCGGAGGCAGCATCTGAAACAAGAAAAAAGTCATCTTCAGACATCAAGGTGAAAAGATCAACTCTCTCTCTCTCTCTCTCTCTCTCACACACACATACGCGCGCGCACACACACAAACACACTGACTATATCAATTGACATAACTTTCCTCCAAGCAAGAGAAACGGAAAATGAAAGAAGCAGCAAACCGACACTAACAGGAAGCATAAACACCCTCCAACAGCTCAAGAAACAGAGCCAAACTGAGGAAAGAGCCTATTAACTGTTATTGAGATAACAGAGAAAAAAGCAATAGCAAGTAGAAACAGTAACTAGTATCACTTGTTCCAATAAAAGGAATAACAAGTAAATTAAGATTATCTATCCACTGTATATTAGTTAACCTTACCTCAATGCCCAGGCAGCTCTGATGAAATGTAGATGGACAACCATCACAGCATATCAAATCCCCACCATCACCACAAAGAGCACAAGTATCATCATTTGGATCATCGCCATCAATATCCACCGAGTGAAAACCAATGTTCTCAGAAGCCTCTTTCCTATTCCATGCATCAATCTGGCAATCCAAAAGGGAAACCCCAGAGTCCAGATATATATTTTGAAAGGGTTGTCGAAGTTTACTTCCTGCGTGGATCTCGAACTTTGAAACTGTAAGGATTTTACTACAGCAGCCACAATGGATGCCATCTCGTGTTACCCAGCCCTCCAACAAAATTTTGGTTCGCCTCCTATTCATGTATCTCACCTTTTGACTCAACTGCACAGCTCCAGAGTCAACTAGCCAAGAGAGCAGTGTTCTTTTCCCAGTATAAGGTACAAAACCATCACCATCTGAGTTCAGACCCTGGTTTGATCTCCGGATTAGTAAGGTGCATCTACCTAATTTTCTGCTTTTCCTGCCATGGTGACTATTGTGTCCAGAGGAAAATTTGTCACCGTTGACATGCAAAGTATGCATCGAATGGTGACCCTTAGAGGTTACACTGGTGGAACTATTACAATGCAATTTACCCTTAATTGAATTGCCACTTTGCTTTATGAATGAGCTCAATTTCTCTTCCTGACTATGGCTGTCCATACTCTCCTCATCATACCTGCTGCTTGACGCCTTCCGCGCTAAAGCTTCGCTTGCATTCTCACTCTGGCGGCTGTCTCTTTGTTTCTTTCTCATTTCCTTCTCCATCTTCTTCCTAGTATTCCTTGTAAGTTGGCTGAGTAGCTCATCTGGTAATGGTGTAATTTGAGAACATTCCACCTTAGCCTTTACAACCTCTTCATCTTCATTCAACTGCTTAAGAAGTGCGTCATACGCCTTGATGATGGACCAGTAAGCAGTTCCTGCAGGGCTTATGTAAACTGCATCCAAATAGTCCCTGTTCCTCCTAGGCCTGTAATCTATTGTCCAGCCAGCATCTACAAGCATCCCCCTAATTCTTTCACGCAACTTTTGCTTTTCAGTGCCAGAACCACGCTTAAGTTTGCCTTCATTGACTTTGCTTGGTAGGAGCTTACCAGGCGTGGTTTTCTCATCGCCAACGCTTGTCCCCGATCTTGATCTAAGACCTCCACTGCTCTTTGGTCGCAGCTTCAAGGAAGTATCACTGTCATCAGAATTCATGCCAGTGCTCACACTTGCCTTTGTAGAGAACAGCATCTTCTGGGAATTGCTAGGTTCTGCAAACTTGGCTCTCATATTTCCTTTCTTTGTCAACAAAATACCACTATCACCAGAGTCCTGGTCACTCACATTATCTTCTTCACTTTTCATCGAATTCAGCAGATTCATCGGTTTCTTCTCTCTGCCAATACATGGAATTGCTTTGTCAATCATTTTAGACTCCGTGTAATATGAAGGGTGCATAAGAACGTTCTTGTTGGAAAATTCTTTAGTCCTCACAGCCTTCCTTACTTCCTCAAGCTCCATGGCACTGTGACCATTGAGAGACCCACCAAACTTTTTTTTCTTGTTCACCATAACCTTTAAAACTCCATTTTTACCTTGAACCCGAATTGGTTGCTCTGATTCATAGTCATCCCTCAGAACTGGAGCCGGCAGCCGAACTCCCTCCCTAGCAGAAGGATTGCCCCGAGTGAAACCACTAGCCCTCTCGAAATACGAAGCCTGTCTATTCCCACGAAGAGCATCTCTACTTGAACCAGAATCGTAATCTCTTTCAATGCTACCTCTACCCACAGACATTGAGCCATAAAACCTCCGACTATCAATTCCACCCCGCCTACCTTCATGATCATCTAAATCATACACATCTAACCTGGTCCTCGTCCGGTCAATCAAACTATCCCTGACAATGCCATCCATCTCACTACGCCTACCACCCTCTCCCTTGCTCCTCTTCCTAGCAACCCCACTCTTGCCCTCAACGCCCGCATCAAAACCACTCACGCCATTACGAATCCGAGAAGTATCAGGCGCCAACCTTGGCTGTGAACGCATTAACAGCTCGTCACTGGACCCGGAATCGCTGAAATCCAACCTCGGCCTCTTCTTCTCCTTCTTCGATTCAAAAAGCCTCCTCGAACCGGAAGAACCCGCCCCTCCCACGCCATCACTCCCTTTCTTCCTCACAATCAAACACCCCGAAGGCCCCTTGCTCTTCACTAAGTACCCCGACGGCTGGCCAGATCTCCTCCCGTTCTCCATTCCCCCACCAGCGAAGAATGTGCCCGCCCCAAAAACCCTAAGACAGAATCCCCCTAAATTCTCCTCAAAACCATCGCCCAATTCAGCACAACGAAACAAATCTGAGCAAACCAAGGCGCCAACTATTAGATCTGATCCCGAAGACACGACGGAGAAGACAAAATTTCGTTTTATCGTTCTGTACTACGCCGTCAAGCGACAGTGGAGCAGCGCGCCATGCATAACCAGCTTTGATGGCGCAACTTCGATCGCTGGCGGAAGAGGAAGATTAAAAGGAGAATGGATTGCCGATTTTTCTGTTTTGTTTATAATTGAACTCGCAGTCTAATTAATTAGAGAGAGCAGTGCTGAGAAAAAGAGAAAAGTTGGACGAACGGAAGAAGGGAAGAGAAGAGGAGGAGGAGCCCATCAGCCTGCAGCCAGACCCAGAGCCTCTCTGCTGGAAATTGGAATCATATTTCCCTTTCTGATTTATGTGTCTCTTGGTTTGGGTGCTGTATTTTCCTTTTTTTAATCCATTTCGCTCAGGTTTCCCTCCAAATCCTGTTACTGTAGAGGGATGCCGTCACCGTATGATGCTGCCACGTGGATATTCTTCGTCAGGGAGCTGACGTGGGGTCGATCCGACGGGATTTAGTACTGCTAAAGTCAAAACGCTGGATTTCTGGTTACTAAAGGAAAAGGAGCTAAGAATTGACGGAGGAGTGCCGCTGCGCGTGGTGAGACTGAGGAGGAACGGTCCGTGTAAACACTAAACAGAGGGCATTTTGGTTAAAAAATGCCAATTTTGGGTTAGTTTCAGGATATTGGCACCTGCCACGGGAGCAGTGGGCTTTTTTAAAAGCAAATTCGGCATTGACTAGGATGGCTTTTTTAGCTTTGTACTCGGCCCGTTGGCCGAATAAATCTACACAATAAATAAAAGCCAAATGAGAAAACTTGAAGCTTCATTTCAAATTTTCTGCATCCAGAGTGAAAGTAGGAAGGACATTTTGGTCTTTACAATTACTTTTTTTATTCATTAAAAAGACACTTACTAGGATTTGAACCATGACCACTTTAAAGAAAAGCAAAGATCATAATCCATCACACTAAGTACATTTGTTGTAGCTTTTTAAATTAAAAACATATAATCGCAGAGAGGAAAAAACCATTCCCCCATTTCAAATTCCCTGCTCCAGGAACATTTGTAAGAAGGGTAGAATATGGAGTGTCAATTTTTTTCTTTTTCCTCTGTGGAATGGGCCAACTTACCGTACACATGCAAATTTAGACGGGTCCAGGAGTTTCAATTTTTTT
This sequence comes from Linum tenue, assembly GCA_946122785.1. Taxonomy (NCBI): domain Eukaryota; kingdom Viridiplantae; phylum Streptophyta; class Magnoliopsida; order Malpighiales; family Linaceae; genus Linum; species Linum tenue. The sequence continues at coordinate 16,190,099 of CAMGYJ010000011.1, read as the reverse complement.
CTTTAAATCCTTTTATTTCTCCATGGTGGTAAAATATATATGAAAAGACAAAAACAATAATCCTTTTTATTGCTAAAAAGAAAAAAAATTAACAATAAACTAATGAATGGATTCTAATGGGCTAACCGCTAATCTTTAAATAAAAGAGTTGAATTGAATGGGCCTGACTTACATGAGATTTTCCCATCAAGTAAAACAAATGAACATCATGGGTTTGTCATTCTAAAACAAGCTATTTTCTCTAGCATAATATATATTATGCTATTATTTTATATCTTAGTGGCTAAAATATAATATATTTTAAAGTTATTCAATGGTTCCACCTCGACCAACCCAATTAGTCCAATTTTTATCATTTCAAATATATATTATTTAATTATTTGATATCATAATGATTAAATTATAGTGTATATTATAGGGGAATTGTTTGGTATATTTTAGTAAAAAACTAAATAGAAAGATTTATTTGGTTATTTTTAACATTAAAACGATCCTAAACATTTTCAGTTTCCTTTCGAAATTATATAATTTTTTCCCCGAATCAGTGATGTGCAAATGGCGAATTGCAGTCATCTCTTTTCTTTAATTATTTTTTATTTTCAAATAGAAAGTTTAAAAGTAAAGAATAATTAGAGTTTCGCATGGGTCAGTCAAACATGCTGAATTTCAAATTTTGACCCGTTTTGATCAAGTCTAATTTATAATCACATGGTTCCCTGATACTCGATAAAAATCTCAATCCAAATCAGTTTGGCAGGTGACTCCGTGTTTACCACCATTTTCTAGGGATACAGGAACGGTAGTTCCTATCCCAAATCGTGTTGTTCATTCTTGATTTCTTTAGATTTTATCATGGCTTGGCAAAAAACCAGAAAGCACAATGATGACAAGATGAAAGTTTTTTAAAGCAAATTAATCGGCCAACGGGACGAGTAAAAGCTAGCAACGATTGTGAGATGCTCATTTCCCGAAAACCGCCGGGATAGGCATTTTTTATTTGATTTTCTGGAATTCGGTTTCTATAAAACTTACTTCACCTCATCATATTACCAGAAACAATATTGTTTCACAAGGTAACATGTACTTGATTTTGGTTCATTAGGCTGATTTTTGATTCGTTGCATCATTCATGTCTCTTTCCTACTAAAATTCACTATTTTTATCACGTGTTTCCCAATAAAACTATACAACAATAAGCTATACACCCCATTACATTATCAAATTTCATACCTCACCTTCCTCCGGCCAAATGGTCGGGGCCCACGCTAGTTTTATTTATCATTTACATTTGTCCATTATTATGATAATTAGACTATTTTGGATTTTTAGTTTTTTATGTTGTAATTATTTATTTGATGAGTATTTTGAAGTCTAACGTGCTATGCAAGTGACAAAATATTTCACATTGTAAGTTAATTTGTCAATTAAATACTCAACATAATAGTTAATAAGTTTTTATGTAAATACTACATATCTCTAAGTAAGACAACGGAGTTTTAAGCAAAGAACATTATATATCTACCATACAAAAGCATATTTGGATCCACAATAGTTCATCACATATTTTGATTTCATTTTATATAAACATAATTTACGAAAGGAATCTCTATAAAGATTTTGTCCATTGACATCTCATACAGGTTGTATGACCTTAACAAATTCAAGTGGCAGTAGGCAAACTTCAAAAGCAAAGGCTTGTAGCAAGGTCACAGTCTACACGAATTGAGAACTCCAGAAATAAATAGAAAATGTATCAATTGAGAACTTGCATCCTTCTAGGATTCTCATTACAAGAGCTTAAATAACCAAACACAAAAAAAAATCCAAACATCAATATATTTTAATCAAATGACAGTAGAAAAAGGATCATTTATACACAGTTCAAGACAACCAAATTAAACTCCAATATAATATAAAGTGAATTGACTGGGCATTCATGCTACCTTTTTATGCTATTACAAATTTCAAGATAACTGAAAGACTATTTTGAGCAAGAGGGAAGATACGAACTTTATAAAAGTGGTTGATTTCTAATTCTACAATGAGAAGGATGCAATTAGCTCTGATTTGATAGATAAAAGATGAAGGGAACTCCAGCATAGGAGCTAAATTTCTAATTTCCAATTCTACAATGAGAAGGATGCAATTAGTTGTGCTTTAAGAGGTAAGAGATGAAGGAAACTCCATAAACCTGCACGAACAACAAAAGTAAAGTAGGTCAAAGACAATTAACAACCTCATAAAAAACAATAACATCAAGTAAAGCTCACAACATGCTGATAATTGATACCCATATGAAGTGCAAATCATAGACTGGGAAAGCTAGCATTATGTTTCCCCAAAAGCATAACATCAATTTGCTGAACCAGAGACTTCGTGTTAAACCCAAAATCAGGCTGTAACTTTCAGCTTCGGGGCGGGCCTGAAAAATAGGTGCAAAAGTGCCCCAGAGAATCGAGATTCTGGTGCCGGCTGAGAACCCTGTCAATGAAGAGGCATAATTTGACATCTCTCGGCCTTCTAAAGCCTCAAACAGGTAGCGACGTGGGTAAAGCCTCAAACTGAAATTCGTGATAGCCAACTCGTTGTCGGTACCTCCTTCAAAAACCTTCGGAGGAAAAGAAAAGAGAGAGCAAACTCATCTTAGATGAACGAAAAGACAAACTCGTTATCTCTACAATCATGTCAATTGTTTCACAACCATGTCAGACATTAGTAAGTATCACCAAAATGTTAGCTGCTTGAGTCAGGTACATTAGTTTACCTTTCTCAAATGACTGTTGGGAAGCTCGAAGCTTTGGAGAAACCAGTGTTCCGAACACATCAAGGAATTTGTACTACTAATTTTTTACCTGCCAAACACCGCAATGCTAACTTAACATGGGCAATCAATCCCATTTGTAAAGATCAATTCAATTCCAGAAACATCATAACTAAAATAATTAGTAGAAATGGCATTTCTGTTCGAATTCAACCCACTATCTAAACGATACCACAAGGGTGTCCTTTCCTTTGTATTAACATGACCAAAAGAACAAATATAGCATAGCTATTCACCCTGTCATCAGTCAGAAGTCGAGCTCCATTTCAAGACTTGCTAGCATCTCCTGTAAGGCAAAAACACATGTACGCAACACATGTTAAATGAGAAACAAAAATACAAAATAAAGGCAAGCACTCTAAGTTTTAACCACCTTGTGCTTCTGAAATGTGAAGGTGTCATCAAACCATCGAATCAATCCCTGTACTTATAAATATGAATGTTGGGTAGTGACTCTAAATAAAAGTTGTTTGAATATGTTAATCTCCATTGGGCTTGGAGTGTCAACTCTATCCAGAAGGAAAGCACATGAACATAACATCTGCAACAACAAAAATCATTAGCTCATTTATCTTAATCCCCAATGATCAACTCCGTAGCAATAAGAGGAGCATGCAATTCAATAGAAAGAAATAAGAATCATAAGAGAGTGAAAAGCATAGATTGGAGCTACCTCTTTGAACAATCCATGAGATACATTTTTTTGTCACTCTACCATATGTTGTTTTGGCACCACCATGGATACAGTTGACACCATCAATCAATTGTGCAACAGTTTAACATACCAAACACACAAACAGAGGCAAAAAATCATGTTCTTCTCGATCGTTACCCTCCTCAGGTATTGAAGAAAATTGATGAAAGATGGTCTACTAAACATAGCATCTGTAAGGAACCATCCACTTGATTCTTGAGTGAACAACTTGTGGACACACAAGCCAACAACTATTAAAGGCTTAAATAAAAGCTAAATTAAATCATGGAAAATAGCTAGAGAATATAGGTATTTTGGAAAGGAATAGAAAAGCGCCCAATTCTACTTTCCCAGGGTCTGTCCCAAAACCAGCTAAAACAACAATCAAAATCCAAACCAAACATCACAGCTTCTACCTCAGAAAACGTTGGGCGAACACGGAATAAACCCCAGCAGCCTTACAAAAAGATACATAATGGAGCTAAGAATATTGAGCTAAAATTTTGAGATTATGTCGATGAAATTTGAGTCTTTCACCCGACGCATAAAGATCATAAGAGAAAAGTATAATATCATACTCTGCAAACCAATGATCAAAATTATGCAACCAATAAAAACACTTCAAATATTAAAAAATCAACACTTTCATCCTAAATTAAGAACGATGCTAAACAACATGAAATCTAGTATTTTAAAAACATATATTATAGAAAGAAAACAATCATTTCCAAGAACTTGAGATATTGTAGAGCCCCTATTAATGGATCCACCTCATGCACATGAATGTAGAGCAAAAATGGTGTCGTGAGAACCAGAAATGGAGGCCTTCCCTATAGCCTCAATCAAGCTAATACAAAACTACAAGATCAGATTCTGCAACCTCCTCATCCTAGGCATTCAGTTAAATTCAACAGAGTAATCTAAACTTTAAGTTATATATCAAAACGTTGATGCAAGGGCACCAAGCAATTAAGAACTCAAACTCATGTAAAGAGGAAACCAATCTGTCTATAGTCCTAAAAATATAGGATATGTCAATTGGAGTGGGCTTGGAGACCAAATCCACAACCTAACTACAAAAAATCATGAAAGAAACAACATTTAAGGTTTGCCGAATCCTTAGTTTGAAACTAACCCCTACCTAAAATAAGAAACGATCACAAGTCATATCACTCTTCCCGCAATGAGTTAGTCGCATCTCCTTACTATCGCAACCTACCAAGCTCAATTCAATAGAATCTGGATAATAATTATGCAATAGAAGCTTCCTTTCTTCACCTGCCACTATAGTTTAGCAAAGAGAGAACCATGCATCAGATTCTCATAATAGCCTATCAAGCCACAATTCAAATTCCAAAAGAGTTAAAACCTAGGAATTTAGAATGTGGTGAACATTCGATTACATCCAGACCAAGCAAGAGTTTTTCATAGGATATAAAATAGGAACATGATATCTCGTCATCATCTCGAACCCGAGAGTGGATTGACCATGATGCTCACGTAAACTACATGAACACTATGAGAGATATAAGCATCAAATTCATTAAAGACAACATCATGTAAGTAGTTTCAGCAGTGATTCAGATTCAGTTACCTACCCTCAGTTGTGATTGATATCTATGTGAAATCCATGATTTTGATTATTTGCTCAAATTGAACACTACAACACAATAAGTCAATCCAATTACTAATCTACAACAAACATCTTGCTTGGAACTCTGTTTGATCTAGACATTTTATTGGAACCATCTGAGGCATTGTTTTTACCAAACAAAACTACACATTTCTACAAGTTATAAATCAACTGTAACTTAATACATACCACATTGCCGTAAAATACCGATCCGAAGCCCCTAGAGAGAACCACCTAATGTCAACTATAATCTGTTTAAAAACAGGCAGGGAACGAATGGTTAAATGAATTGAATACTCACAATGGTTTAGAGATGATGCCCTTTATGTACATTGATTCCACCACCATTATTTGTTGCCCAGTAGATGAAAAGCTAGGAAGCGTTATTCCCCACGGTCACAGGATCAATGCTGGTACCTCACCTAAACCCACCATAAAGATCTACAATGATTCCCCGAGCATGCCCTTAGAGAAACTAATTCAGTCACAAAGCATATCAAAAAGCAAAATGGGTAAACCTGAAAAAGGAAAAGAATTACCTAATGTTCTCCATTGCCCTTGCATCTGAGATGAGTTGGCTTCTCTAATAAGCTGTAGTCGGGTAAAGCAGAGGGTCAGAGCACAAAACTAATCCTTATAGCAAACATATCGGAACCTGCGAAACGCAAATAACAAACCTCAATTGATTCCTTTGAAGTTTACAGCAAACAACCAGTTCGTATTATGTTACTTTCTTCAATAGAAGACAAACTAATGTGCAGAGAATTGAGAACTAAGCGTCAAATATTTGAATAGATTAATTTGATAGGTATGCTAACATTCTAGTAAGTAAAACCCAAAATGATCAAGGAAGTACGGTTGTTATGGGCAGAGTAATAAACTAAAAATGCTTAGAAGCGCATGCCAAGAGTAATGAGTATAGTTCAAGTAAACTAATTAAGGATCCATGCTGCTAAAAAAAATACCTCTAGTAATTGCACAATCAGCCTCCTAACTATTATACATGACCTATATGATTAGCCTTTCAAGATCCACCAACTGATCCATGATAAGAAGCTATAAAGAAACTCAATTTGCTTCTACTACTGAAAGGGAAGTTGTGGTAACAATAGATGAAGACCCAATAAGCTTGAAATGACAGGTCATTAAATGGTTAAGAGGTGAATGAATGACTTCAGTATACTTGTAAAACATCAGTCAAACAAATGGAAGGATAATTAGATTGAAAAGACCAGCCTGTTATGAAAAATGCAAAGAAACCAAAAGAAGAAAAAAAGGTATGTTAATGGGTTGGTAACGATGAAGGATCATGCATGATTTTGACATTTGACTTGAGCTAGAATAAGCTAGACCAGCATATAATGGGGTAAGCATCAGTAGCCACGCGCCACAACATAGCTTTGGAATGGACCAATTGTTATAAGAACATAAGTTCCACCTAACTAATTTTCACCGGGTAACCATGACTATAAATTGATTCTTGCTCGCTCGCTTTGTCCCTGACTATAAATTTACTATAGTGAAATTTAGTTAGGTGTGAGTTAATACTCTGCTAATTCCTTAGTAGAAATCAATATGGGATTAGTTCAAATCAAGTCCACATAGATATGAAGTCCAATCACAAAGTTGCATAACCAGAAATATTTAAACAGAAGGGTGGAATGGAGGCAACTCAGAAAGTGATTGTATTGGTTTTTCACCCAAATTATAAAAGTAGTCTTGGTTACCTGGTGTATGAATTCAATTTCATTTCTAACATAACAACTGACCTGAATTACAAATTCAGCAAATCCAAAACCAAGACAAATCATTCGGGTTCACAATGATAAGTGGGAAAGCAAGATGAATGGAGTCGGAAGATTATTTTCACCGTAAGGTAGTGGTCAAGACCTGGATTCCAAATCTAACAGTTGACCCCACTGCCAACTAACTTCACAGTTCAAATGCAAGCCATGGAATGCTACGGTCGAAAGACTGAACAACACTTCGTCCCACTCTTGTTCTCTCCCTGTCCTGAAAAGTACATTTCTGAAATTCAGTTCGCATTAGAGTAACAGATTGAACGCCAAAATGACGCCATAGGTAAATGCCAATAGATAACCAGAACAAACATAAGCAAACAGAATTTAGATCTTGATCAGAAGGCATAAAGCAAGCCATGGCCACCGTCATGTAACAACTTGAACAGAGCAAAATGTCGCGAGAGAAAGGGTAATAAAGACAGAAACTGCAACTGTTTGCAATATACCATCTGATCAACTGGAAATCACATTGAACAATGCAAATGATATAATATATTCAAATTTCTAGAAAAAAAAAATAAAAAATGCAAAGAGAAATTGACGTCAGGCTCGAAACCTAAGGAAGTCCATAGAGAAGATTATACGGAAGCAAGGGAAAGAGGGAGTAGTATGAGAATGGAGATGATGATTACTTATTAATTAGTATCATCCGTATGGTTACGCAGCAACCCAATGGCAACGAACCCCCCACGTAGCTATCAAACCCTGTTGGAAGGAACAAAGAACGGCGATCCCAAAATCCAGTCGACGGAAAGCAGTTGCTAGGTATCGGCTGGCGCTAGAAGGTTGATGATGCGGACTAAAGACTCTAAATCCAATTCAGGGAAGGCGACGACAGTTGAACGGTAAGGGGGTCGCTGGGTGGTCACCCTCCTCAAACCCAATTCAAGAAGAAATGGAATCGTCGATGGGTGGTTACTGAGGGCCGGAGGTAAAGCATGACTGAGTTGCAGTTGGGGATTCGGGCAGGAAGAGGAGAGAGCTTGAATTCGGCGGTTGGATAGAGGTGGGTTGGTGGCATATTCGACCAAGACTTGAGGCAGATTCGGCCGGAGTAGCATCCGGGGTAGCGGTTCTTCTTTGGAAGTGCTGGAGTGCGGGGAGGAAACAGAAAGAGAGAGGGAGGCCGGTTTCACTCTATGGGCAGGAAAATTTGAATGGGGTGTGCAGTTTTACTTTTCAGCTATAAATTATACTGTTGATTAGTTGTTGATTCTCATTTGGGTGAACGACGGGACAAGATCGGGTACCCGTCTCATTTTGATGGACTCAGTATTCAACCGCCATCATAAAATACGTCAATTTTATCAGAGTTGTTACCCTCTACAAACACAATAGACATGGCATACTTTCCTCTATTACACGTGGATGAGCTAAGCACCCTAATTATTCACTTCCATTTAGGACTTTATCCATTTATAGACACGTATTTAAAAGGCAAGTGGTAAATATTAGTTTCCTCAACAAATCACTCCATTAATTAGTAGAATCCCCTTACTCCATCCACCAACAAAGCCACACAATTCTTGCCTTATACACTTGGACATGAGGTGGAGGATTGATATGATTTGCCTCATGTCATTTATCTCAAATAACCAAAGCAACCCACCTCCCTTTTATCCTAGTGCTACACGTGGTGAAGGAAGTGGCATAATTACGATACTTTGCCACACCAACCCATTTCACCACCACTTACAAGTGGCAAAAGTGAAAATGGTGCAAGCTGGCACTCCCTCTTCTCAATCAACTAATCTTTTGATTTAGCTTGTTTACCTATTTTTGAAGTCTCGCCAAGCCACCAAAAGACCACTTTATCATGCTTCCAAATACAAGTGGCAAGGTGGACAAGTGTGGGCACGTATAAGCAAGATAGATAGTAACAAAATGAATTTACAATCCATCACTACCTTCACTGCTACTACATGTGTCTTTATGAGGAGAGAGGTAAGCTTATGAAGTGACACGTTTTTCTTTATTTTGCTAACCAACCATGGCACTTATCTCGGTTGGTTGACATGTATTTATTGTTATTATTTTATTTTTACGAACACGCCACCCACACTAGAAGCAGAAGGCACCTATAAATAGGATGTTCATTTATGCTTTCTCGACAGTCCATTTTAGAGTTGAACTTCTAAATCTCTCTCAAGAGCCGCCTCAATACGCTGCTCCCGGTTACTCTCCTCTTAATACTGACTTGAGCTTCGGGAAGGTCTCGCCGACCACTGCCGGCGGGTTCCTCTTTTGCAGGTGTCCATCTCGGAGGCTGGTGGTGGACGTTGGCCAGGAGGACAGCGCTCACCGGACCTCAAACACATTGAAGCAGGCTCCTCAGAGCTTGGCATCAACAATTGGCGCCCACTGTGGGGCCCGATGAGTTTAATACCAATAAACCGTCAATCTAGCAAGATGAGGTGGACACGCAGGATCTACGTACAAACAGAAGTCGGATTCATCAAGATGCAACTCCAATCATCAATCAAGTTGTTGTCTCCAAGAATCGAGGATCTCAACGAGATGGGCATGCAGGATCAGCAGCCCGATGAATGGATTCGTCAAGATACAACTCCAAACACCAATCAATTTGCTACCTCCAAGAATCAAGGATCTCTCGACCAAGATTAAGTTGTGTCAATCTTTGGTTCGGAACTGTGGGCCCTCAACTCCACTAGTTCCTCCATCTATTTGCCGCGAAATCATAGGATCCTCAAGTCCTCTCATGGAATGGTGCCCTGACATCAACAATTGGCACCTATAGTAAGGCTTGATGAAAAGTTCCATCAACAATTTGCGCTTACTATGGAGCCCGGTGAAATATTTTACAAATTGTCATTGTCAACATCAAACCCGCTAGGAGAGATGGTGGAGAAACCAGATGTCGTGGAATTCACAACGAAGCCGTGGGAGCACCAATTTAGGTCCGCCTCTCGTAATACCTATGTTTTACCGAGGAAGCCCATGTAGTCTACTTTTTAAGTAAGCACACCTCCATCAATGAGGTCAAGGGTTCAATTCCTCGCGGATTGCTATTGTGAAAAAAGAGCCACTTTTTCACCCACATCACTCTGCCTCCATCTCTTCTGAATCTTGACGGGACAACTTTTGCATCATCACCAATTTGGCAGGGGAACCTCTTCCCTTCTCATGGTCAAATCGAGGAAATCCAAGTATGAGAAAGTTTTTTTAAACTCAAAAAACTATCTGGTAATCCCTCCTAACTCTCATTTATACCGGATATCAAAATTCTCCTATGATGTTGCATAACCCAAACTATTGTCCTTATCACTCATACACGGACAACACTAAACACACGGCATAAGCCCGCAACGATTGGCATTTGTCGCTTGCCATGATTGGTTAGGATTGTCTACTATGATTGTCACGATTCTCCATGGTGCCCACCACGACTTGTGCGGCCTGCCTGTCACAATTGACACGGTTTTCCATGATCGCTTAACATGATGGTATGGTTCATCAATCATGACTGGCACGTCTCTCCAATAATTGCTCGTACAATTTGTGTCGGCTATGCATGCCATGGTTTAAATTACTCATCTAGTGAGCTGTTACCAATAGACATCTTTGGTTCAACCATAATTTTTCTATGGGTAAGGGGGCAATTGATGGACCCAGTATTCGACCGCCATCATAAAATACGTCAATTTTACCAGAGTTGTTACCCTCCACAAACACAATAGACATGACATACTTTCCTCTATTATACGTGGATGAGCTAAGCACCCTAATTATTCACTTCCTTTAGGACTTTACCCATTTACAGACACGTATTAAAAAGGCAAGTGGTAAATATTAGTTACCTCAACAAATCACTCCAATAATTAGTAGAATCCCCTTACTCCATCCACCAACAAAGCCACCCAATTCTTCCTTTATACACTTGGACATGAGGTGGAGGATTGATAAGATTTGTCTCCTGTCATTTATCTCAAATAACCAAAGCAAGCCACCTCCCTTTTACCCTAGTGCTACACGTGGTGAAGAAAGTGGCATAATTAGGATACTTTGCCACACCAACCCATTTCACCACCACTTACACGTGGCAAAGGTGAAAATTGTGCAGGTTGGCACTCCCTCTTCTTAATCAACTAATCTTTTGATTTAGCTTGCTTACCTATTTTTTTAAGTCTCACCAAGCCACCAAAAGACCATTTTCTCATGTTTCCAAATACAAGTGCCAAGATGGACAAGTGTGGGCACGTATAAGCAAGGTAAATAGTAACAAAATGAATTTACAATCCATCACTACCTTCACTGCTACTACATGTGTCTTTATGAGGAGAGAGGTAAGCTTATGAAGTTACACGTTTTTCTTTAATTTGCTAACCAAATAGGGCTGTTAATGAGCCAAGTCGAGCCGAGCTTTACCATAGTTCGAGCTCGGCTCGTTAATATATTTCCAGGCGCGAGCTCGGGTGTTCGTCACGAGCTTTAATATGCGAGCTCGAGCTCGGCTCGTTTACGAAAATGAAAGCTCGAGCTCGACTCGAGCTCGGCTCGTCAAGTAAGCTTAACGAGCCCAAAATCGAGTTTGGCTCATAAAATTTTCATGATAGCTCAAGATTGACCTAGAACTGCGCACAAAATTACATTCAAACCTGTAGCAAAGTAAAACACAATATTTATCCCAATTTCAATACAGAAAATCTATGAATTCTAATTCTTTTTTTATGCCAAACCATTAAATGAGCTTGTTCGCGAGCTTTCAAGCTGAACATGGTATGGCTCGAGTTCGGCTCGTTTAGTTAACGAGTTTGTTCGCGAGCCGGCTCGATTAAAACGAATCGAGTGTCGAACAAGTTTTTCTCGAGTCGCACACCGAGCCGTTCATGAGCGGCTTGGTTCATTAACAGCCCTACTAACCAACCATGGCACTTATCTTGGTTGACATATATGTATTGTTATTATTTTATTTTTACGAACACGCCACCCACACAGAAGCAGGAGGCACCTATAAATAGGATGCTCATTTATGCTTTCTCGACAGTTCATTTTGGAGTTGAACTTCTAAATCTCTCTCAAGAGTCAGCTCAATAAGCTGTTACCGGTTACTCTCCTCTCAATACTGACTTGAGCTTCGGAGCAGATCCCCGCCGACCACCGTCGGTGGGTTCCTCTTTTGCAGGTGTCCATCGAAGGCCGGTGGAGGTGAACATTGGCCAGGAATTCGGCGCTCACCGGACATCAAACACATTGAAGCAGGCTCCTCCAAGCTTGACATCAACACGTTTGAAACGGGTACCCAATCCCATTTGGAGAAGAAACTTCATCCCATGTCTCAAACCCGTACTGGTTAATGGGTACCCATTACCCATACGGGACGGATAACGGGTACCCTCAGGTACCCATAAATTTGTGTGATTTTCGTTATTTGATCTTTTATTGGCGGTAAAATTGGCTTAGGAATTCAGTCTATTGAATTGAATTGTAGTGAACCTAATGCTACTGATTTATACAAAATGAATAGAGAAAGGAAGTGGGCTTTCAACTGATCCCATGCATGAATAAGTGGAATTCTTTCTATTAAATTGAATTGTAATGAAGCTATTGCTTCTAATTTGTACATAATGTAGGAAGGCAATAGAGTTGTAGTAATTGTTGTCCTAATTAAGCAGGTGAAGGTTATCCAGTAATATATGTTATCACGTATCACAGGGAAGGCAGTGTATGTTCATTCATTGTTGTTTCAAATTAATGGCTTGGCTTGGGTGGATGCGTAGTACGGGTACCCATAATACGCAAACGGGTATTAACGGGTAACCTGCGGGTACCCATTGTAGAAGTTATTGATCCCAAGTATCATCCCGTAAAAATAATTACAGGTATTTGGGTACCCGTAACCCTCAAAAAAGGGACGGGTATGGATATACCCAAATACCCGTTTCCCGTTGTCCACCCCTATTGTTAAAACGATGGTATGTCGACTATTAAAACCGAAGTACTCAAATATTGATTAAAATTGGGTTGAATATATATGGTACTAGACTAGTGGGCGGCCCGTTGGCTGAATGAAATTTGATAAAAACATATTTTTCAATCATTTATGATTTTTTTCTAAGTTCACACTCTACTTGTTTACGCTCTCCATGTTTACGTTAATAGTATGACCTAAATTTCATATAGAGAAAGGGACTAATAGCTCTTATTATATGATATTTTCAATGTTTTCTTAATATTTGAATACATGCATTATAATCTCGTACAAAAAATAGGGGATTATTCTCTCTTCAACTACACTTAGATCTTAGCTTTGTCGTTGCTAAACAATATCATTTTCTTCATTACTAAATACACTATGTTATCATAGAAAACCATTGTTTTCTTAGCTAACACAATAATGAAATTGGAGTTTTCTAAAAAATGAAGTTTACCATGAAGTTTTTGTTTAAAGAGTTGGCTTAAAGCCACAGTTTTAGAAGCTTTTACATTCTTTTTGTGTGAAGACCATTAATTTTTTTAACGTGAATTTCAAAATATAGAATGTCAAATCAAGCCCAATCTAAGAACAGAAGTCCAAGTTCAGGTTACCATCGTAGGTACTTTAATCTCTATAGACAAAACAAATGTGGAGTAGAATGACAAAAATAACATTCCTTCAAACGCGCAGAGACCTCTTTTTTGTAATCCAACCCCCTCCTCACTTGTTCTTGCCTCCCTTGGCCGCATCTCCATTCTTGGTCTGCAAATAGGCATAATAGCAAGTTCAGAATCAAATGTCAATGAACATGAGAAATGTAACATCCCGACCCTTTTTCCGACGAAGATATTGTCTGCTTTGGGCCTCTACACCCGCACGGTTTTCGACTTGGGGTGCAATTCAGGGTAACTTCCCATAAGGTCACCCATCCTTGTTGTACTCCACACTGAGCATGTTTAAATTAAGAGTTCTCACAAGAACTTCTCCATTTCACCCCAAAACGCGTCTTGTTAGTTCATGTCGGTTTCTTACTTATGAACCATGGATCTCTCTCGTGCTTTGTCAATGTGGGATTTGTCTAAGGTGTTACAAGAAATCCAGCAACGATGTAACTATAAAAGAGAAGTGAAGAAGAACAGGGTACTGGCTTCGTTTACCATCTTCACACCTCAGATCTTCTTAACTCTATTCTTCCTTTCCTTCATTTGCTTCCTAGACTTCTCCACCTTGGTGGCCAGTCCATTCTGTTGTCATACCAAATTGACTATATTCAATAATCGTATGGAGATCAAACTAAGCCCTAGACACTTTCAACCACAAACAAAAACGACTACATTCACTAATCATACAAAGGTCAAGTAGGCCCTATACAGTGATGGAAACACGATTTATTATAATATTATTAAGATTATTAATAGATATGGTTAGTAGTCTTTGATTCATATTAGGATAGTCTATTAGGTTTTTCTAGTAATTCCTTATATATATCTACTTTGTGATTCATTCGTAATCAATAAAAAGAATATTAAGATAATCTCCTAAACCCTAATCTCTCCATCCTCTCAATTCTCGTTCTTAATCCCTCTAAAGGCTTAGGTCGATTCTATATCTTTCTCTTCTTCTTTTCTAAATCCCAATCTCAATCCCTAATTGTGTTTGTATAAACCCTAATCCTCAAATATCAAACCCGATAGGAATTTGTTCCTATCATTTGGTATCAAAGCCTGGTTCCGAGAGCGAGTTCGTCACAACTCTCAACCAGGGTTAGCTTCCTACCAATAAGAGCCCTAATGAGTACATCACGACTCACCGTTAAGAAACTGCTGGAACAGCTGGAAGCGACTCTCGAGGCCATCAGGGCCAAGAGGAAGGTGGCGGTTGGGGGCTTGACGGTCGCCCTTGCGGCAGTTTGGACCGAAGCGACACCCAAGGCAGGGCCGAATGACGCCGTTTACGCAGCGATGGCAGAGGCAGAGGAGATTATTCCTGTCGAAATGGGTTCCGACGTGGAGGTGGAGGCGACGGCTATAGTCGAGCTACTGGAGAAGGCTTCGACTCGAGGGGAGGAGCGATAGGGGACAAGACGCGACCCGGTCCTGACTCTTGTTCGCCAGGAGGTGGGCTCGATGCCGGGGTGGGGTAAGAAGGAAGCGGCGGGATGCTGGTCATTTTCGACAGAGCAGCGAAGTGAGCGGTTGGCTGTCGCGGCAACATCGACTGACTAGGAGAAGGCAGCGGAAGTCGGCTGGACTTATCGTCGGGGAATCTATTCGTGGCCGAAGGAGATGCTGGAGTCGAAGAAGTTGATGGAGGAGGGCGGCGACGAGTTCTTTCAACGCCCAAACCCTAGATCACAGGCCTTGGGTCAACAACAACTGGGTTCGATGGGCCGCACGAGTGCCTGGGCCGCCGGGTCGGGCGGATCAAGCTTTGAGTCAGCTCATATAAGCCTTGGCGGGCCGAAGCGGATAAAAAAGAAGTGGGCTACGAGAAGGTGGAGTTGCAGGCTGAAACCAAGAGGAAGGTGGGATGTACAAGGTCTTGGGTGCAGGCTGAACAAGAAAAAGGTCAATGGGTTTCAAACGAAGGATGAGCAGTGTTTCCGGAACATGCCTAGGACTCAAACAGGCTATCGACTGGGCTCAATGGCTTGGGAAGGGATGGTGCATAATTGAAAGAAAAGAAAGCGAAAGAAATGGGGGAATCAACGCGTCGGTTGCGACATCAAAGCGAGAATGTGGGTTAAATTTGTCAACCTTGATGGCAAGGTTGGTCTGAAGGTGGAGGTAATGATTTATTATAATATTATTAGGATTATTATCATATATGGTTAGTAGTCTTTGAGTCATATTAGGATAGTCTATTAAGATTTTCTAGTAATTCCCTATATATATGTACTTTTTTTGATTCATTCGTAATCAATAAGAAGAATATTAAGATAATCTCCTAAACCCTAATCAGACTGTACTTGGCCTCGTACTTCTTCGCATTGTCAACAGAGTTGTAAATCAGCCCAAACCCGGTAGATTTCCTGCCGCCAAAATGAGTACGGAATTTGAACACGAATATCTTGTTTGGATCCTTAACTTCGTATAAGCTCCCAAGTTTCTCTTTCAGCTCGGCCTTCGCGATTGAACAACAACAAAGAACGAACGATTCATTGAAGTCAAGAAAAGAAGAGATGCAAAAGAAAAAAAAATGGAAAGAACAAAAAATGGCCAATCGCACTGCGAAAAGGCCAATATACCTTGGAAACTTTTGCTTTCCTTGGATGCAACACATCCACCACGAACTGTTTCCTCGAAAGGAGCTTGTTGGTTATAAACTTCATCGTCATAATCCTCATCGCCTGTGCCGTTGTCTGCGACATTTTTCTTCAGTTTTTGTTGCTAAACCAGATCGTGAAGTTTTCCGATACCTCCCACTGATGTTGACGACTATGATCTAAGTTAGAGACCACTCTGCCAAGGCTGTTGTTGTTTCTGCCACAAATAATGGCGACAGAAGGGCACGATTAGGTTTATGCCGGAGAGGACCATACTTTCGGCGTTCATTTGGATCCCGAACGGACCGGATCCAGTTGGGCCTAAGATGGGCTTTGAACAGAGCTGACTCCATAACCCGTCAGCATTAATGGAAATTTTATCCATATCCATAGCTATTTTATTAGGTAACGTTGTTGGAATGTAATCTAGATAGATTATAAATAAGTAGAATTTGATGAATTTATACTCGTGCTCATTTATTTAGGTTAGGTAAGATTTTAAACTAATAAACAAGGATTGAAATACCGTACCGTATCGGTGGTTAGACTAGAAAATACCGTACTGTACCGGCGGTATTAAGCGATTCAACCATGGTTAAACCACGGTTTTAACATAAAATACCCTACCCCTGACTTTTCCGGTACAACCTCCGGTACGGTATTTCAATCCTTGCTAATAAATTTGGGCTACCCGTATCAATATATAAATTATAGTCTGGTACCTAAACTTAATAGACCTTTGAATTTTTTTCATGTAAGTCCTCAAACTATCGATAGAAAATTATATTTCGGTACCTAAAATTTTTTTATTACATTTTGATATTTAAACTATATAAGTTCTACACATAGGTCCAATTTTTGTACGTGTAATTAAAATACTTTCAAGTAAAATAGGTATCCATACCCAATCCATGCTCATTTAGAATATGAAAGCAATATTCATACCCTACCCAAATTCATATACAAATTCTCGAACTCATATGGACTTCACTCATACCTAATCCATAATCAATGAGTCTATTTCAAATTTAGTAAAATTACCCGTGGGTGGATAATTGTGATCCCTAGCCCCATGTGCTATGTATTCTAATGTGCGAAGCTCAACACATCATTTCTCCAGCACAAATTGAATTTGTTTGTATTATTAGATGAAAACCACGCAAAAAGATTTATTCGCTCTACTGGCCGTAGAGGTGGTACGAGTAGGGTGATGAGTTTCAGATCGTATCCAGATTTGAGCAAGAATCGCTCGTATCCATATTTGAGCAGGATTTGCTTATATCCAGATCTAAGGCAAGAATCATTGTGGTTGGCGTGAAAAGAACCGTCGTCCAATCCAGAAAAGCAGCAGAGTTCAAGAGAGGACTTCGACTCACCATCGTCGTTGTATCTTCCTTCCGACATCTCTCTTCCAACTTCCAAGCCAATCTATCTCTAGAAATTTTCCTCCATCTTTTGAGCATCAACTTCTTTTGCCAGCTACGGGGCTGCTGTCAACGACAACCCTCCACCCACTAATGGAGGGAAGGGTTGAGGACAGAGGTTTGAAGACTCCACTTTGAAAAGAAATTGGGCAAAAAAATTGTTAGATATATGAGGTTTAGTACGATCTTTCAGGTTTAAGATCTCATACTTTCGTCGGTGCTAGTTGTACGTAAGAACCCCAATAAACTCAAAGTCCATTAGATGCATAGACTTTAGTATTATTGATTTTTAAGAACCCAATCAACTTAAAGTCTAGCTACGCCATTGTCTCTGTTTCCTTTTTTCATGTCTGTTCATTTGTAGTTTCGTTCTTCCTATTGGCTTCTCTCCTTTGTTTCTCTTTTCTGTTGCCTCCATTTTCCAGCTTTTGGGTTCCCTTTGTTGGTTCTATTCCCTTCTCTTCGTGGATAATTGTCTATGTTCCCTTGCGGGTTCATCCCTTTGTCCTATGTTCTTATTCTTCAGATTTCGTGATATTTTGCTCTAAGTGGCAAAGAAGGCTAGACTTACCTTAAAGTTTAGCTTGTATTCTCTTTCTCTTATCTTTCTTCTAACTCCTTGCTTCACCAAGTAAATCTAGGTGTTTCGAAGATGCAATACCGCCAGACTTGAACTCGGTTTGAAGATCTTAAAGAAAGACTATTCCTCATGGTTTGTCAACGAGACAAGGACCGCTCTTCACTCTAGTGTTTATCTTGTATGTCGAAAAGTGGTGGTAGCGCTTGTTTCTTGAGAATTGATCGGAGGTGATCTCGGAGTTCCTCTTGCAGGGTGGGTAGGATCGTTGGTGACATTCTCCAGTTTGGTAGGTCAAATCTTTTCCTCTTTATTGGATTGTTGGGGGATGTTGAAGGTCGACGTTGTTGGCGGTCGCTAATGATTCCATGAGCCCTCATCTTCAACTGAGTTGGGAATGGCCTCTCCTTGTCTGGGCTTGGAGTTACTTGGGTCTGGTTGGGCTTTGGACTGTTATTATGGGCCTTTTGGTTGGGTGTTTTTATGCCCTTATTGTATTATGATGGTGGCGGTATTTCCTTTCTAGCTTGTCCATTTGCTTACTTAATGAAATTATTTTCAGGAAGAAAAAAGGTCCCCTAGGTCCTAACCCTTCTACATCAAGGCTATCCCCATCCTATTCTACCCTTGCCAACCCAGCAAGTCTCACGTACTAAAATCATCATATATTAGCATAAGCTCATGCACATAATTTTTTAGCAATCATTTTTTTTTTTTGTTATGATGTGCAATTTAAAGGGCAATTGAGAAGTTGTTAATGATATTATGTGATTCTTCAGGACAGTGCGAGTAATTATTCTCAATTTCTCATAAATTGCATACCAATTGAGTTTGCTATTTATATGACAACTCCCCAACTTTATATTAGAGAAATTATACATTACTATTTAAAATTGTGGTTCGGGATTGTGCCCAAGAATTCATCCTAGTCCTAGCCATAACTTATTCAAGCGCATTTTGTATGCCCTCAACATATTTCACGTACATGCATGGCATATGTACGACTACATATTAACAAATTAAGTTGCATATTCATCAACATGTAAAAGGTACATGGAGTTACAAATATTATTGATTTCTCGTCACATAACTTATAACATTCTTTTATGACTTATCTCCACACATAAAGAGGGCCAGTGGTTCTACTCCCTCGTGTCCTGCTTGAAACTCTTGACCTTCAGACCATATCTCATGAACATCATGATAGAAGGCTGCGGGACAATGGGATGATCATCCACCACATTAATCTTATACCTACGCAGAACACAACAGATTATGTTTTTCATTTGTGTGTATGTTGTTTTCATACCTGAGCACGACCTTGGCCAGGGGCGGACCCATGGGCATTTGGGGTGTCACGGGACACCCCTAAATTTTGGAAAATTGATTATCCAACCCCCGGTGGTAAATTGCGTATAGAAAAAATATTATAATTAATCGTCCGGGACACCCTGAAATTTGAAAAAACGATTATCCTACTCTCATTCGTAGTTTGCATATAGGAATAGAAGTGGTAGTTTGGGTAATTCAAACCCGGGACACTAGTATTATTAATAAATACAATTTCCATTAGGCTACAACTTTTTTTAGTTGTTCTATTCTAAACACTGTGTAATAGCAAAAATCTATTCTCTACCTTTAATTATTTTCAAAACCTAACAATTAATCTAATTACAAGCTACCTTTAATTTGTATTGATTTTATGGTTGTACGGCAAGTGTTGAAAGTGTCTTTTCAGTTTTAAGTTACATCAAGAGCAAATTTAGAAGTCGAATATATGGCAGTTCGTGAATGATTGTCTAGTAGGATATATCGAGATAAATTTGTTGAGCAGTGTAGACACCAAATGTATTTTACAACTTTTTTGAGAATATGAAAATACATCGTGGACTGTTTTTAACTTGTGCGAATTGAGTATTTTTCTTATTTTAGAATTATTTAATTATATATTTTACTTTATTTTTTGAAAGAGGACACCCCTATATAAAATTTTTTGGGTGCGTCACTGACCTTGGCCCAGCCATGAATGTCGCAAACTTGTAGGATGACACATGAATAGTACTCAAATTCTTCTTATTTATCAGCACCATCGTGATCGTTGAAGATATCGTTCCCTTTGGATCTTTGTGCAACCCAGCTCTCAGGTCTGAACTCCATCCAGTCCTTACCACATACCTCTTCAAGCCTGCCTAGTGTTCTTGCCCACAACGTGACCGTTAGGAAGCAGGTCGGCTTCCAGAGATTGTTTCGGCTCGTATGACACAGACGGGTATAGCCTCAAATTAAAATCTTGCTTATGTTATGTCCCCATGGAGGTTGTTCAACGTAACTCTTCTACACTCTAAAACATCCCTTGTTTTCACCTGATTCACCAATATAATTGTACGTAACAAGAGAATTAAATTAAATTGTCATCGAGCTAAGAGTCAATCTGGTCATATTCCCTTATTATGCATGCGTCGAATTATTATGCATTTGTCTTTTGTTTTTGCATATTACAACTATTTTTCGTCTATTATTAATTATACGAAAACCCCCATTATATTAATCGCTCTGTCTCAACGATAAGCTTCGATCAACAGGTGATAATTATTAGCATCATCAATTCATTAAGACTCCCCTTCGCCTGTTTCTCCATCGCCAAACGGCTCCATTATCGTCTTCAGCTCAGGCCTCAGGTCCCTTGGACAAGTTCTTGGTCGCGACGTACGTGGTGGCCGTTGATGGGATGGGATCGCTTGTGACAATGAAATTGAGGTTATTTAGTGAATTGGAGGGGCCTTTGAACACGAATTCCTAAGAGACGGGGGACTAGCTAGGTTCCATTTCCATAGGAGGAGGGATGGAAGCATTTCGTAGCTAGCGAGAGGAAGGTTAGCAAAGAGCATAACTGACATATTTCCTTGCGGAAGTGGAACTATATATATAGCTAGGTAATTGTTGCAGTAACAACTTGTGTTTCTCTTTGTCTAAAAAGGAGGGATGGGCGGATGGCTGCAGCCTGCAGGAGGGTAATGATAATTTAAAGCTAGATTTTGAGGAATTGAGAGACGGATGATGGGCAAATTGCATAACTACTAAAGCCGGGAGTTTTTTTGCATTAGGGGTGAACCATCAAATAAATAAATAACTATATATATAGCATTTATACATCCTAGCATCTAACTCACGACTCATGTCACTGACCGTTTGATTGAATTATATTAATTACAAATAAGTCAAGGAGTGAGCTAGGTAGGTACAACAAGGCAATCACACCAAACCTACATATATAATAATTAATTACTAGGAGTTGAGTAAGGGGATCTATTATGAACTAGCTAGGTTGGGATGGATGGGCGGGTAATCAGGGTGACATCTTTATCAAGTAATTGAAGTGCCGTGAGATTATCAACTCTGAGGCAAGGATTAGTTGAACAAATGCTTACGTCCTCGTCCTCCAGACTGATCATTTTCGCTAGAGAAAGATGCTCTCTCTGAATTCTCTTACCTCTTCACCGTCGGCGACGAACCCAGGCCTGTCTGGACGGCCGCCTGACGATCCAGCTCTCATCTCCCTAGAGAAAGATCCATTATCGAGTGAGTCATCGGCACAACCTATGAACTTCAAAGCGTCACTGGCTGGGATCGCGTCAGAAACATCGAGATCGAAATCCCAATGGACATTTGTAGGCACAAATGATCTGGAAGCCGGTTCTTTCCAAGGCGAACCAGAGTTGAGGATATCGGAAAATCTCAAGTAAAGGCTCTGTCAGCCCTGGAAGAAGACGCTTGTTGTGCGATTACTGGGTCGAGCGGTGGCCTTTTCATACTTATGTTCGCAACTTCGCTGGATGTGGAGACCGATGGGTTCCCTTGAGATTTTGGATTTAAACAATGATACTTTTTTGGCGACCTTTGGGAATGATCAAGATTACTTGAAAGCCCTAACTGGTGGCCCTTGGGTTGTCCTGGATCATTACCTTGTGGTTCATCAATGGTCGCCGGCATTCCGCACTTCTGATAAGCCCTATAGGTCAGTGGTGGCGTGGGTTCAATTCCCTGAATTGCCCGTTCACTTCTATCACCGGGAAATTCTCTTTGCTATTGGTAATCTAGTTGGCAGGACGGTTAAGCTGGATTATCACACAGAAAAATTGGAAAGGGGCAAGTTTGCTCGTATTGTCATCGAGCTAGACATGAGCAAGCCCCTCCCCACGCGCATCAGGCTCGATGGAGAATGGCAGCAAGTATTATACGAAAACCTTCCGACGATCTGCTACTCCTGTGGGCGAATAGGCCATAAGGAAGACTCCTGTCCGTTGAAGCTACCGCCTCCTCCGCTGACTATTATGATGGCACCTGATCAAACGCAGAACTCCCCGCCGGTGGCAGAGTCGCCGGAAATCCCCGCCGGCTACGGCCCTTGGATGCAAGTGGTCAGAAAATCAAAACGCCAGATAAGGAAACAGGTGCCGGATCAGCCGAGATATCAGGGGAATAGATCAGGAAAGAATCAAGAGGAGGGCGTGAGTTTGGGAGGAACTAAAGGAAAGGGGAAGATTGAGGTCGGGAAGATGAATCAGGGCACAAAAGGAAAGGGGGAACAGAGCAAAGGGTCGGGTAGGGGTGGGCAACGGGAAACGGGTATTTGGGTATACCCGTACCCGTCCCATTTTTTAAGGGTTACGGGTACCCATATTACCCATAATATTATAAACGGATGGGACTTGGGATTGTACATTCCTAATATGGGTACCCGCGGGTTACCCGCGAATACCCGCTTGGGTAATATGGGTACCCGTTATTCCCATTCAATATAAAGGCAGCCCAACCCAATTCAGAACCTATTGGCCATTTCGGCTCTCACCCTTGCAATTTCAATTCCATTTTCCATTTGGGCCCAGGGCCCTTACCCTTTCAGTGAGACTGAGCTTCTCTGCTATAGATTTTAGCACTCAGCTTCTCTGCTATAGATTTTAGCTTCCCATGAACCTAAAAATTTGGACACTTTCTGCATTCAGCAACACAATAAAAGTAGCAGCATGCCTCCCATTTGGTTGTGTTGAATGAAACTTCTTATTTGATAATTTGGTGCTTGGAATGATTTATTTCTATGTGTTGTGATTGTTCATGAATGTGTTATTTGCAAACCGAGTATTTGTTATCGGGATGTATTTTGTGTCTTGTGATTGTTAAACAAATACAAGTTAAGTTTAAACTTTTGTTAAAATTTTAGTGGTTTAAACTTTGGGTATTTATGGGTAGTATGGGTACCCGTTATCCGTCCCGTACGGGAAATGGGTACCCGTTTCCCATATGAGTTTGGGATATGGGATGGACTTTGGTCTCCAAACGGGATTGGGTACCCGTTTAAAACGGGACGGGTATCCCGTCCCGTCCCGTTGCCCACCCCTAGGGTCGGGGCAGGGATTACAGGGAAAAGATAAGGGAAAGGAGGTGCTGGGGGTGAAAGCGGCCAACGGTAATAGTAAAGCTTGGCCGGCCCAGGAGTGGCGACAAGTTGAGCCCAAATCTAAGGAGATGGCTTCAGCTGATAGGAAAGGGGAGCCCAAGGCGTCTTCCTCCAAACCCACAGTGCTAAACGTGACCCAGCCCAATCCACAGGCCTCGCAAGAAGTAGTGGAGATGAACAACACTAAGATCCAAATCCTTGCTGTACCTGATCTGAACCTCCAACAGAAAGAGAATCGGAACCCCAACTCCGACGTTCTCTCTTCGCGAAAACAGGAGCACAAACAAAAGAAAAATCAGGCCCTGCAGCCGAAGGGAATCAACCTCAAAACGACCAAGAAATCGCTTCAGATTCTCAGCCCTGGGAAGAAGGAGATTCACTTGAAACACAAGCAGACTTCGCTTCCGATTTCCCTAAAAGCGATCGAGGAGTTCTGCAATACTGCTCAGAAACAAGCGGAGCTCACAGACAGTAACAGCGGGTCGAACTCAGGGGACGTGGCTATGGGGGAAACACCTATAGAGAAAGCCCTGGTGGCCACGGTTCAAGAAGGGGATAACACGATCCCAATACCCACGAGCTCATGAGCCTCGATCCGCACTTGACTCTGCTCCCCCTTCTTTTCTTCCTTGATTTTTTATTAATGGTTTATCAAACTAACTTTAAAATTTTATCCTGGAATGTGTGTGGTGCAGGTAGTAGGAAATTCAAAAGGGCTATTCGCCTGATGAGGGATGTTCACAAACCTGATTTCCTGATTATTTTGGAGCCTCAAATCAGTGGAGACAAGGCTAATACAGTGTGCAGCAAGCTGGGATATGATGAAATCATCAGAGTGGACGCGGATGGAAGATCGGGTGGTATCTGGCTAGCGTGGAAGTCTGCGGATTTTAGGGTGACTCCTCTGAATGCCAGCAAACAGCATATTACTGTCAAAGTGGAGAAGTATGGTCACGAAGATTGGATTCTGTCCAGCATTTATGGCAGCCCCAAGTACAAGTATCATACCCTTCTCTGGGAGCAGCTCATCGGCTTCAGCAAAGTTTGGAATCTCACGTGGTTCATCACAGGGGACTTCAACGCGATCTCCTCTCCAACGGAGAAAAATAATGCTTGCTCAGCCAGGGATTTCAGACGGTGTAAGAAGTTCCTAGGGTGGATGAATGAGGCTTGCTTGACGGACTTGGGCTTCTCGGGACCGCGTTATACGTGGTTCAGGGGAGATACAAATTCAACTCATAGAGCTAGCCGTTTGGACCGAGCCCTTTGCAATGACTCGTGGATCTCAGCTTTCCCCAACACTGTGATTCAACACCTTCCAAAGATTCATTCAGACCATCTGCCGATTCTTGCGACCTACTCCTTTCAACAGTTGACTAACGGGGATTCAAAACCGTTTCGATTTGAGGCAGCGTGGCTCCTGCATCCTCAATTCAATAAATTCATGGAGGATAGTTGGCTCAAGGACTCGAATTTCTGCAATTCTTTGAACGAGATGACGGGGAAGCTAAAGGATTGGCACAGGGACGTGTTTGGCTCCACTTTTCGTCAAAAAAGAAGACTGCTTGCGAGGCTCCAGGGAGTGAATACTAGACTGGCGGACTCGTTTAGGCCGAGCCTCCTAAAGCTCCAGATTAAACTCGAGAAAGATTTGGATGTCATCATTGCTCAAGAGGAAGTTCTCTGGTACCAGAGGGCAAATGAAAAATGGGTAAAGTTGGGAGAACAGAACACCTCTTTTTTTCATCAGCAAGCTACCAGAAGGCGTAGAAGAAACAGAATTATGGCTTTGAGGGACTCTAACGGAAATTGGGTTGATAGCTAGGAAGACCTCAAGGCCTTAGTGATGAGCTTCTATGAAAACCTGTTCACCCAGGAGGATGGTGTTTATGAGGATCTGATGCCTAGAGGCAGGTTCCCTCGTTTGCAGCAAAGTGATCTCCTGGAACTGCTTCACCCTTTTCATATCTGGGACTATCATAAAGCCATCTTTGGGATGAAGCCGATGTCGGCTCCTGGGCCTGATGGGTATCAGGCTGTCTTCTACCAGAAATTCTGGTCTCTCGTGGGAAAGAACTTGACAGAGATGGCTACTCATTTTTTTGAAACAGGGAATCTCCCGGATGAGGTTTTTGAATCCATGATGGTTCTCATCCTGAAGGTTGACCACCCAGAAACTCCGGCTCAGTTCAGACCCATCAGCCTTAATAATGTGGCTTTGAAAGCCATAACCAAAGCCATAGCCAATAGACTCAAGCCTCTTATGCCAAGTCTAGTTGCTCCGACCCAGAGTGGTTTCATCAAGGGAAGACAAACGAATGACAACATCTTATTGCTTCAGGAGATCCTCCACTCTCTGAGGAAAAGGAAAGGGTCCAAGGGAAGTCTGGTAATCAAGATTGATCTCGAGAAGGCTTATGATCGCCTTCATTAGAGTTTCCTTCGGGACACTTTGGGTGAGATTGGCCTCCCTAGTTCTTGGATTAGCAGGATTATGACGTGCGTGGAAAGAAATCGGATGCGGATCAACTGGAATGGCGAGCTGACTTCGACGATCAATCCTACTAGAGGCGTCAGACAGGGAGACCCCTTATCCCCTTTTCTCTTTGTTCTGTGTATGGAAAGATTAGCCCATCGTATTGAGCAAGCTGTAGAGGAGAAACTTTGGAAACCTCTTTCTCTCTCCAAGGGAGGTCCAAAGTTGTCTCATCTTTTCTTTGCTGACGATCTGATTTTATTTGCTAAAGCTGAAGGTGGTCAGATTGATGTGATTCGATCATGCTTGGAGGACTTCTGCTCGAGCTCGCGACAGAGAGTGAATCTGCACAAGTCAGCTATGTTTGTGTCACCCAATATCCAGAGAGATAGAGCACAGAGACTCAGTGCAAGGGCTGGGATTACTCTTACCAGTGATCTAGGCAGATATCTGGGTCTTAAAGCTATTAATGGCAGGGTCACTCAAGGCAGATACCAGGAATTGGTTTTGAAAATTCAACAGAAGTTGGCTACTTGGAAAACAAAGCATCTTTCAGTGGCTGGGCGGATTACCCTGGTGAAATCAATAGCCTCTTCCATGGCAGTTTATCCCATGTTTACCGAACAATTACCTGCTTCTGTGTGTAAATATCTTGACATGATCAACAGGCAATTTGTTTGGGGAGAGGAGGATGGTAAGGTGAAGTTCCATCTGATTGCTTGGGATCAGATGACCTTGCCAAGACAGCAAGGAGGCGCGGGGATTCGGCCAACTAAACTTGCCAACCAAGCTATGCTGGCCAAAGGGGCATGGAGCCTTGTGACGGACGACCAAAAACTCTGGGCTAGAGCTATGAGGAGCAAGTATGGGAGAGGAAGGAAGGGGATTCACATGCTCAGTAAAATAAAGGGAAGTTCTTTTGCTTGGAAAAGTTTTTCCCAAACTGTGAATCTCTTGAAAAAAGGGATTGCTTTCAATGTTAAAAATGGGCATGGCACTAAATTCTGGTATGATGTGTGGATTATGCAGGTTCCTCTGGTGGAGCTGGCGACGATTGAGGTCCCATCGGAGTTAAGAGACAAAACGGTTGCTGACTATTGGGATGCAAGTACAGGATGGATTCTCCAGGAGATTCAGCCATATCTCCCGCCCGAAATCATTGATAAAATTCGGGCTGTTTGGCTGGATCCTCTGACCAATGAGGGTGACACTCTTTTTTGGAGAATTACTTCCAATGGCAGGTTTAGTGTGAGCTCGGCCTTTCAGGCCATGACGCCGGACCAAGCTGGTCAGGAACGCATAGACTGGAGGAAGATTTGGAGGCTGCACTGCCCTGAAAGAGTTCGATTCTTCGTTTGGCTCGCTGCTAAAGGGAAATTGTCGACTGACAGTGTTCGTAGGCTTCGTCACCTCATCACTGATGACACTTGCCAACTTTGCAAAGAAGCTTCGGAGACAAATCTGCACTGCCTGAGAGACTGCACAGCCTCGAGGAAGATTTGGGAGAAGTCTCTGCCTGTCCAGGCGCTCCAGAGCTTCTTCGAAGCAGATCCGGATATGTGGTTTGGCATGAACCTGAAAAAGAAACTTGGGGCGGATGTTCAGGAGGATTGGCCAAGCCTCTTTGCCTTAATTTGTTGGTATGTTTGGAAATATAGAAATGATTTTATCTTTCAGGGAAAAAAGATGGCCGAGTCGTCCGTAGTCAACTATGTCACGTCTAAGGCTGCCGACTGGTTGAAGACATGGGATAGTGCATCTTCAAGCTTAAGCGTAGTTGAAAGACCTCCGAGGACGGACCAGCTGATCGGTTGGAAGGCGCCGCCGAGCGGATGGAGGAAAATGAACACTGATGGTGCGCCGCAAGGTAATCAAGGGTTAGCAACTGCTGGTGGGGTGCTCCGGGACAGTAATGGAGATTGGGTTAGTGGTTTCTGTTGCAAGATTGGAATTGGGACAGCTATCCTTGTGGAGCTGTGGGGCATTCATCAGGGGCTTCTCATGGCCTGGAACAACGGTACGCAATTTCTTATCTTAGAGACAGACTCGCAGCTCGCTATCGAGCTTATCAAAGCGAGGGAAGACCCTGTTCATCCTCACTCCACACTGTTGGCTGGTATTCGTCGTTTGTTGTCACAGAACTGGGTGGTCAGGCTGGTTCACACGTATAGAGAGGGGAATAGAGCCGCGGACTGACTCTCGAAGCACAGTCTCGTCTATCCCTTCGGTACGAGTGAAGTGGCAAGTCCACCTAGGGAACTTGGAAGAATCTTGATTGAGGACATTGTGGGGGTTAGTTTCCCTAGAAGAATTCTGTTGAACAGGGAGTAGGTTGGCGGGCTGGGATTTGTGTTTTTTCGGCTTTCGCCTGTGAGTTCTGGTTTGATTTCTTTGCTGCAGTTGGCCCTCTGCTCATGTGCAGGAGTGCGTCCGTTCTGCACTGCTTTCGTTTGTAACTTTGGCTAATGCCTCCCTTATTCAAAAAAAAAAAAAATTGAAGTGCCGTGAATGATCAACCTAAAGACAGATGTTGAAGACTTCAGAAATGGATGGATGATGGCCAATTTTGCATCAGACAAAAGGAACCCCGACTGGAAAATGAATGAAGTAACAAGCTGAGCCGAGCCAGGGTATGGAATGGAAGTTGAGGGTCAAAATAATTTTTTACGTATAAAAAGTTTAAAAAAATAAAACCAATATAAATTATTTTTTTATTTTCATAATTGTACAATGTTTTTTTTTAGATTATTAGAAGCACTAAAATATTATGTTCACCGTAGCAAAATCCAAATATTACATAATCTGAAAATTTCTACAATGATATGTTCAACGTAAATAAGTCAATTACCAAAAATAGCTTATTATTCTTTTTAATTTGTACCATACATGTATTTGCTTATTGTATCTAAAATATGAATGAATGTAAGTACTAATATTGCTTGGGGGTATATCCTTTCTATTGGGGGAGGATATCCTTTCTATATTAAAAATCGTTCTTAAATTATGAATTGAAAACTTGTAGGATTTAATTTATCTAATTTGAAATTATAGAGGACCTATGAAAATAAAGTTGCAAAAATGACTATATTGAGTCTTGAACTAAAAGTAAATTGAAACTAATGAAAAATAATATGTATGGATGATAATTGCTTACTTATAATTGGATAATATTTGAATTTCAGAATTTCATATTATTTTTACATATATGAATTTTAAAAATATTTATAACTTTTTATCGAAAATATTATTAAGAAAATTTAAACATAAGTTATTTTTATTTATTAATGATTTTATATGATTGATAGAAAATAAATAGACATTTTTGTTTCTTTAATTTATGTAAAAGTTAGACTACTTTGTTTCATAATTGAGTCTAAGGTCAACCGATAAAGCAAAATCACAGTCGAAGGTCGTGTATATATCAAACCTGTTTCATGTCATGAGTAGTAATCTTGTTGTTGTGGTTAATAGCAGCAAATAAAATTTGCTCAGTTGGTTTAACACGCTAACTAATACAAATTTGGGTGTCATAGGTTGTATGTTCGAGTATTATTAATGATGATTATATATATATATATGGTAGCGTCTTCAGTGCACTCGCTTTATAACCGTCATTTTAAACATGCAATTTATGTCAAAATGATGTCAATCATCACTTATGATGTGATGAACAATAACGCACATGAATTTGCACAAAAATCATTAAATATTTATTTTAATTTGAAGGATTTAGAGTTTAGAAATTTAGGGTTAGGGTTAGGGTTTATAATTTGGGGTTTAGGGATAGAATTCAAAATTAGAGTTCTAGGGCTTAGGGTAATCCGCTAATTAGTTGTTATCATATGTTATATCATCATATTACACTAATTCAAAATTTTAAATTCAAAATCCGACACCTTAAGACTAGTTTTTGAGTTGGGTGCATTGAACGCACTCATTTTTGTGACTACCATATATATATATGGTGACTACTTCGGTGCACTCACAAAAATGAGTGTGTTCAATGCACCCAACTCAAAAACTAGTCTTAAGGTGTGGGATTTTGAATTTTAATTTGTAGAATTAGTGTAATATGATGATATAACATATGATAACAGCTAATTAGCGGATTACCCTAAGCTCTAGAACTCCAATTTTGAGTTCTATCCCTAGATCCCAAATTATAAACCCTAACCCTAAATCTCTAAACTCTAAATCCTTCAAATTAAAGTAAATCTTTAATGGTTTTTGTGCAAATTCATGTGCGTTATTGTTCATCACGTCATAAGTGATGATTGACATCATTTTGACATAAATCGCATGTTTAAAATAACGGTTATGAAGCGAGTGCATTAAATGCACCCAAAAAAGTGAGTGCACCGAAGACGCCACTATATATATATAGTGCTTCTACGGTACCCCAGGTGAAATCCGGGGTACTGCATACCTTGAGTATGAAAACGCTATCTAGACCTCGAATTAGCAGGATTTTTGGGCATGATACTATACCCTAACCCTTAATGAGTGAACCCTAGGTCCTAATTATCTAAATCATAAACTATAAACCCTAAGATGGTGCATTGATTTTTTGCCTATATTTGGACGAATCATAATCGTCGATTATTGTTTCTAATTAAATTGATCTTGGGGTATAAGATTTAGAGAATTAAGACCTAGATTTTGATCTTTAAGGGTTAGAGTATAGTATCATGTCCGAAAGATCAGTCAATTTAAGTTCTATATAGCGTTTTCTTACTCAAGGTATGCGGTACCCCGGATTTCACCATGGATACCCCGGGTGAAATCCAGAGTACCGTATACCTTGAGTATGAAAACACTATCTAGACCTCGAATTAGCAGAATTTTTGGGCTTGATACTATACCCTAACCCTTAATGAGTGAACCCTAGGTCCTAATTATCTAAATCATAAACTATAAACCCTAAGATGAAGCATTCATCTTTTTGTCTATATTTGGACGAATAATAGCCATCGATTCTTGTTTCTAATTAAATTGATCTTGGGGTATAAGATTTAGAGAACTAAGACCTAGATTTTTATCTTTAAGAGTTAGAGTATGACATCATGTCCAAAAGATCAATCAATTCAAGGTCTAGATAGCGTTTTCATACTCAAGGTATGCGGTACCCCGGATTTCACCCTGGGTACCGTAGAACTCACCATATATATATATATATATATATATATATATATATATATATATATATATATATATATATATATATCAGGCTAGCGTACGCCCGGGCGTACCTTAGTCTACCGTACGCCCGTTGAGTTTTGCTATTTAGATAATGAATTAACCGGAGTTTTTGGCATGATACTATACCCTAACCTCTAATGGATAAACCCCAGTCCCTAATTCACTAATCCAAAGCATAATATTCATTTAATATTGAAATGAAAATCAACGGTCTTGATTTGTCAAAATTAGTGTTGATTTACTTTTTAAGATTAAATGAATCTCATGAGTTGGGTTAGAAAATTAGGGACTGGGGTTTATCCATTAGAGGTTAGGGTATAGTATCATGCGAAAAACTCCGGTTAATTCATGATCTTAATAGTAAAACTCAACGTGCGTACGGTAGACTAAGGTACGCCCCGGGCGTACGCTATATATATGGTTATGTCTTCGGTGCACTCACTTTTTTGGGTGCATTCAATGTACCCGCCTCATAATCGTCATTCTGAGCAGGCGATTCATGTGAAAATGATGTCAATCATCACTTATGGTATGATGAACAAGAACCACATGAATTTGTACAAAAATCATTCAAGATTCACTTTAATTTGAATTATTCAGGGTTTAGGAATTTAGGGTTAGGGTTAGGGTTTACAATTTGGGATTTTGGGTTGAGATTCAAAATTGAAGGTTAATAGGTTAGGGTAATGGGTTGATTAGTTGGGATTCTATGTTATATCATCATATTAGACTAATACAACCCATTAAATTTCAAAATTTAATGTATTATGACCACTTTTAAAGGTGGGTGCACTGAATGCACCCAAAAAAGTGAGTGCACCGAAGTAGCCACCATATATATATATATATATATATATATATATATTGATTTTAGCTTAGTAAAACATAAATATTATAGGAAAACTAAAATAATAAAGGTTAGATGGAAAATTGTGAAGTTTACATAATCCTGCATCCATTAATGATTTTGTCAGCCGATGGAATAATGTCGTGAAGAAAAAAGAATACTGACTGGAGCATGCCTATAGGCGAGCATAGAAACGACGATGTTTTATAATTTCGAAACTTTTATTTGGTGCAAAATGGAGCTGGTGCCTTAGTCACGTTTCTTGAACACATATTTGCTTTAAAAAAATTTTGTCAAAAAAAGGGAGCAAAGGGCTCCCTAACCTGTTACATTAATATTTGCTAATTTTACTTGAAGATAAAAGTGACAGTTTTATATTTGGGGGTGGGGGGGGGGGGGGGGGGGGTTTAGTGCTATTAATTCTAAAAAAATCCATTAAAAGTTTCTCTCTTCTTCTATTGCCTCTTCATTTAATATCCTCCCCATTTAATATGTTAATAATAACTATGACATATAATTTTGTTGACAAAAGATGAATTCAATACTTATTTGAATTAAACATCTTATGTTATATAAAGAGTAAGTAATATAAACAGTCACAAATATATTAACTTAGTGCAAAACGGTGACAAACATTTAATTTTTCACGTTTCAATAAATCAAATTTGAGCGAGTAAAAAAAATAGGTCATTCGTTCCATCTCCTTTCAAAATCTATTATTTCCGCACAACCAGCATATCACGTTACTAGAAGAAGATGCGTGTTCATGGCAATTTTGTATTTAGGCGTTTACGGTTGAAAACACACATAAACAAACAAGTTTTTTTTACTCGAATAATTAAGTCCATTGATCAGGAAGATGTCACTCTGATTACCCGACCATCCATCCCAACCTAGTTCATAATATCCCCTTACTCAACTCCTAGTAATTAATTATGTAGGTTTGGTGTGATTGCCTTGTTGTACCTACCTAGCTCCCTCCTTGACTTAGAAGAAGATGCGTCACTAGAAGAAGATGTGTAGTAAAGGAAGGGGAAGGTGTTCATGGAAATTTTATATTTAGGTGTTTACGGTTTTTTTTGGTTGTTGTCGTAGATAGATAGGTGTACAAAGACATAGATAAGTGTACAATGCAGTATGCTTACAAATATGTAAAAATCAAATTAATCAAATGCGGCGTTCGATAACTAATCACACATAAACAAACAAGTTTTTTACTCAAATCTCTATCCAAATTGTCCTGGTTTTCAGATCCCATCCAAACGACCTCAATCACATGGGTGTGCAACGGGTCAGTTCATATCAGACCGCACTGGATCAAATCAACGCTAAGATTAAATCTAATCGAACCGAATATAATATGGTCTAGTCTTTGGTACCATGCATTTTTATAAATACTGAAGAAAAATTAACCGAATTGACATTTGGATCGAATCAAATGTATTGTTTGTCCGATTATTAATCCTTAAGATAGCTTTCATTATTGGAACGCAGTTCTCTAGAATTTGGTCTAGTACCAGATCTCACACCCCTACCCAATCACTAGCGTCGGCCTCGGCCAGTTGGCCGGAGGTAGGTATGACTAGGGATGGCAATGGGTTGGCTTGGGTCGAGTTTTGCCAAACCCAAACCCAAATCCATGGGTTTATCCGTAAAAAAATCCTGGGGTAAAACCCACCAGGTTTGAAAAACTCAAACCCAACCTAACCCGCTGGGTATCCACGGGTTCATGGGTAACCATGGATTTTTGTGGTAAAAAATTTACAATAACAAGTTCCTATCAAAATAAAATTCAAACATCAATTTCCCTATATAAATTATCCATACATAAAACACCATTCTAGAAATTCAAACATATCACAATTACATTAAATAAAATCACACAGAATAAGTATAGTGAGAGTTAGATCGGAGGAAATTAGAATTAGGGTAAGGTTTAGGGAGAGTAGGGCGACGAAATATGTGCGGGCGGGTATCCATGGGTCGGGTACCCCTAACCCAAACCCGACCCAATGAATAGTGTACGGGTTTAAATTCAAACCCGGCCCAAAACCCGTTAGTGCGGGTTTTACCCGCGTTGACTGGGTTGGGTCGGGTAGGGTACCCATGGGTTCGGGTTTTGTTGCCATCCCTAGCTATGAGTGAGTTGGTGAGTCTAATCGCTTCTTCTACATCATCTAGTTACCATTTAGTAATTTCTTTGCTAAACTATAGCATCAACCCATTACCGGCTGATCGGTAGTCCCATTTAGTTAGCTTGAATACAAAGTTCTCGAACTCATACACATGTTGCTCCTGTAGTTGGTGATCAAATTGGTTGATTAATATGAAATTTTACATCAACAGAAATTGAGCCAAATTTGTAAACTATTCATGGACATATATCTATCCAATTGAATATTTGACGAAGTCATCACTCACTAAAAAAATTCATGTATAAAAATATATTATTGATAAATTAAAATTGGCATGTTTTAACTTTTAAAACCGTCTGTACTTTTAAAATTAGTTGTCATTTGGAAAACTTGCAAAGTAACTCCAAGTAAGTAGGAAAGATTCAATTTGTAAAGCACATAATCACTTGGAAGTTTGAGAATTCAAATGCACTGAATCTATATAATCATAACTGGGAAAGATTGATAAACGGAAAACAAATACATAGTAACATTTCCAATCTAGGATATGGCC
Source organism: Linum tenue (assembly GCA_946122785.1). Classification (NCBI taxonomy): domain Eukaryota; kingdom Viridiplantae; phylum Streptophyta; class Magnoliopsida; order Malpighiales; family Linaceae; genus Linum; species Linum tenue. The sequence goes on along the minus strand of CAMGYJ010000011.1, from coordinate 16,155,283 downwards.
TCATAATATCAACATTGCAAAGGAGTTCAATGGTTTCTGCTAACAGACATAAAAAAAAATCATAACAAAACAGAATTTTCAGTACATGATTGATTGTTCACAAAAAGATTATAAGAATCCAAGAAAAATGGGATTGAGCTTACATGCTTTCTATCGCCTTATCTCAAGTCATTGAGTTGGCCAATTGTAACTGATGGGATAGCATTAATTTCACTCGAAGCCCGACTCATTGACTGGTAGAGGGTAATTATATTTAGATCTTGGTCAGGAGAGGCTACTACTTAAAACCTGCAGTGAACATAGGAAAGCCAAGATGCCTGAACAGTCGACCTCATAATATATATATTGTTGCTATGTATGCAAGGTTTAAAAGAAGGGCTAATACCACTACAACACCCGAACTATCGCAAAAATGCCACTTGTATCCTATTGTATCAAATATTCCATCTGTGTCCTGAACTATGATTCCGTTAGTGTTGACTTTTGTTGACTGTTAGTTTTTAACAGAAAATCTAGTCAGCGCTGATGTAGCATTTGACGTGGAATTTTTCATATTAGTTTTTATTTATTTTCCATCTAAATTAATAAAATTAAAAAAAGAAAAAATTAAAAAAAATAATAATAACTCATTTCACAGACCCCTCGTCCCATTATCCCCTCTTCCCCCATTCTCAAAAATTAAAAGTTGCGACGCATGCGACCTGGAAACATCTTCAATTTCCTGATCTGAAATCCCGAATCCAAATCGCCCAAGAAGCTACTCTTTCGCCCAGAAACACCTCGAAGATTCCTTAGCCTGTGCGACGATTTCGGCGGGATCTGCGGCTTCCTAGACTGGATCTCCCAAACAGAAGGAACGCCGCCGTGGGTGATTTGGTCGGAGTCGCCGATGGAGGAGCGTCGTGAGTCCTCCGTCGTCATCAAGGCTTCATGCCAGCCACCGTCGATCCTGGTCGCCACCACCTCCCAGTCCTTCACCTTACCTTTCGAACCCAGAAATGCAGCAGATTTTCATCCGGCTCCTTGGCACCGCATGCTCCAATCATCTTTCTCATTCGGCAAAACTCCAAATCAAGGCCCATGTAACGACCTCTTCCCACCCAGAACGTATTACAATGCTTTATTCATGATTTCAATCTTCGATTGAGTTGAATTGAACAAATTTTGTTTTGAAAAAATTAGTGTTCTTCGAAAAAATGGTAGAAGCTCCACCAGGTTTCCATTTCTCAGTCAAAGGCCGCAACAGTTGTGGGCACAAAGTTACTAGGAATGGCGAGGAAGAGGGGGAAGAGGAAGAGGTGGTTGGCGACAAAGTTACTGGGAATGGAGAGGAAGAGGGGGAAGAAGAGGAAGAAGCGGAGATTGGGTTGGGGGTGGGGAGCAAATAATTATTTTTTATTTTAATTTTCTAAGAATTTTTTATTTTACTTATAACTCAATTTTTATTTAATTTGAATTAAAAAATATGAGGTCAATGACGTGGCATCTATGTGGCAGGCACATTTTTTGCCACGTCAACAAAAGTCAACTACACGTTGACCACCGTTTGGTCAACCGTTATCTTTAACGGTCAACGAAATTAACAGGATACAAATGACACAAAGTATCATAGTTCAGGACACAGATGGAATATTTGATACAATAGGATACAAGTGGCATTTTTGTGATAGTTCGGGTGTTGTAGTGGTATTAGCCCTTAAAAGAATGACATATATTCAGAAGGGCTATCTATGTAGTCGTGAAGAATGACATTAGAAAACCAATTGAAAATCCATTTATTTCTAAGAAAATTTGACTATGATGTTTGACATGAATAAACGATAAAACTTGTACCATAAGAAATTAAATGTATCAGAAAGTTCAATTTCCCTATTGGCTAGTAGACATACCAGGCCTAGCAAAATTCTATCTAATACAGCAAAACGAACAGGATGAATAGAAATACAAAATAAAAAAACTAACCTGCAACATGCACATATTAGATATATCCCAACTTCTTTCAGAGTTCACTATGGATATAGTACACTTTAAACAAATAGATAATGAAAGAAAGGGTAATGAAATGGGTGAGTTGGCAATGCATCACACCAGGTAGCCTATAACCAAAATGGCCTATTACCAACTCGTATTTCATGAAGAAAAGAAATTAAAATGGGCCATGCAAAATGGGAGGTGACATAATGAACTATAAAAGAGAACTACCAAGTATCCCTCAAACCTACGGTATCTACGCTCTTTAACTTCGGGGAAATTCGCAGCACAATTCTATCTCATACAGTAAAACCAACATGACATAGATTATGACATAACAATGACCCAAAAACGTAAATAAAATAATTAGAAATTCAATTCAATTCCTCACATACTTTTGTCGCTTAACTCCAAATTCTCCTATCATTAGCTTCTGAAACTGAAAACAAAAGACATGATGAAGCACTTAAATCCCAAACATGAAGAGTCAAAACCCATAACCTTATATGATACAAAATCTTTCGAATATAGGTGTAATCCCTTTCCTGCTTGCCTTGGTGTGGGGTAGGGCAATATGGATTTAGACATAAAAAAAAATTTGACATTACTACCTAGCTATGTACATCTATCTTATATCCAGTGCTATTCGTCTTTGTAAAAGAACCTCGTGCATTATTTAATTGCCAACATTAGTCACCCATCTAAGACAACAACACATGGACAGTAACAAAAGGGACCAACAAATACTTGCAACTGGTCAGGAATTGTGCTCCAACCCTCGCAGCACCATCCATAAGAAATGAACAATACATAGTAGGTGTTTGATACCTTGGACTCTTCAACCGTGACTTGTAGTTAGCACACCAAGCTAAGTGGATAGAGTGTTATCGTCTCATTAAGTAAAGCTGCAAACTTTCCCTCTCAATCTACCACAACACCACAAAGGAATCAAATACATATTTCAGTAGCAAGGGTCTACCGATTTGGCTTGAAACTCCATGTAAAGGAATCCTCATGTACCATGAGAAACCAACACAAAGTAATATATCAAGAATAGAAAAGGCAAAGAAATATAAATTCAAAAATAATGCATCACCCTGAACAAAGAATCAGAACCCTGATCCCATGGGAACTTTGGTTAATTGTATTGTTGGCAGCTTCCGAAGGAACCGCAGCCGATGATTTCCCTGGTGTTGAATCAAATGTTTCCCATTCTGTGGTAACAACCACAGACCCTGAAGTTGAATGCCTTGATGACTGCTACAGTTGTTGTTGATGTTGGTAGGATGCATAATGGTCATCTGAGTGCATGTATTGTTGTTGTTGATGCTGCTCAATCGAAGCTAACCTATGTGGCTATGTCCATTGATTGCTTGTGTTGATAGTTTGACAAGGAGGAGTTATTGACCTTCAACATGTCTACTGTATCTACATACTTCTCAACTCTCTTCAACCGTAAAAGTTTAGCCAAATCGAAGTCAAATTAGAAATCAAAACATGACTAATTTTATGAAGTTGAAGAGGATAAAATTTTTGAAGTATTTTTACCTGCAATTTCCTCGGTAGTTTGACATCTTCATCCCCCATAATCCCATTCAATTTCAGCACCTCATTCATCAACTTGATCAAGCTCAACATATCATTCTCCATTACCTTCTCACCTTTACTAATCATTGATTCAGAAGCTGAATTTTATAACAATGCAAGCAAATTGGACACCCGGATTAGTGTTTGCTAATCTAATTATCGGCAATCCATGGAAAAAAATGAAAGAGAAAAGGTTACATACCCGACCAAGAAATTTGTAGACGTCCAAGCTGATCTCGGAGATGGACTTGGAAGCATTCTCCATCTTGTTTTACCCCCCACGTCTCAAGGTAATGCTTCTCTTGGATAACTGGGTCTTCGAGAAGCACCATTTAAGACTTACCTTTCACCCCTGTTACATCCACGATCTGCCTTGAATAAAAACCCAGATCGAAATGGGATAGAGGGAAAAAACCGGAAACTGTAGGAATTTTATTTACAGAAAGACGCTTGAGAGCATTAATCACATCCCTCCACACTCTAAAAAAAACAGTCTTCACTCAAAACGCAAACATTAATCACATCCCTTCGCTCTTCCTCACCTGAACCATCATATAGATCTTCTCCGGAAGATCGATCCTGCTCGAGTACCTCCTAACGCTCTCATCGTCGTCCGATCCATCCCTCCTTCGCCCCTCCATCGTTCGATCTCCTCTGCGAGAATGGATCAAATACCTTACCTGAGAGCTAATCGTCGCGGTCGCGTGGGAGCGCACGGCTAGAACGATGATCGACGTCCATCTGCGATCATCATCTTCTTCATCGTAATCTCAGACGTCGTTGGTCTTGAAGAGACATGAGGCAAACAAGCGACTCTCATCGGGCGTACATGCGCAAGGAGCTGGGGGGGAGTTGAAGACGGTGATACAAGGAAGATTGGGCGTGGTTGTCTATGGTTTTGGGTTTCTGGGTCGAAAAAGTCCTCGACTCGTTCAATACAGATTGTGGGTGTATTGTTAGTGGGCCGAAACATCTGTCTGGGCCCGTTAAATGTTGCTGTCGCGTTCCACTTCCGCGCGGAAGAAACTTCATGTTTCCAAAATTACCCCTTCGTGAAACGATCTGGAGGCAAAAATTTTGAAATGAGAATCCCGTTTTTCCCTTCCTTGTATTATATTACTAGTCACAGGCCCGGCCAAGTAGCCGGATAAATTTCGTCAATCGCATAAACTATAGAATCAATTAGTATGTGAGATAAATGTTTAGTTTGTGGCATAAGAAAATCTAAATTATTCAAATATTTTAAACATTCAAAAGGATTTGTAGCATAAGAGAATTCAAATTATTAAAATATTTGAACCATTTAAGATGAATAGATGATCAACATCATAGTGTTTTCTTACACTCTAACTGACTCGTAGACTTAAAATTCTTTATGAAAATGAAAGACAAACCTCATGTAAAGTAACCAACTACTAAAAAATGTTCAAATCATCCTTTTATTTACTCCTCCATTTTAGGAATTTCTACACGTTATTTTTTTTACTTGTTTGCATTTACTCCACTATGAGTAACATCATCATCTCTACCAATAACAATATCTTCATCTCCCTTTGTGAAAACATTTATCCCCACTATCAATCGTCTCTTCTTTTTTCCCTTGCATTACAATAGCCTCTTTCCGGTTTTCCTGCGTTTCATTTAACACAAAAATTTAATGATTTTTTTGCAGATAAAAAATGATCTATTTTATTGAAATAGAATTTACCTTTTCCAAATAATCAACAACATCTATGATGTGATCTTGCTCCCCATCACCGGTACTTGTATATCCCTTGCAAATAATTTCTTCTTTTTTCTCTACATCATCATCATCTAGCATTGGATTCATTACCTCCAACTTTAACAGTCTCGTTCTTGTTCCCATGCATTAGAATTATTCATTTAGATTATTGACATTCAAAAGCACAACATATGGTGGGGTTTTATCTAATCGTGAGTGATTAATATATAATGGAGTAAAAATTGTAGCCGGATACAATTGCATGCATGTTAATGAGAGATTAAGTAAAGTTCCATTAGAGTTTGAAGTTATAAACGACATGTATTTGTCTACAGATTAAAGAATACAACCACATGTATTTTTTTGCATGGTATAAGAATTGACGTCTTTAAAAATTGAAGATGCATACAGTTGAGAATATGATAGTTAGTGGATGACAGACACAATAAAATGCATTACAAAATAAAATATTCCACGGATGCATGTTACAAATAAACTCCATCCAATAGAGAATAACTTAACCTTGTAATTAATACGGATATATTCATTTTCACGTGAAATTTACATCGATCAAGTGAAGAAGATCGTTTGCATTATAATCACTTTGTTGCGTTAGAGATATGGTAATTTGTGAGCTCGATGACGAAATTCAACACCATCCACTCAATTTGTAGGAGTAAAGAGAGGTCCTCTCATTTTATTGTGGTGTTGGAATAGCCTCTCAGGCAACCTTCCAAAAAATTCACTTCAACATAATCCATAACAACAAAGTCAGCCTTAGTTGTTTGTCCACAACTCAAATGTGGATCATGAATTTGTATAATGATAATAATATATAACATACACAATCATAAAAATTATGTTAATGTAATATAATTTTCATTTGGTATCCTCGAATAATCAAAGTTATTCAATTAAAAATAGAAAAAGTCATCATATTAAAGCACATTGTTATAATTTTCAACAAAAACATCAATAATTATCGATGCAAATTACATGCATAGAACATAATAATAAGCACTTAAAAAATACTGAAATAATAGCATCTATTTATTTGAAGACAACAAAAAGCTCGAAATGTATTGTTAAGGGACTTTCGTTAGTCACCTCATGTCCTCATGCCAAACCGTATGTCTTGTGAACGTAATCTTTCCTACTGTACCCTTTGTATACTTTGCCAATTATTAAAAAAAAAAGTATTGTTGCATTGGTAGTAGAATCTAAGTTGGAGAGAATTAACATCACGCCATTTGGCATATATATTCACCACCGAACTATAGCAAACCCAATTTCACTTTAATAATGATTGCAAGTTCAGGAGGTCGTTACCTATATGTTTTCGTCTTTGAGGTGATTGTACGGTTTTAATAGAAGTACTCGAGAAGTAATGCATGTTATTTTGATTTGAAAGTTTTAAAATTACATACTCGAGAAGTTTTAGTTGGAACTCCTTGCGAGTAACTTTCTAGTGAGTTAAGTAGATGTCAATAAACCCAAATCCTAAATATGTTGGGCAACAACATATGTGGAAGGAAAATTTTAAAAGTTAACTTTTTTATATCCCCGTCAAATTGAAATAAATTTTAATTGAGAATAGTAATTCAAACCTGAAAGAAATGTCCTATGGTTGCCCTTATTATCAACCTTTATTGTTTGATGCAATTAAACTTGTAAGTTGGTGTGGTTGGAACATCGTTGCATGCTTCGGTCTCAGTATTTGATTCAAACATGATGACTAATTTGTTTGTAATTGGCATCTAACCTCCCGTTGTCAGATTGACCTTGAAGTTCTAGATAGTGTAAACTTTTTAGTCAAGAAACAAAGGCTGAAAGTCCTTGATTTTTTCTTTGGACATTTGCACCCAAATGTCATTATCCTAAAGAAAAAAGTAGGCATATTAAACTTGAATCATATAATTGAATTTGTGTGGTTGTTGTTAGTTTACCTTTAAATCAATATATATCATATTGAGACGAAGAATAACGTATGTGTTGGGATTGATTGCCAACCATTTCCTCGAAATCCGACATTGAAGAATTCCATTTCTATCTTGAGTTGTCAAATCATATATTGATTAGGATGACATATTGACTAGCCTCAAGTGAAAACATTAGTCGAACAATTATTTTTGTTTTAGAATGAATATTAGTCAAACAATCTTAATGTACTATCACAATGGATTAATTAACTCTTTCTAAAATAAGAATCTTAGCATATCTAACCATTGGTATTATTTACGTAGTATGTTGGAAAGTAAATTTAGAACCAAGATTGAAGAACTTTTGCAAGGGATGACAACTATCCACCAATAAACAATTTCATCCAAACCCCAAGTAACCCCATTGATTATGGGAAGGGTATGAGTGAATTCTACATATGTTTGGGGTTTTATAGATGAATTTAGGTAGGGTACGGGTGTTGCTTCCATATTCTAAATGGGTATAAGTTCGTATGGCTGCCCATTTACTTGAAGTCATTTTAACTACACATACAAAATTGGATCAATTTGTAAAAAATTAAATAGAGAAGGTATCAAAATGCAAGTCTCGAAATGTTTAGGTCCTAAAAATTAAAAATTTCATCGATGATTTAGGTACTCAATCTTAAATATTTTAAGTTTAGGTACCAAACTACAATCTACATATGAGTATGGGTACAAATCCATGGATTAAAATTTAACCCAACCCAAATATGGATATTAGTATAAACTCATCAAACTCTACCAATTTACCTGTATTTGGATTTCATACACAATTCAATTGGGTTGAATAAGTAAATAGTACCCATGGATTTGGATGACATATTGACCAGCTTCAAGTGAAAATATCAGTCGAACAATTATTTTTGTTTTAGAATGGATATTAGTCAAACAATCTTAATGTACTATCACAATGGATAATTAACTCTTTCTAAAATAAGTATCTTAGCATATCTAACCATTGGTATAATTTACGTAGTATGTTGGAAAGTAAATTTAGAACCAAGATTGAAGAACTTTCTCTAGGGATGAAAAAATGCAAGTAGGTAGTGAATAGGAAAAAAAATGCATGTCACCGTACAATTTAACATGCATGTCACCGTAGTAAAATCCTAACATGTTATTACGTAAAAAAATGCAAGTAGGTAGTGAATAGGAAAAAAGATGCTAAGTTTAGTAAAACATCAACAACATTTCAATAGGGAGATGCCGGCAAAAGTATTAGAGTAGTGACAATGACAAAGAAAGAATACTTATCTATTCTTCTGATCAATATATAATGATTATTTTTTGTAAAAATAAAACAAAGAAAGAGTACTTGTAATAAATTGTAAGGTAAGAAATTATCAATATGTGGATTAAGTGTGTCAATAGGTGTCTTTGATAAAAAAAATGATAAATATAATTCTTAGATTATACAATTTCATTGTTTATCACGGCAAGGCGTAACGAATTATATTATGAAAGGTTTTTTGAATGCTTTCTTTGTAAATCGGTCAATAATTTGATTCCGAAATTCGTCCTTGATTAACTTCATAATAAATAAAGTAATTTCAAAAATTCCAATAGCAGCATATGCGTAAATCACCATTTTTTAAGTTGTGGCATACATTATAGTTTCAAATTAATGACGAAACATGAGTTTTTCGTCAAGATTTTTAGCCAAGGTGTGTCGCTCTCACTCACCTAGATCAATTAAGTAATTCGACTATTGTTGCGTATTATAAATTTTGGAATGACCTCATGAGTAAAGCTTTTCGGATTTTTAAATTTTTTATTATTCATTTGATTTAGGATCCAAAGATCATTAATACATGCACGTAACTAACTGGCCTAGTTAGTAAATACTCCGTTTAATACACGTATATGTATCCGTACGTACTTTATCCGTTTACAACTTTCGTATCCGTATTATTGTCAAGCCGTTTCTTTTTGTCCGTTCATTTGATGGCTCTTGTATTAAACACGTATAAAATCGTATAACACGTTTAATATCCGTATTTAATGAATTAAATTATTAACTTTACTATTATTTATATATTTATTATTTATAAAATATTAAATTTTATATATTTATGACTATTAACATACTATTAAACGTAACATTAGTATAAAAACGAAGTAAAATACCCGTACATATTTTATACGTAACTTTCTCATACCGTATTTTACTAACGGGAGTACAATTAGAGTTGGATAGTTTAAATCTTATCTTTTCTTCCGCATCCTTTCTTGAAAAGTGAAAACATAGCCAATGTTTAAAATAAAAAATAATTATACTTATATTTCCAATGGATACTAATAAGTAGAAGCACATTCGCATTGAAGGAGAAGACCAAAAGGTCCTTCCGTCCTTTGCGCAGGATGCAAGGAAAAGTGAATTAAGTGGGTCATAAAGTAGAATCTCCTTATCTAGAGAATATATATATTATGCACTTTATTCTATTTCATTGTTGCCATCTTGCACTTTGATTGGTTCTCCTAATTTGGTGGAAGGGCGGATCTCCTGGCCCTCATTGACTGGTTTTCCTACGCCATCGCGGCTTCTCAATTGGGAATTGATTCTGCCAACATGCAGAGCTCCGCGCCATCATCTCCCCCACCTCCAGTCTAGGCAGCAACTCCGCCGACCGAGGCCTTGCTGCTAAGCTCTGGATCAAGTTTTGCCGAGCCTTCTTTTCTCTGAGCTACCTAGCACTCCCCCCTCCCTCGGTCACCAATCCATAGCTTCTCTCTCGGTTTGGTGATACTCTACTGTGTTCTAGATCTTGATTTCTAATTCTGTTTAGTGGGTCTAACTTCTTAAATGTTATTTATTATGATTTCTTTGTTTTGCTGGTTATACCTCTTCAGATTCATGGTCAATTTCTCAATTTGCGGCTGCAGACTGTTTCCACTTCCATCTCCCCTGCGGGATATCCTGTTCTATTCTCTTTTAGTTTTATTTTCAGTTCTACCTTGTTTCTGTGTTTGATTTTATGGATGAATCATGCATGTCCTACAATTTGTTGGTCTTTCCTTGTTGGATTCCACTAGCTAGCTAGCTAAGTTTCTGCTTATACCTTGTTGGCTCCAATACTTCGATCCCTGCTCCCCTCGGCTGGTTTGCCGTCGGAGGCGCCACCGTCGGCCACTTGTTTTGTCTTCACTTTCTGCTGCCTGGTTTGCAGATTTCTCAAGGCCTAAAGTTATGGCGGTGCGGTTTGCTCTTCTTATCCTTATCCAGAAGCAAAAGGTGGAGGCGGTGGGGAGGATACGTGGCTGCTAGAGCTAAAACCAGTTTGGTGCACTGGGCTCTGCTGTAGCTCTCCCGGTCAAAAAGTCAATTTCAAATGCCTATCCTTAATTGGGCCATAGGGTCAATTTCGGCCGCATGCCTTTTATGGGCTTGATGGGCCTTCTTTATGGCTTTTTGGCATTTGGCCCTCGTTTTTTATTTGTTTTGCAGGTTTGCCTCTGCTTGGTGTCATGTGCCACTTCAATCCAATACCAGGTGGCATAAGATACATTTGCAATTTGCTACTCTGCTGTCATTTGATAGACACAAGAGTTTGGACCTAGGTGAAGATACATAGATCTTAAGACGGTGTGGTGTAGCGGCGGAAGCTTATATCCTTTTTTAGGTTTCAGTGTTTTTGTCACTCTATTCTTAGGAACTGACAGAGCTGCCCATTTTGTGGCATAAAGGGCTCTTTCATCGGCAGATCGATTAGTATTGACTGCCGTTACTTTTACCTATTGTAAACATATCTGTCTACTATTTCATCTGACTATGATAAAAAAAAAAATTTGGTGGAAGGGCAATTTTGCCCATTTTTTAATCACTCAAGGGTCACTCATTATTATTGGACTTTTGGTTTTCTTTTTAGTAAATGCGATTAGTATTAAGGGAAAAGAATATTTATTTTAAGGTAAATGCTATTATAATAATTATTTGGACTTTGCTCTGTGTAGATTTATTTTGTGCGGTTAAGGAAAAAACAGAGGCTATTTAAAGTTGTTTAGCTCCCGAATGAGATAATGATTGTGAATTGAATTTTGAGATGACGAAGATGATATATCGTTGTGGTGTGGATATTTGGGAAGAGGTTCCTTCTTAATAGGTTTTTGTGCATTAGGTTTCTATATTAAACAGATAAACCAAGCATCAACCTTCAAAAGCTTTAGAATCTTAATTTCACAGTGATTTCGACAAACATGATGAAGAAGAAGATAAATGGGAAATCTTGGCAAAATACAATCAATTTAAATTGTTTTTAATTCTTTTAATTTTCAAATTAGCATGTCTAATTTTTTACATCAAATTTTGAAAGGTAAGATCGCATGCTTAGTCATAGGTTAAACAATAATTCCATCCATATCGTATCAACTCGATATTTATGTCGAATTAGATCAAACAAAAAATAATTGAATTTTACTCTATGTAATTGCTTAAAGTCGAGATAGGTTTTATTCGAAAATTATTAAACGTAAAATATGGTCCAACGGAATAACTTAAATGCTTCTTCAACCTAACTACACTATTATTTACATCTATACTATTTACATGAATGAATAGTTCCATTAACGATTACAAAATAGTTAATGGAATAGTTTCAACCGCTCCGCTTTTGAAAATAAAGGATATAGCGAATAAAATATTTAAAAATATGAGCTTATTTTTAAAGGTTAACTTTGAATTTTGATAACTAAAGTTCAAATGAATGAATAACTTACAAAGGCCATTTCATGTCAAAATATTATTTTGCTTATATATTTTTTTATTTTTTACTCTTTTAAAAATATAAATTTAATACATCTATACTAATATTTTTGGATTTGCTTACATAATTGTCCAAATAATCTATTTCCATATCATATTTTTTTCTCCTCGAATTTTTGTATCTTTAAACTATTTAAATGTAATACATCTATAGCAACATTCTGTACATTATTTCCTTTTTAATTCAATAGATGAAAATCAAAAATATATAAATTAAAATAGTGATATATTAATTAATTTTCATAGCTTCATTTGCAAGCTAATTATTCACATATAAAGAAAATAAAGTTTTTTTGTTGAAATTTGTTGTTTTGATTCAGTGATGTTTAATATCTAATGCATGAATAAATATTCTAGATAGCTTTTCATTTTATTCGTTGTCTAACTTAAACTTCTTATGGTTAAGTATAAAATGGAACACAAGTTCAATAAAATTATAAAGTTAATGGGAAAAAAACCCATAAACTATCAAGTTACTCTTTCGTACCACCAGTGCACAATACTAAAAATTGAACCACCTACGTTTAACTAAAAAAATATCCAAATGGTCACAAACCGGTCCAAATGGTCACAAACCGGCCAACGGGCAGGATACAACACTAGTATGTATTGTAGGAAGGAGGAGGAGGAAGATGTAAAATAGGGTGTGTAGATAGTAATTAAAAAATTGAGTGGGTTAAAAGCCCAAATGGTGGAAATGTTCTGGGCCATAGCCCAGTCTTAATACAATATTGCTTTAATAAGTGTCCGATTCGGCCTGTAAAGTGAAAACCCTAGCCTAGATTGAGGTGAGGTTTCTTTATAAAAGCTGCAAAACTCTCCTTACTGCCGTGGCTTCGCATCCCCTCACATTGCAGCAGCCGATTCTCAATATGCTTTATTCCTCAACCCCAGCCCGTCCCTTCCTTCGCAAATCGCAATCCATGCCCACTGCGTCATCATCCCCTCCATGTTTTTCTTGTTTCTTTTGTTTTCTTTTGGGTAATCGTAAGGCTCCGATCTACGAGTCAACAGCAGGCGCCCCATCCATGGCGACCTGACTGCCGCTTGGAGCCGAAATCAATCAATCGCCGGATGAAGACCCTTGAAACCTAATCCTGTTTGTTTCAAGACACAATAGCCCGGTTACATCCTTAATTACTTGAAAATATTTCAGTTGATTTTAATCGCTCTAACTAATTAGGGCACTTAAGTCAGACACGGGTGTTTTGGGATGGAGAAATCAGTGCCCAATTCATCTTTTGCAAGGTGCCGAAATGCAGGTGCTTCTGATCACGATTGGAGGGAGCTTTTTTCATGGCTTCCTTCCAAATTCTCATGGAGCCAAATCTTTTCTTCTAATGATAAAGCATTGTATTCCCTTGCCATGATTTCAATCAGTTTTGCCCTGTTTTTTTCCTTCCATAGTGGAAGTCTCGTGTTTTCTACAAGATTTCTACCCGCGACCAGGGCTTTTTTGAAAAAGATTGCTAATCGGTCTTTCTAACAAGTCTTTTCTAGCCAGGGTTTTCTAGATCAGGGTTTTTTTTTTGGAAGAAGATTGCTTATCGTATTTTCGAAAAGATTGCTAATCAGTCTTTCTAACCAGTATTTTCTAGACAGGGTTTCAACAAGTGTAAGTCCTAAATCCACCAGAGGTCTTTTTATTACGTACATAGACAAATGATTTGTTGGGCTAAAGCCTCTCTAAACTTCCTGAACCAAATTCCTGCCAAGCACACTTTACTCAAAGTACTGTTGATTCTCAAGGTTCATCACATTGAAATCGATTCCCAACCATAACTAATCTACCTCAACAATGTTTATGGAACCAATTACTGAGAGGCCAACAGCGAAAGGCATAAACCAATTATGCCAAGGCATTTCCCCCTCTTCAAGTAGTTTGATTTTAGGCGAAAAAGCAGTTGTCAAGGTTTTGATAATCAAAGTGGTTCTTGTTGAGGAAAAACGATTGAAAAGAATTGTATTTTGGCTAAATCACGCCCTGCTTTCATCGCACTAATCTAACAGTGCAAATTAATTGCACAACTTTAAGGAAACAAATGAAAATCAACAAATACACAACCCCTAATTCCTAATCTCGTTCATTTGAGTAAGCAAATGAAAATCAACACTGTCTAACGCCTCGTTAGATATGCCAAGCCATGACTTGAAGGAAGAATGTGCAGATTGAACATGATTTTAGCTTGTGTTATCTAAATGGAGCACATCATTGGTATAAGTCGTGTCCAACCTATGGAGATATGGTATCGACACACCCTCTAAGGTATTGTTTTTTTGTGTGATTTGGGTGATAGATTTGCCATCCAAATCCCAAGTATCAAGGATTTGGTACAAATTCATTGTTTGTTAAGGGACACAAATATGTGGGGCTTACGGATTTGTCCATTTTTTTATATCTAAATCCGTAGACCCCACGGATTTGCAAATCTCACATTTCATTTGGGATTTGATAAGAAAAGGTAAGTTGTGAGACAAATCAATCATAAGTCCATGACAAAATTAACTAAGTAAACAATGTACTTTCCAAATCCACAATGCAACAAATCCATCATAAACCCAAAGTTTATTAAAATTCAAAACCCTCACTTTCAAATCTAACAAGCAAACGAGCCCTTAGCCCACAAACCTCGATATGAAAAACACTAATCACATATGAAGTAGTTGAAGGCAAGCTCCATCTCTTCTACTATTTTCCAACCTTTCATTATTACTGTCACGGTATGTTTTGCAACTACTCTATTAACTCCAGCCTTGTAGACTTTGATCATACACTTGGTTTGAACATTTTGTTCAATGTACCATACACATGATAAATGTATGGACGAGAGAAATATTTCGCCCACATTCATAAGCAATCCACCCTCTGAGACAATTGCATTTGGTGTATTAAGTATTGAAGAATCCAAAGGTAGGTATCATTTGTTTAATCAAACACTAGGACACCTGCAATGAAAGTAAGGTTCATAGGTGTGACACCCACAATCTACCCATAGCTTCACATACTCGTTGATCTTGTAAGTAGAGTCAATGCAACAATGTGGCGCCAAGCTCGAAACATAAACATGGACTCAGGGTATGCTAGAAAAAGATGAGTGAGCTTGTTGGGTCCTCCAAATGTGTAACATAGTACCCCTTATTCCGAGCATATTTGAAGGTTCACTCCAAAGAAGTCATGGAGACTAACCTTGTCACTCTCATCTTAGAACCCTCATTGTAAATTTGTTTGAGAATGTGTCGACCTTTATCTCTTTTCTCGTCATTCATCATATTTAGAACGTGTTTTGACAGAACATGTGACTCCAACGGGTTAATTGCATGGTTGGTCACTGAGATTACAAAAAACGTTCAAGTCTGGTCACTTGAAATATTTAAATGCACTGGTGGTACATCAGTTTACTGAAATCGTTCACGTTTGGTCACTCTCCGTCCAACTCCGTTAACTTTTGCGTACGTGGCGAGTTGACAGTTAAATGTGTAACGTAACAATATAAAAATAATCAATTAAATAAAATTTAATTTTTTAAATTTCTACCTCATTTCTAACTATTAAAAAGATAAAAATAAAAAGATAAAATATTAAAATTTACAACAAACTGCGAATCCTCTCTCCTCTTTCTAGATATAATTAACCGACAATTCTATAGTGTCGTTACAGCACCTGTGCCGACACTATATCTAACCGGTTCAAATAAATCAAGGTTGATTGAAATCATTGGTCGTGGTTTGATTAGATGATAAATACATAAAATAAAAATAAATTAAAAGAAAACAAAAAGTTTCCCTGCACCTTCACGATTCCCTTCCCAGTTTATTTCTCTTTTCCCATAATACCAACTAGTTATCATTGCCCGCGCTCCGCGCCGGGATGTGGAATTCTAAATAAGTACTTTTTGATTATTCAACATGAAAATAGAAATGTCAATAGCAAGCAAAACATGTTTTCTTTTACAATGAGCATGCTAAATATGATACAACTTATGATAAAAAATCACTAAAAGAATTGGATAATCTGCAGCACACTGGTTGCAATCAAAACAAATATAAATAAACATCAATGAAAAGATATTGTGAAGTAATTCTTGGCATGAAGGGATGCTGCATTCTTAACTAATTCCATTGGTAGCCACAACATAGAAACAATAGAAGCAACCGCAAGTCGTGGATCCCATCCTCTCCACCTTGTCCATTGTTGAGACAGAATACTGAAACTGTGATGAAAAGATCAATGAAAGTTACCAAAGTTTGTTTAAATAGAACAAATTATCCAGGTATGATCTCTTCCTCTCTTCATGATTTATAAAATGGGCCATACAAAACTCTAAATCCATAACAAACATTGCTTACCTTCTGTTTGTTTAAATAGAACAACAGCAAATTTCCATATATAAAAAAAAAACATTGCTTACCTTCCAGAGGCCTGCGAACAATTAGTTAAGTAGGCGAAACAATTAATCACCCCACAAAAGTTGATAGAGAATGAGGAACATAGTAGGTATGCAGATCCACGTAATTCTAGACACTACTCAACTACAAAGTCCTGCAAGTCCTAAATCAAGCTCAATTGTTTAAAGGCGTCTGTCACAACTCAGCATAGGAATAGAGTTAAACCTTTCAAATTGTAGAAACGATTGGAAGTCTATTAACAAAGACCCAGGGGAAGATTGAAACAAAACCCCAAAGATGAGCTTCAGCCAATAACCATGTCTTCTCAGGAAAAAATCCAAAAGTACCACTGTTTAGAAAAAAATTTCCAAAAATACCACCCAACCCCAAAAAATTCCAAAAATACCACCCTTTTTCAAAAACCGCCACCCCACCCAGCGGTTTGGTCGAAAACCGCTTGTCGGGGGCGCGGTTTTGGACCAAACCGCGGGCCTAGGGGGCGGTTATAAAAAAAAAAAAAAAAAATTGGACCAAAACCGCTGGGTGGGGTGGCGGTTTGGCCCAAAACCGCCACCCCAACCAGCGGTTTGGTCCAAAAGTTCGGTCGAAACTTCAAAAGAACGTAACTTTGCACTCGGGTATCCGATCGTAGCGATTTTTTTTTTCATTTCGCATAACTTTTCAAGATCTACAACTTTTACTAGGATGAAATTTTCAAAACAGGAACTATTTGTGGATATACGGGACCTTGAGAATAACTTTACCTTTACTTTTCAGAAATCCATGTACATTTTGAAATTATGATTATATTAACAGTTGTAGATCTTGAAAAGTTATGCGGAATCAAAAAAAAGTTCATAACATTCGGAGTTTGGAGCACAAAGTTATGGCCGCCCAAAGTTTGACGAAAGGCGAGACCCGGCGGTTTGCGGCTTGCAAGATCTCAAAAAGTTTGCGGCCTCCATTTTTTGAATCCGAATCACTTTTTGAGATCTTGCAAATCTCAAACAGTCGGGTTCCGTCTTCGTCTCGAAAAAACGTCATTTGCCACCCCGAACGGCATTTTTTTTTATTTCGTCAAACTTTGGGCGGCCACAACTTTGTGCTCCAAAATCCGAATGTCATGAAATTTTTTTTTATTCCGCATAAATTTTCAAGATCTACAACTTTTAATATAATCATAATTTCAAAATGCACATGGATTTCTGAAAAGTAAAGGTAAAGTTATTCTCAAGGTCCCGTATATCCACAAATAGTTCCTTTTTTGAAAATTTCATCCTAGTAAAAGTTGTAGATCTTGAAAAGTTATGCGAAATGAAAAAAAGAATCGCTACGATCGGATACCCGAGTGCAAAGTTACGTTCGTTTGAAGTTTCGACCGAATTTTTGGACCAAACCGCTGGTTGGGGTGGCGGTTTTGGGCCAAACCGCCACCCCACCCAGCGGTTTTGGTCCAAATTTTTTTTTTTTATAACCGCCCCCTAGGCCCGCGGTTTGGTCCAAAACCGCGCCCCCGACAAGCGGTTTTCGACCAAACCGCTGGGTGGAGTGGCGGTTTTTGAAAAAGGGTGGTATTTTTGGAATTTTTTGGGATTAAGTGGTATTTTTGGAATTTTTTTTTTAAACAGTGGTACTTTTGGATTTTTTCCGTCTTCTCAATCATAAAAGGAAACCCAGAAACGATACTATTCATTCCAGTGACTTAACATCACGCACAGCTTCTGTAATAAACTTAAGATAGAAAACACATCCAATACATTACAAACCACCATGGAATAGTACATATATTTGATAAATGAGACGCTGCACACTTTGTATTATTTGAACGAAAGAGAAAAAGAACACTTTCAAAGAAATTGCATGAAATCTCACCCAAAAGAGTTGCTTCCCAAAGCTTATTTGCACGCAGCAAGCACTTTGTATATTCCAAGAATGCACCTGGGGAAAAAACCAATTGTCAAATTTATACAACTGTACAATTAATGCATATTGGAGGATGAGATCTGTAGCTGCGCTTACCTCCTCAATCGCTACAAAGTTCAGGGTGATTGTCTACTACAAAACACAGGATCGTCCTCAAAGGCATCAAACAAAAGCCATGGATCAGAGAAGAGAAAACTGGTTTAAATAACAGGGGGAGAGGAAATAGATAAACAGAACCATCATGAAGTGAGAATAACCTCCTTCGATGTCTTTGGTCTCCGTCTCTGCCGGAGAGGACGTCACAACGATTATCGTGCAGATCTGCAAGATGAAGGGGAAAGAGAAATCACAATCTACAAAGAGAAGAGAACCAAAAGCACATAATATCGGATGCTCACCTGAACCCGCAGATCTTGGTCAGGATAATGGAAAAGAGAAACTGATCGCCAGAATTCCAAGCCACATAGGTCTGGGAATTGCCCACCTCTACCTGAATCCCTTGGCCACTATCATCATGGTTGTTCCGACTGCAACTTGAGCCTACAAAAATGGCAAGAAAACGGGTGATCGAGAAAAGCAATCGAGTCAAATATTATACACAAAACATTCATAGAGGAAGTTATTTCACCTTCTCTGCTCAGATTTGCTGGTTTTCTGTCATAGTGGTTGAAACACGGAGATTAGAAGATGTAACTTTGGCAATCGCCAGAAGGTGCTTCCTAACACCAGGTTTTCCTCACTAAGGAGATCTAAAAGACGTGTTGCTCACTGAGTTGCTCGACATTATCCGATTCTCCCACATCCTCAACATTGTCAATTCATAAACCTTCTGGAAGTCGGGAAAATGCCAACCCCAATATCTCTGTCGTCTGGGCATCCTCTTTGTTTGCTGGTCTGAAACAGAGGGTGAGAAATGGAGGTATCAACAGGAGTGTTTTTCTTATTCCACCTGCAAGTGATAGGAGAAGGAGGAGAGCAAGTCGGATTGGATGGGAAGAGAGATGGAAGAAAGAGAAAACTAAAAGGCAAGTGTTGAAACTTGAAAGGGACTCTCTCACTCCCACCATTTCTACTTTTCGAGAGAATGCATCTATGGAGACGGAAACCAATGAGAAAAGTAGGCATAGAGAATTGAGCTGGTTATGTAAAATGAGTGGGCAAAAATAGAAGAATTACGTGGCTTCTAACACACCAAGTATATGAAGTTGCTTTTCTCTGTTTCCCTATCAAGTAACATCGGGAACACTAAAAGGTGACGCGCTGATCAATGCAGACTCACCAGAACCACACAGATGTAACCAGACCCACCAACTGACCAGCCAACCAGAGGTCTCATCATGGTCCAAAGAGAACACAACTTTAGAAATTGACCAGAGACCACAATACACCCTCCCACACCGGACTCCAATCCCAGTTGTAACAATACCACTGAGTCTGTATGTGCAGTAAAATGTATCTGCATGCACAGTGATCGGCCCTTAGTGGGTTTTCTTCTTTCAATTCTAAATCTTCTCTCCGCCGCTACAATTCATTGTCACCGTCACTGCCGGCGCCACATCCTTCCAATTTTCTGATTCTCCTCACCGTTTCACTTTCTCGTCCTTCTTTTTCTCAACCTCAATAGAAATCCAACCCCAACTCTTTACTCCCCGATCGGCCGGTCCAAATCGCCACCGTCGTTGCCGACGATTGGTCGTCACCACCAGTGTAAATTGCTGCTACCACCCAGCCTCCCTCGGTGTGAAGAAAAACCCAGATCCCTCCAATAGCTTAAATCATTCCGCCGTTGTCGTTGCCGCCGCCTGGCCCCTGCCACCCTCTACCTCCATAGTTCATACGCTCCGTTGTCGGCTTGTCGCGTTTGCGGGACTACGAAAACGATGATGAGAAACTGAGATGGTGGCAATGATTTTGCTCTATTCTTCATTATTCCCCTGAAGGCTTTCAATAGCGGCCGCAGGGACACTGATTCTCGAGTTCACAATCCTCTCCGCCTCGACGGAAGAATGAACTCAAGTCTGACCTCTGCTGACTGCCAATTACGATGAATGAACTCAAGCGCGGGACGAGCCCCAAACAGGAACACCAGCGACCACTCCGCTGCCATCGTAGTCGCTCCGGTTGCCCACCTGTTGACACCTAAAATTAATTTGACCGAAATTAAATGCCGCATTAATTAGTCTCGGCATTTAATTCGATACCGCGGGTAAAAAATGGTGTCGTTTGGAGTCGAGCGGTATCGCGGGAAGTTAAAACGATACCGCGAAACAGAAAAACGGTACCGCAAGGAAGCTCAGCGGTACCGCAAGACCGAAAACGACACCACTGGCCGAAAATAAAAAAGGGTCGCGTGTTTAATGAAGGTTGGATAGGGATAAGCGGCACTGCGGAGAGCTAAAACGGTGCCACGGAATTAAAAACGGTACCGCGAGGAAGCCCAACGGTACCGCTATACTAGCAAACGACAGTGTTTAATAATAAACAGTGTCGCGGAAGAAAAAAACAAACGGAGCTGGTTGGGAAAGAAAACGACACCGCAAGGCTGGAAGCGGAGTCGTTTAATATTAAAACGATGTCGCGGGTAGAATCAAGTGGAGCTGTTTGGGAAAGGAAACGACATCGCGAGATCATGAAAACAACTCACGTAAAGTTCACGCGGAGCAGTTTGAGGAGCGAAGCGGTTGAGACACGTGGGATTTCACAACGGAGCAGTTGAGGAAGCGGTTCCACCGAGCGTGAAGACTACGAAGCAGTTTTTCGAATAAAAGCAGTGGAGCAAGGAGAGAGAAGAGGACCAAAAATCAACACAGAAACACATCTGTCAAAATTTACCTTTTTTCTCTGTAACTCCTTCGCGGAGCTCTCCTTCCAGAAAGGATCTCCATAGTTGGTAGAAGTAGTCGTAGTCGCGGAGCTCTCCACAGGAATCTCCATAGGAGTAGCGGTAGCGTAGATTCCCCAAAACTCAAACACCCTCGTTCGAACGTAGTTTGGAGAGGTGCGAACCGTAGTAACGGTCGCGTTGATTAGAAGTCAGAGGTGCATCGATCACATCAACATCGCTCGGCGGTGGATATTTGACGATCACGTTGATTTCACCATTCAGAGGTGCATCGATCAAATCAACATCGCACGACGATGGATATTTGACGATCATCATCGTTTTCAGAAGTCAGAGTTGCACCGATCAAATCAACGGCGCCGACATTCGGCGGTGGATATTTGACGGTCGTCTCGATTTCAGCTATCAGCGGTGCATCCGATCAGCGGCACCGCAAGAGTTTCCACCGCGAAACATCAAATCAACATCGCCGGAAACGAATTCGGCACCGGCGGTGGCATTTGGTTTTCTCGAGGAAACAATTTGGCACACATGGTGGGACCCGTGTGCTTGACATGGCTCCGCGACGAGTAAAGAAAGTTTGTGGTCTTCCTAAAGTCTCCGTGGAGGAGGATCAACTAGTCAACATCGAGGTTGACGAGGTCGTAAGTGCTTCAAGAAATAGCGCCGGAGCGGAAGTGCAATCAGTGGTGCAAATCGCCGATCAGGGTGAGATGCTGCGCATGCTCCGCCAAGTAGTGGCTCAACTCAGCAGAGATAGCCAGCAGGTAAATCTCATTTTAACTTCTCTTGACAAAAAAATGGATAATCTTGAAAAAAATATAGATCGATGTTTTGATACGTTGGATGACTGTGTTTCTGATTTTAGTATGTCAATACATAGAGCCACATGTGATTTTGATGTGTTTAAATCTGAAACCATGTCTATTGCGTGCGATGATTTGATGGTTGATCGGCCAGTCAATGTCAACCAAACGCCATTGATGCGTATGGCTACAACGTTGTTGTCAGAAGCCAAGGAGTCCAACGTGTTTTTTCCTGTGAACAACATGGTTTTTAAGGACACACAAGTTGGAAGTGGCTTGATGAAGCCACTACAAAGAAGTCAGTATCGACTTACTTCTAGTAAGATCGAAAATAAGAACCAGGGTCGAGAACCTGGTTACAATCACGTTGAGCATAGAAAGCTCACGTATGATGGGTTGTCTAAGCAACATCGCAATGGTGTTTAATCTAAGCCGCTAGGGGGACATGTGATCCCACCGCATGGTCGATTGATGGAAAAACAACATCGCAAGTGGCAAATAAGTTTGCCAAATCTGTCCTATTCTAGGAAAATTCAAACAAGGATAGCAGCAAAAACTTTGCAGTGTGGGGGTGGTAGCCACGTGAAAAAATCCAATGCCACCAAAGTTGGCATGAATCAACAGAATCCTCTATGTAAATTGTCCCCAAAACCTCCACTGAGTAGAGAGGGGGGCAAGTTCGATCAAACCCGACATGGGGTTGCCACACCAGTGCTGGCTGGGAACAAATCCATGAGTGGTGGTCTGGGGGGCAAGGCCAATGCCAAACAAACTCCAAACTCACGTGGAATTTTAAAAGGGGCAACGTTGTTGTGTGATAGGTTCGAAAGTCATGTTCGTGATAAGCAAAATACCAACGTACCTGTTGATGAAAAGTCTCGGCGCTCATACTACCAACGACATGGTGAGAGTGCGAAGCTGACAAAACTAGACCAGTCTAGGCAAGCGATGTCGCACGGTCGAATTGGCAAGACAAAGGTGCCAAAAAACGAGAATGTCCTGTCTAGAGCCAAGAATGCTTATGGTTTTCCATTCCACGAAGCTAAGATTAGGCCAAATCAGGATCGTGGAGTTTCGAACAAAGATGTTCGAGCTAGACGAACTGGGGATTTGCATGCCAACATTGATTCCAAAACATCAAAACCAACTCGTGTGAAGCCAGCTGTGATGAATCATGGACTTTACGGATGGCTTGTTTGGTTTGATCGATGGAGTTGGCAGTGGGTGTGGACTTTTGACATGATGGTTTATGCCAAAGTCTAGTTTGTTTCTTATTTAACTGTTAATAAATAACGTGGCTAAATTAGGCCACCTAATATGTTATAGAGAAAATATTATATAATATGATCAAGCAGCATTGCTAAGAAGAAGCAACAATATCGTTGGCAATAGTTCAAAATAACAAGCGGTGTTATTCTCTTTTCTCAACATCGTTGGAAGATAGGGAAAGATACACAATGCTGTAAAAAAAAAAAAATTAGCTCTGCCGCCGAAACAGCTCTGGCGTAAAAAAAAAATAAAAGAAGTCCCTCAGCCCTGCGGCTGTTGAGGAAAACAAACAACTCTGATTAAAAAAAAAATGTAGTGCATGGCGGCATGCAGCGCTGCTAGAGGAGAACTA
The DNA here is from genome assembly GCA_946122785.1 of Linum tenue. Taxonomy (NCBI): domain Eukaryota; kingdom Viridiplantae; phylum Streptophyta; class Magnoliopsida; order Malpighiales; family Linaceae; genus Linum; species Linum tenue. Next base: position 16,131,683 of record CAMGYJ010000011.1, on the reverse strand, counting down.
TAAAATAAAAAAAAAGGTTTGCATGCAGCGCTGCCCGTAACCGCCCTGAAAAAAATAGTAATTAAATAATGCTTGCAGCGCTGGTGGAGGAAAAAACAAAATAAAAGCTTCACAGCGCTGCCGCTGTTTCAACAGCCCTGAAGGGGGAAAAAAGTTTTTTTTAGGTGCAGCACTGGTGGAGAATAATGATAGCCGGAAAAAAAAAAATAAAAAATCAAAACCAGGGCTGTTTGGGCGCTGAACAGGGCTGCACAACCGGCCGCATTTACTAAATAAAAAAAATATTATTATTGTTATTAATTAATGATTGCAGCGCTGGTAGGAAAAAAAAGAATTGAGTTTGGCCGCGTTGTTGCAATTAGCCGCAATGCTGGTGGCCAAAATCATTTGGCCATGCATAAGGGTTATATAATTGGTAATTAAAGACTTCATTGCTAACTTTGGCCTACGTGTTTATTTCGTTTAAACATTTTGAGCCAAGTATTTTAGGTGTTATACTATTTGGTCAACAATTTGGTTCATAATTCTTATAAACCAAATTGTGGGGGGCATTTGTTGACACCTAAAATTAATTTGACCGGAATTAAATGCCGCATTAATTAGTCTCGCTATTTAATTCGATACCGCGGGTAAAAAACGGTGTCGTTTGGAGTCGAGCGGTATCGCGGGAAGTTAAAACGATACCGCGAAACAGAAAAACGGTACCGCAAGGAAGCTCAGCGGTACCGCAAGGAAGCTCAGCGGTACCGCAACACCGGAAACGACACCGCTGGCCGAAAATAAAAGAAGGTCGCGCGTTTAATGAAGGTTGGAAAGGGATAAGCGGCACCACGGAGAGCTAAAACGGTGCCGCGGAATTAAAAACGGTACCGCGAGGAAGCCCAACGGTACCGCTATACTAGCAAACGAGAGTGTTTAATAATAAATAGTGTCGCGGAAGAAAAAAACAAACGGAGCTGGTTGGGAAAGAAAACGACACCGCAAGGCTGGAAGCGGAGTCGTTTAATATTAAAACGATGTCGCGGGTAGAATCAAGCGGAGCTGTTTGGGAAAGGAAACGACATCGCGGGATCATGAAAACAACTCACGTAAAGTTCACGCGAAGCAGTTTGAGGAGCGAAGCGGTTGAGACACGTGGGATTTCACAACAGAGCAGTTGAGGAAGCGGTTCCACCGAGCGTGAAGACTACGAAGCAGTTTTTCGAATAAAAGCAGTGGAGCAAGGAGAGAGAAGAGGACCAAAAATCAACACAGAAACACATCTGTCAAAATTTACCTTTTTTCTCTGTAACTCCTTCGCGGAGCTCTCCTTCCAGGAAGGATCTCAATAGTTGGTAGAAGTAGTCGTAGTCGCGGAGCTCTCCACAGGAATCTCCATAGGAGTAGCGGTAGCGTAGATTCCCCAAAACTCAAACACCCTCGTTCGAACGTAGTTTGGAGAGGTGCGAACCGTAGTAATGGTCGCGTTGATTAGAAGTCAGAGGTGCATCGATCACATCAACATCGCTCGGCGGTGGATATTTGACGATCACGTTGATTTCACCATTCAGAGGTGCATCGATCAAATCAACATCGCACGACGGTGGATATTTGACGATCATCATCGTTTTCAGAAGTCAGAGTTGCACCGATCAAATCAACGGCGCCGACATTCGGCGGTGGATATTTGACGGTCGTCTCGATTTCAGCTATCAGCGGTGCATCCGATCAGCGGCACCGCAAGAGTTTCCACCGCGAAACATCAAATCAACATCGCCGGAAACGAATTAGGCACCGGCGGTGGCATTTGGTTTTCTCGAGGAAACACCACCATCGGCCGCACTCCCCACGACGACGACCGCCGTCCCCACGATTCGCAGTTTGTTATTAATTTTAATAATTTATAACTTTATTTTTATCTTTTTAATAGTTAGAAATGAGGTGGAAATTTAAAAAATTAAATTTTATTTATTTAATTATTTTATATTGCCACGTCACACATTTAACGATCAACTTTTAGAGTTGACCGCCACGTCAGAATAGTTAACGGAGTTGGACGGAGAGTCATGACCAAACGTGAACGGTTTCAATAAACTGAAGTACCACCTAATGCGATCCTCACCAAGGCAATTTCAATAATATTATCCTCACCAAGGCAATTTCGTTGGAAGACCAAGAAGAGTGACGCTCATCAAGGATCACGATTCTATAAAGATTCGAGGTCGAATCTTCGTCAAGAGAGAGGGAATGATGCGATATCGACTAGCGCGATATTCAATTCTCGTGGTCCCAAAATGAAGGTTCGAATTCAACGATTTAAGGATCAACTGGGAGCATTCTTGATGGATAAAATGGAGAATGCATTGAGGGTTCGGCCTACAACATTTCTTGGAGCCCAAAACGTCCATCCTTGCTGCCCAAGTCATCCAAATGTGAAAAGGACAAGGAAAGAGATTGCTTAACCACTAAGGAGCTTCCTTAAGCATTAAAAACGTGTTTGGAGATTACTTAGCTGCTAAGGAGCTTCCTTTGGTCATAAAAACGAGTTATAGTCCTTATTTAAGTAGTATTATGTTTCCTAGTTAGTTTGTGATTTGTTTTCCTATTCCTTTTAGGTTAGTTTTATGTTTTTGTGACCTCTATAAATAGAGGATGTAAGAGCTATGAATTTTGTACCCAACATTCAAGTTTCAGCAATCAAATACAAGTGTTTACAAGTTCAAGTGAGCGTTTTGCTTATTCGCTCATTTGAGAATTCGGGAGGTTTGAGTGGTCTCTTATCAACTAGAGAACGCGTCTAGTTGTGGCGAGCATTGACGATATCGGTTGGTCTCTTCCACGGGTTCGAGATTGTTTGGAAGGTTTCATATACCTTCTGGCCCTTCTCACGAGTTCGGATTTTTTTGATCGATTCCGCAAGTATCTTTATTTTCGTGCTATTCAAAGAAAGGAGAAAACCCAAAAAAAAAAGAGTTCGACGTTGTGCAATTCTGATTTTTGGTCCAAGTTTGGGTGGATTCTCGAATTAGGTTCATATCACCACCAATGGATTTAAATATTTCAAGTGACCAAACTTGAACGTTTTTGGTAATCTCAGTGACCAACCATGCAATTAACCCTGACTCCAACAAACCATGAGTGAAATTTCTATATATCGCACCATGTGAACCAATGGGTACCGATGCACCTGTGGACGTTAGCCATTGAGTTGGATAGGATTGGGGTTTCTCTTCTAAAATTTAGGGGTTGAGACTATTACAATGCTTATATTGTTCGCAATATATCATTTTTATTTTATTTTATGCACAAACAATACGAACATTGTTTGCTTGATGTGACACAAACTATCACTCAAAATGGAGGATGATTAAATGTCACCTTTTAGCAAGGTTGTCAAACCAGCTTACACCTTTATGTGAGTTTGACAAGTGGTCCAACAGATTTATGCTAGTTCATGCCCGTTTTAGTAAAACATGTATGGAAGTGAGAAATCATCAACACTAAATGAATTTAGCCATATATATAACATATTTGAAGATAATCTCTCTAAAATTTACATCCATATCTAAATGAAATATAACATTCTAAATATAAATAAAAAATTCTAATATTTAAATACAATATTTAGCACAAAATATTTAAAAGTTTTTACTTGAATCGAACAAATAACATAAACATATGAACTTTCATATTTGAATCCAACAAATAATATCAACATTTAACTTTCAAATTCAAGAAACAAAATCAAAATATATTATTTCTATTAATTTAATTCACTTAAGAAATATCATTTTGTTTAAAGATCGAAAAATTGATCGGCCATACCAGAAGCATTCTAGTTGGTTTTGTAACCGATATCAATTGAACCCGATTGTACGGGTTGACATGCCCAGCACATCACCGAAGTGCCACGTGGTTAGGGTCAGCGCAAGGGGGTGTTTTACATAAATATTGTAAAAATAAAAAAATATTGCCACATATATAATTGTAAAAAAGAGTATTTGCAAAGATATTGTGACGAGGAAGCGAAAATGTGCGGCCAAGCGAGAGCTGAACGAAAAGTAAATAAATTTAGCTTAGTTTGCGAGGTGCCGCACGAGCTGAGCGAAAAGTAAATAAAATTAGCTCAACTCGCGCGGCACCTTGCGAGTTGAGCGAAATAATTTCTCGGTATGTGCGACACCATGCCTCGTTGCTGTCATCGCCTTTCGTCTTCGAAAGGGAGAAGAGGGGAGAAGGTGAGAGGTGGATCATTGTATTTCGCTCAGCTCGCGCGGTTCCTTGCGAGCTGACCTAATTTATTTACTTTTTCATCAGCTCACGAGATACCTCAAAAGCTGAACTAAATTTATCTATTTTTTCGCTCAACTGCGCAGTGCTTCGCGTGTTGAGATAAACTATCCTACTTTTCACTCAATATGAGCGTGGCCGCACATATTCGCCTCTCCATCACAATATCCTTATATTTTTTTACCACTATATATAATAACTAGTTTGAACCCGAGCCGTTGGTCGGAACATTTGAATTTATTTTTTGACAAATTATCTCAATTAAAGTTTGTCTTGAATTTTTTAAGTGTGATTTTTTATTCATAAAATATATGATTTTAGTGAATGTAAATGTTGAACTTGTGAGGTTTTCTTGAGTCATGAAATATCTCTTTATGTTTACTTCACATTTGTGGTCGAGATTAACAATTATACTAATTAAGTATAATTTCGCTTTAACCAAGTAGAGTAGAAAAGTGACATAATGACCCCAACGGGTTGGCCTAGTACTAAAATAGTGATGAGAACATCCACCATACCCAGGATCCGAGCCTTGAGGCAAAAAAAAAAAAAAAAACGTGATGAGAAGCAAATTGGGACACCCTGCTTAGGTGGCTACAACTAAAGTTTAGTGCAACTTTCGTCCACAAATAAAAAACCCATCGATCATGAATTTCCCAAAATTACTTTTACAATCTAGAAAACACATATTAATTCTAAGTAAGGACAACCAAATTCAGCACCCAAAGCACAAACGTGAAATTAAGAGCAAATTCCCGGAAAAAATTCAAAACTGCCACTATAAAAAAATTGCAAAAATACCATTCATACTCAACAATTTCCAAAAATACCACCCTTCCACACAAAACGCACCTCGAAGGCGCGATTATAAACCAAAACGCACCTCGAAGGCGCGGTTAACAGTTAAACCGCGCGTTCCATAGGCGGTTTGACCTTCCTGGCTTTCAAACCGCGTTGCCACGTGGCGGTTCATGCGACCGCGCGATGCGGGAGCAATCTGACGGCCAAACCGCGGGCCAGCTCAGCGATCCGCGTCGCTCAGTCAAACCGCTCCCCCGAAGCGCGGTTTGACTGTTGGGGAACGTAAACCGCGAGCTGGAGGCGTGGTTTTAGGTGGGGTAAAAAGACAAAACCGCCCCTCTTCTTCCAGAGAATCGAAGCTGTCTTCACTAACATCGCCTTCCTCTTCTTCAACCTCAGGGTCACTAACTGGACTTGGATTGACCTCTTCTTCCTTCTGATTATCATCATGAAAGGCACCTTCACCAGCTCCGTAATGGTAGTTGTGGTAACTAACACCGCTTTGGTAGAAGTTGTACTCGGGTGGGTACTGGTAGCCTGCTTGTTGGTTATGATCCGCCTGTTGAGCTTCTTCTTCATATGAAGGGAATGATTGATGATGACCTCCAGTTCCATCATGATACTCCTGCCTCCAGCTCGAGTCTTGGTACTCTTGGTGGGGATGATCTTCGTATAATACACTTCCACCGTGGATACCAGATGTTTGGCCATCTCCAGAATGACCTACACCGTCTTCGATGTCCTCGGTGTAAACCAACATCTCCGCTTGCTTAATTTTATTGGTGGTCAAAATTGGACCATGGCATCAACGTCCTCTTGAGTGGTAAGGATGAATTCCTCATTCCACAGCGACCCGTCATGTCTGTTTGGATATCGATACACCATTTAATCAACTCTTTTAGTGCCATCCATGCAGGTAATCTGAGTGCACATTTGATGGAGCTCTTCAAGCATCGGTCTCGTACGGACCTTCATTTTATAAAAATTGCCACCGACGTAACTTACACCCTTTTCGGTCTCTTCCGTGTAACCATTCCACCGCAACCCAAGCATAAACCTTTGGAGTGCCATCTGCAATAAAACTGTAATTAAGTTACTAACATAAAATCACAAAGGACAATGAAAAGTAATACAAAACAAACTTACGAATTAACGTTAATCGTAAAAACTAAATAATTTAAAGGTGCACAACTGAAATTTGAAGAAGGAGGAGGAGGAGTGTGAAGAATTTAAGTTCTCTGAAACAACCTTTTATAGGCGAATTTTGCAGTACAAACCGCGGGGGGGGGGGGGGGGGAGCGGTTTTAGGTCTGCCATGCAGCCCCACCCCCTACATGCCGACATGTTTGATGTCGGGTGACCAGGCACAAACCGCGCCTTGGGGCAGCGGTTTAGTTTGCACAAACCGCCATTGGGGGGCGCGGTTTATGTCTGCACATGGTAAACCTCCGCCTGGTGGGGCGGTTATCAAGCCGACATTTAAACGCTTTCTCACGAAGCGTTTTGTGGTAGGGTTAATATATAAACCACGCCTTCGAGGAGCGGTTTTACCTGAAATTAAAAATCGCCTGTTGACAAGGCGGTTATGATGTAAACCGCTGCCTGGTGGCGCGATTTATATATTAACCGCCTAGTAGAGGCGCGGTTTTTAATAAATGGTGGTATTTTTGGAAATGGTTGGGAATGAGTGGTTTTTGTATTTTTTTTAAACAGTGGTAGTTTTGAATTTTTTTCCCAAATTCCCTATGTTCACGATTGCTTTTTTCTTTATGACAATACAATGCACAACTTTTCGCCAACAACATACTCCATCGCTATAGACAAATGGTTTGAACTCAACCAGCTTCCAACTTTTATTGATAACCTCAAAAAGAAAAATCGCCATAAAATCACTCAGGCAGTACAGTTTTGCACCAGACAAACAAAAACCAGAGTTTGTAAAGCGACGACAACCAACCTCCTTGAAGTAAATAATGTTAGGATACCAAAGCAATCTGTGATTTGTAATCTCTCTTGCCACATTCTCATAAACCTGAAAGATATAATTAAATAGCAAAGGCGCAGATGTTGATAATTCCAAATTCAATCATAACGCATCACGTGCTTGCAAATTGCAATCACACAACTCCCCTTTTGTAGCCGTTTACATTGGAAAATTCAAGATAGGTTCCGAAATAGATAAGAATAACCATTCACCCAAGTTATAATCCAAGCAATGTTTGAGAATGCTTGCATGATTTCAGCTTCCCCCACTCCATCGGATCGTGTCAGCATAAGCTTGCCTATGCGTAAAGTAGAGAATAACAGTATTAGAAGTTAGAACATGTGACTATCAAGTCATGCACTAGCTAATGTGACTAATCTAGCTAAAAAGAGAGGGGCATACAGATTTATCTCCTTCAACTTCATTGTTTCGACCAGTTCACATTATTGCCTAAAGGCATTAGCTCTTTCAGCAATAGTTTCCTGTCCAAGTTTGGAAAGCAGCAGGATGATCAGTTTCCATAAAGTATAATGATTCAATTGACAGCAGGCATAAACCCACCTAAAGGGGAGTGCAACCGCAAGAGCGCCAACCTTAATTGACTGCACAACACGGACGTAATCTTTCATAGGTTCTTTCAAAATTCATTAGGAGTTGATGGGCCTGCATGTGCGTGAAGACAAGGATCAATAAACTCATTACTCTAAGGCCACAACAGCATAACAAAGATGAACTCAACGTCAACTCAAAGACTTGCCTCCTTTTGTAGCCGGATTGATAATGCCTCCGATTAAGCACCAAGCTCGGTTAGTACTTTCCCAAGACCATTCGATTCGCAAGCACCAAGTAACTTCGCAGCCTTCCCGAAATCGATAGAGATTGTCCCAACTCTGAGTAAAGAGAAATTATCCAATACAAATTGCTTACTCCCCGATGAAACATCAAGAATGCTTGCATGATTAAAATAAACTTGACAGGCATAGGAAAATATCACAAATTGATGATAATTGACATTGCAATATGATCGCAAACCAAATGCGAGCTTATATATCTCACTTTAGATAGGAGCATTCAAATTAATCAAGCTACCTTCTCCACTTTCAAATAAGCAATGATCAAAAGACTACAATGGATCAATAGAAATTGGTGGTTCTCTTTAATGTCTTAGTCATTCTTATTATATTTGTCACAATAAAGCCTACTGTAACCCTTGGAGGCAAAAGAATACTACTGATGGTTTCTGCAACTATCATAAGACATTAATGGGAACAAAATTACGATAAAGAACTTGAAAACTACCTAACTTCACATTCAAATGTATCAATCTTGTACAGACAGATGGTTGTACCACAATCTCATGAAGACAACTCCTTGTATACCTAAACATAAGATCTACTGCAGCTATTCATTCTGGAGCATTATTACTGGTTTCATAAAAGAAACTAAGTTAAGTACAACCACAAATGAGAATTGATAGAGCAGAGGAGAACCCAAAAAATGCAGTTTTGAGAAATTTTACTTGTTTAACTGAAATCTCTCTTCTCCAATATAGTTAGCAAACGATGGAACAGAGAGAGAGAGAGAGAGAGAGAGAGAGAGAGAGAGAGAGAGAGAAAACGGGAACACATCAAAACTGGAATACAATGATCGGGAAATATGGGGAGACTAAAAACTGAGAAGTTTGGACCCCGTGAATCCCTTGATCACAAAAAAATAGTCCCTTGATCACAAGAGTGACAACCAAGTTTCCACTCACATGGTATAGCATTTAACTTCCAACACTAAGCACAACAGTAACAAAGAAATAAGCAACAAGAAAACAATTTGGCCTTGAAATGCAAAATACAGCTGGCGCAAACAAACTCAATAACAAATACTATGACCTTTATCCTGAACCGAGACACCATTTAGCATATGATCTAAATTATTTAGCAACTCAAGCTTCATCCAAGTTAAAAACAATATACGATGAAATACCACATGGCAGGCCATCCTATGACTGGCGCAATTACATCACAACAGGAAGAAGGGGCAAGGTAGGAAACCCAACTGATTTTGGAAAATCCAACTATCTCACATAGGATCGAATAATGGAAGACTGCGGCTTTCTTCCCTCCAGGCTGTCCTGTACCCCATTTGAGTCCAGTCCTCACTTGCTTACCAACATTTTGTCCTGCCGCAGGAGGATCAAACACCATTGCCACCATCCCAACTTGTCATCCGTATCCCAAGGACAAAAACAAATAATCCCCATAGCAAGAATTGTATTGGATCACTTAATGACAATTAAGAATATCGAGCAATATACCAATTGGTGCAGATGTATCTACCAGAAGCAGCAGGAGTCTCATACAAACAAAACTTGTGCCTTGGTCGCATCTTTAACAGAACAGCTCCCAACCAGTGATACTCCTGTATGTCTTTAGCTCCTTCCAGCATTTGTTTCAACACAGCGGTGCTTGCATTCAGTCCAAGCTGCAACAATAGCCCCAAACACGTTGCCGGATGGATCGCCACCAAATCGATCCCATTCTTGCCCGCGAACTCCAGTGCAGCTTCCTCTGCCAGCGTCTTCAAAACCGAATTGCCATTTCTGCAAATAAAAAAAACACCCAATTGGACTAATTGAACTCAGCCATGTGTGGATTCGAACTTATTTGCTTCGGAGGACAGGGTCCATGTAACTCTTCTTCGATGGGAAGAAAATGTGTCGGCGATTCAAAGCGGAGGGTTGATTTTGGCTATAAAAACCTACTTCAAGATAGCCGGCGCAATCACGGCGCTGGACCCGGATTTTGAAGGGAAAGCCTCCGTTCCATCCTCATGCACGCCCACCGGAAGAAGAAGTTGCGACTCGTCGGTGGGAGGGGAGCATGTTGGTGGTGACTGGTGAGAACTTCGTTCGGAGAAGATTGCGGTGTGGTGCGTGTAATTCAATTTCTAGAAAACACTAATGGCCCGGCCCAGTAGCCCACTATGGACAAGGGGACTTGATTTCCCATCCGAAAAAGGCTACCGAAATTACCCCTCCGACAATTCCTCTGCGTGCAGCATTTTTAAATGGGTTTTCAGTTTTTTCCCTATGTACTTTTATATGTTGTGTAGATATATTTTTATTTTTACAATATTTATATAAATCACCAGCGCGAGGGCACTCATGTAAAATTCTTGGCAGCCCGCCATAAGTACATCAAATAATGCGGTTGAATTTTCGGACAAAAAACCCAGCATTACGATCGGAGGACTGCTCACTCTCGACTTTCACTCTTTTTTTTTGCCCTATGCATATCGCCAAATGAGAATTTCAACTTTCCCCATTTCCTCAGTCCAACTACTGTCTTCTTCAACCTTCAGCTCGTAGATAGAAGCTGAGAGATCAGCTTCGATCCCGATCTGCCCGACTGGCCGTCTCTTAATTCAGTTCGTAACCCAGTGAGTCAACCCGTCCTACCTCTTCTCCAGAAAACATACTTTACTTCTTCCTTGTGCTGGCTCTGAGTTTAGGATCTTCTCCAATTGCGGTCTGATTATTCTCTCTCTTATGGTTATCCCCCCCATGGTGCAGTTTTGAGCGGATTTCCTCTATGTCGGACCACTTCATAGCTCCTTGGGACTTGCAGGAAGAGCCGTCGACGAGTAAGCTTTCTTTTGTCCTTTGAGGCCATTTATTATCAAGCTTTCCTCTGGTGGGGGGAACGTAGCAACGGATTCATTCGCCTCTGGCTTCAATTTTCCAAAGCCGGAGCTGAATTCGATGTCACCGGAATTTTGGTATCTTAATTCCGAATGGTGAACGAGTGGCTCCTATTTCGTTGTGTTATTTGTCTAGATCTGTCTTATGCGTTAGTCAAAAAGAGTCTTCCTGTTCAGTATCTGGATGATTGAAACGAAGTAGTTCGAGTATAAGATTAGGGTTGAGAATTTGGGGATTGAGAAGAATTGGTGAAGAAATTGGGAAGAGGGTCCGAAGTGCAGAGAGAGAAGAAGATTAGGATTGAGTTTTCACTTAAGCTGCCTCTCTTAAGTTGTGAGTTGTGACGAACTAATCCTGGCTCTGATACCATTGATAGAAACTAAGTAATCTGTGGAAAAATTAGGGTTGAGAATTTGGGGATTGAGAAGAATTTGAGCAGAGAGAGAAGAAGATTAGTGATTGGATTTCAATGTTTTTCTATTTATAATCTCAAAGTGGCTATTCTAAATCCTTAAATAAGAGGAGTTTTGAAAAATAATGGAAAATTAACATAAAACACCCCTCCAACCGGCCACACCAACCTGCCTGTCGGCTGGCTTTCTATCACCGGGAGTTCATCGCTCAGGCGGAGTACGGATTTTTCTTTTTTCCGTAGTAAAGTTAGATAATTGACTCAAAATCTGAGGTTATTTGGAGCATACCCAGCGGATAGTTTTACTTTAGGGCTAGGTTTGTCATGTTGCTGAGAGAAGTTTGTTTTCCTATTGTGAACACCAGGGGGCTACGGTCCTCGGTCTCCAATCCACGATCAGCAGAACGATCAGCTTGTAGGGAATGGAATCCCCAATGGTGGTAATCCGTTTGCTCACAATGGTGCAGCTCAAGAAGACAAGAAATCCCTGCTAAATGACGTTATTAGCAGCGTTGTTAATGAGTTAAATAGCAGTGATATTTTGAACGAAGGGGAGCATCTTGAGACTGATCAGCCTAATGGGGCTGTCCAGCAGGGTTCTAGTGGTGAAGGTCTGCCATATGCTCCTGTTTAACTGGCCGAACCCGGGTGACAACTGGACCTGGAAGGTAGGGAAGAGGATTAACACTGCTGGGTTTTTCCAGGATAGGTTTCTGTATCCTCCAAAACATTTCCCAAAGTGACAGGGGCGAGACCTCCATTTGCGAGCCCAAATGCTGTGACCTCTTACATCCGGACGGTGTTTCCAGATGCTAATGCTGATGGCATTTTTTCTCGTCCTTCTCTTGGAAGGTCCCTGGGAAGGCGGCGTCTCCTCTGAAAGGTCAGCTTAAACATTTCAGAATCTTCTCTGTTCATCATCTTTCAGTAGTAATTATGTGCTGCTTGTAACAAGTTCAAAAAATTATGCGTCCCTTGCTTGAGATTAAACTAGTTATAGCATTTTAAGTACACAGCATTTGGTTATGTGTGTATGAAGTCTTCCCATTTCGATTAGTGTATAGTACTATATCTAGAGACACTGTATTCTTCATAGAGTATATATGAGTAAAGGATCGTTTGCTGAAGTTTATTTGAATCGGGAATCACTCATCTGTGAATTGCAGCGGAACCCATCTCCACCTCTTTCCCAAAGCCTTTCTCACGTGATGGCTCAAAAGAGGAAGTGCAAGTGCAAGGAGAAGGCTCTCGGTTGAGGAAAAGGAAGCCTAAAGCACCAACTCCACCACCTCCATCCCCACCTCCGCCCAAGCAGAAACGACAGCGCAGTGCTTCTAAATCATCTGCAACGAACCCGAAAAAAACAAAAGACCAAAACAGCAGCTCCCTCATCATCTGCAGCCAAGCGAAGAAGTAGGCATGCTGCTGGTAAACAAACGTCCCTGTCCCTTTTGCCGACGATGGAAATAATACCCAGGCAGAGGAGTTTAACATTACAATCCAGAAGACTTCGACAACTACTACACTACTACTAGAAGACATCATCGCCCAGCCATTTTCTGACAGCATAGTTGCTGGTCAGTCAACAACAATGGCTAGTGATTCTCCTCTACGGTTGAGACGATGATGAGATAGCTGAAGCTCGTCACAGGCTTTTCTCCTTGCTGGTTATGGACTTCCTACACTAGTTCCTCCAAGAACTTCACTGAACTCCTGGCTTTGGCTTCAAAACTACGGAACGATCCTCGCCTGACTGCCGAACAGCTTGTCAAGCTGAAGTTGATTGAGGAAATGTCGTCTTTCAGGGAGGTTTGCCACGAGAGTAGGGATATCATTGTCCAAATCGACAGGCATTACGGAACCCTGGAGGCGAACAAGGCCAAAGCGCTTCTCTCAAGAGCGAGTACAGCGAGCTGAAGGACAAAACAGACCAGCTTCAGGCACAGATAGACGGTAAACTTGTCGACGGTGCAAGACATCGACAATGAGATTGCTAGGCTCCAAGTTCGTCGAGCAGAGTTGATCGGTGCATGTGGAATCAAACAAAGCTGCCTAAGGTGGAGGTGAGCTACGCACAGAAGATGGTGGCGAATGCGATTCCGAATGTTGTGCACGAGATTCAAATCTCCAACTCCAAGATCCCCGAGTGGAATCTGAAGAGGAGTAATGCAGTGAAGCGGGAGGCCGAAATCCTTGCAAAGTTTGCACCTTTGCAAGGGTTCTTCCCTCATCCCGCCCCGGTTCAGGGATGTTTCTGTAAGTTAAGTTGAGGGTCTTGTCTGTGATTCAAAGCGGCAGTGATTATGCAATGTGCTTTCCGGCCGGTGACTTCGCCAATTGTAGTAGTGAGAAAGACTTCCCCTCTTCATGTTAGCTTGTGTGATTGTTCTCGATTTATCTAAGCGCAGGAGACAAGAACATTGTACTATTTCCTTGTCATATTTAAGTCCATGCGTGCTTTAGAAATGCACTATTTTGTATTCTCTGACTCTGTAGCTTTCTTCTTTTTGATTTAAACTGATTGATGAGTAGCTGTTACTGTTGAATGTTCTTCTGGTTGCTGCAGTACTTAAAAGAGTAATTTAACTAATCGTCAATGTGTAAACTTGGGCATGTATCTGTCATCCATTGCATCTAGGGTATGGTTACTCATCATCATAGACTTCACTTTGACCTTGTTATTGCTTCCACTATGCAACACTCGTTCTTGGTTGGACTTGTTGTAAAGTTTGATAAGTTAAGATATTTATAGTGCATGATAAATAATATAAAGGTATTATGGAGGCCCAATTTTCTGAAATCCCCTGGACCAATTAATTGATTGGGTTAGGCCCAGTTTTTTTTTTTAACATAGTCAACATTAGAAATAGATAGTCACAAAGTCCAAAGTACAGACTTCAACGCCATGCGGGAGTCGACCAATAGTCGAACTTCCGATGAAAGGGCTTGCTTTGCCACAAAATGAGCAGCCCTGTTAAAAGATGCGCTTGGCATAAGAACACGAGCAGAATTCGAACGCCTGCGCCATCCTGTGTACGTCTTCCAGAAGAGCTCCACCCATCGCGTGTTGACGATCACCGGTTAACACTCGGCGTACCACCAGTTGCGAGTCCCCAAAGAATTTGACAGTGAGAAAACCCGGGGTTAGGCACCAATCCATAGCATCACGAAGGGCTAGAAGTTCAGCTAGAAAAGGGTCCTGGATACCAGCATAGAACTTACCGAATGCAAAACTGAGCGCACCAAGAGGTTTGAAACCAACGAATCCAACGTTGCAGCCCCGGTCGCGTTTAAGGGCTCCGTCAAATCGAACCATCCACGCTTGGGAATAAGCGTACCTTAAGTCCACCACGCGCGAGGCTATGACTCCCGTTGTTGATGGACTCGGACTTCGCATGGGCCTGGTATCTAAGTAGAAGATCCCCCTGTATTCGCACCTGAGGCCGAGGAAGATTGCTTGCCATTCTTCCAACCTGCAAGCGAAACTGTCTCAACAGGGCGGGGGGGAAGGTACTGAATGGGCCCTATGGACTGCCAAGCAGCGACCCTTTCCAGATCCTCCAGCATAGAAATACCACCTTCCACAACTTGCAACTTGGAAAGATGCAACGAGAAAAAGAGGTTATTCCATGCATCATCCATCGGCAATCCTCCAATTTGGTGCGAACATCTGCTAGGTCCAGCAAGGGTTCCATAGTGGTTAAGCCACCCTGCAGTGGAAAAAACAGTGATTAAAAGTCTCTGGGTCATCGAGCAAACAGGACAGGTAGGAGAGGAAACTAGAGTCTTCTGTAATAGGATTGTTTGAAGGGGAAGAAACCCCCTAACCACCCTCCAAAAGAAAACCTTAAGTTTCGGCGGAAGTGGGGAGGTTCCACAACATCTTCCAAAACCTGCAGTCAAACGGCAAATCATCAGGAGGATGACGAGCATTCAACTCATTAGTTAGCAGGTGATATCCAGTTTTTACTGTGTATTCGCCGGAAGCAGAATAATGCCATACAAGGCGAACATCTGTGTCGTGGAGGGGAAGAGGGATGCTCAATATGGCCTGAACTGATTCTGAAGTGAAGAGGGACACAAGATCAGCACGTTTCCAAGTGCGAGTCTCGCTGCAAATCAGGTCCGCCACCCTTGGGGGGCAAGTGAGAACACCTGGTAGCAAGCAAGCGGAGACGGAGGAGTAGTGGGCAGCCATATATCTTCCAAGACTCGCACTGCCTGTCTCGACCCAATTTCCACCTCAGGCCGCGTTTGAGAAGGTCCCGTCCTTCCAAGACTGGCAAGACACCTTGCCATGCCCAAGAGGGCCGGTAACCAGCTTCAGCATCTAGGAAGTGATGATGAGGATGGTACCTCGCCTTGTAGATCTTGCCCAAGAAACTCTCAGGATTAATCATTATTCTCCAGGCCTGTTTAGCAAGAAGAGCAACATTGAACCGGTTAAAGTCTCTGAAGCCCAACCCCCCTGCAAACTTGCTTCGACAGGCTGCTGACCAAGATAGCCATCTAATGCCGTTTTCTTTATCCTGTCCCGCCCACTAGAATTTGGAAAGGAGACTATTGCAACGACGACAGGTTGTAGTTGGGAGACGGAAGGCTGACATGGCATACACCGGGCCTGCTGCTCCAACCGCTTTGATGACGACCTCCTTCCCAGCCATGGAAAGGGATTTTGATTTCCAACTTCGGATCTGATCTGTCAAGGCTTCTTCAACAAATTGGAATGTCAAGGACTTGAAATGGTGGACTTGCGAGGGGAGTCTCAGATACTTGTCTCCAATCCCCATCTGGCCGACAACCAGAAATGTTGTAAGAGCCGCAAACTCCCCCATGGTCACATTCGCACTTACACACATTGATGATTTGCAAGTTGACCTTTTGTCCACTTATGGCCTCGTATTCATGGAAAACATGGAGAAGGTTAGCACATTCAGGCAAGGAAGCCCGGAGGAACATATATGTATCATCAGCAAAGAGGAGATGGGAAGTAATGGGTGCTCGCCTGTGAACTTTCAAACCATGGAGGGACGAGATAGCAATTTCAGACATAAGCTTGGCAGAGAAGGCCTCTGTGTATAGCGCAAAGAGAAGCGGGGAGAGAGGACCACCTTGGCCGGTTCCACGTTGAGGTTGGAAGTACCCATACTCTACCCCATTCATTAGGATTGAGAACCGAACAGTGGAAATGCAAGACCGGATCCAACGTATCCAAGTGGGAGAAAAGCCCATAGCTGCCAAGACCTGGAGTAGAAATTGCCACTCCACCCGGTCATAGGCCTTCTCCATGTCCAGCTTAAGCGCCATCCACTTCTCCTTTCCCTGTACTTTCGTTTTTAGGAACTGCATAATTTCTTGAGCAATCAAAATATTGTCAGATATAGAACGACCTTTGATAAAGCCATTCTGGTAAGAGCTAACAATGTTAGGAGAATCAAGCTCAATCTAGCAGCCAAAATTTTAGAAATTATCTTATACAAAACCTGACACAGGCTGATTGGCTGCATTTGTCGCTTATTGTCAGCATTTGGTACTTTGGGAATGAGGGCGATCCAAGTATGATTTATACTGTGAAGGAGCCGCCCAGTGCTGAAGAAAGACAAGACCGCCGCACACACGTCCTTCTCAATCTCTGGCCAGAATCTCTGATAAAACGCCTGTAAAACCATCTGAGCCTGGTGCCTGGGATTTCCCAATAGCAAACACCGCTTTGCGGATCTCCTCTACTGAGACAGGAGCAGTAAGATCTGCATTCGCTTCTTCGTCGACACGTCGAGGAAATTGGAGGCTGCCTACATAATTGGTTGGATCAGTCCCTGAAGAGGTGAAGAGGACCTTGTAATAGTCAACTGCTACTCCCCTTTCTCATCTTCTAATTGGTGAAGCACCCCATTTTCATCTCTCAAAGATAAAATAGATTTGAAACGCCTCCGATGGATCAAGGATAAGTGAAAGAACCGAGAATTAACATCACCAGTTTTAAGCCAGCCATTACGAGATTTTTGCTTCCAGTAAATCTCCTCCTGCTTATATGCCTCTCCTAGCATTTTCAATCTGCCCCTTGAAATCAATAATCTTCCGGGCGGAGTTGGAAGTCCCTTTCCTCGCCCATTCCACTAGCCCATGCCGCAGGTTCTTAAGCATCGGTTGGATTCGGAATTGCGTCGTGCCATGAACCTCCTGCTGCCACACTGATTGCAGAATCCCAGGCACTTCCGTGTTAGAGTCCCAGCGCATGTCATACCTGAATCGACGTCTAGGCCGGGACGGAGGCTTGAGGAAAGTCACCAATAGGATCCTGTGATCTGATCCTATATCCGAGAGATGCCGCACTTGCAGATCAGGCCACCAAGAGAGCACTTGAGAGTTAGCTAAACATCTATCAAGTTGCTCTGTAATATGGCGAGACCCCGACTGACGATTAGACCATGTAAAAGGACTTCCTACACATCCTAGATCCGTGAGATTAGTGAGTAACAAGAATTCCCCCAACTGGTCAAAGGCAGCAGGGGTGAGAGCTCGACCCCCTGCTTCTCAGCCGATGACAACAAACAATTAAAGTCACCCAATACGAAAGTAGGATGGACACACGACAAAACAAAAACATTAATTTCATTGAGTTCAGACTGCCTAGTATGTACATCACAACTGAGGTGCACAAAAACTACTACAAAGCGCCCTAGGGACAGATGAAGGCATTCAACAATAAGATATGCATAAGTAGACACTAAAACTGTACAGGAAACAAGGTCCGACCAGCCTATTGCTAATCCCCCACCCCTGTTAATTCCATGAAAAGCACGAACATTCGAGAACCCCAAGCTACGAATATGCCCTTCCACAACTCATCGTCTCTCCTCGTCTCACTTAGGAAGGTAAGAAAAGGAAGATGACCACGAATGGCTTTTCGCAAGGATGGAATCGTCAGGAGGGAGCCCAAACCCCGACAATTCCATGCCATGATGCTCATTTGATGGACTGGGACCAGTCTGGGTCGGTTGCCTCCACCCTTGAACTGTTCTCAGTATCTATAAAAGAACCTTGTTGAGAAATCCGAGCCCTTTTGGCAGTCGGCTCTATCTGATCAGGTTTTGCTCCTCCTTTTGGTGATCCTGCCGCAGGAGCAAGAGAAGGGGCAGCCTCATTGATCTCTCTTGCCTCAATGGAGAGTTGGTGCAGCTTGTTTGGGACAACTATGGCCCCTGAACGATTCGACAAAGACCCCCAGAGAGAAGCCTCTGTCTCGCTCTTATCTGCTTTGCGGATCCAAGTGTACTTCCTCTTTCGATCTAAAGTTCACTCATCAACACGGGGTCCCCTGTCTAGGCTAATCATATGCGTGCCATATCGCATCGGTGTACCTCCGAGCTCCTCTTTCCGCAGGCAACGAATACCTGTAGGGCCAACAACACCACACAAGTAGCAAAGCTGGGGCAAACGCTCGAACTTAACAGCAGTAGTGAATTCACCTTTGCCGGCCTCATCATGTAGCGCTGGAATCTCATAAGGCAGCGGGGCAGAGACATCAATGCAGACTTTAACTCGCACATAAAGCCCGCCAGTAACCTCCGATTGATGGATGGTCGCCGGAT
This sequence comes from Linum tenue, assembly GCA_946122785.1. NCBI lineage: Eukaryota > Viridiplantae > Streptophyta > Magnoliopsida > Malpighiales > Linaceae > Linum > Linum tenue. The sequence continues at coordinate 16,112,931 of CAMGYJ010000011.1, read as the reverse complement.
CCGTGGCATCGAGGGAAGCTCCCATCAGCGTTCCAAGGCGCTCCGTATAGCAGGTGTATGGGATGCCCCAAAGTGGGATCATCAATGGCACACGAAGGAGGGAATCGGCCAAGGAAGGAGATGGTGTCTCCCAAGGGATCAGATGGAGCACATATTTGGGCCGGAACCAAGGGGAGTTTTTTCGCACCCTATTGAGATCCTTGGCCGTCGAGAACACCACTTGAATTGGGTCCCAATCTAGCGGCACAATGAAAATCGCAGCCGAACAATTCCACAACCGCAGCAGGTCTGCCTTGAGGGCGTGCAAGGCTGGTCGCAGACCGCAAACCCTCCCAACTAGCGTGAGTTTGCCGCGGATTGCTCCCACTTGCACATCAGCGTCGGAAAATCGGACCACCGCCATCGCAATTGGATTTGGGGGAACAATGAAAGTGGCGTCTGCTAAAAGGGGACACACTGGGAGCAGAAGGCCGATGAAAGATAGAAACGTCCTACACATCCACATGGTATATAAAGGCTCCATGGCGGAGCGGGCCGCTTTTGGCGTCGCACGATGGCGATTGCCGGTATCGGCGAGGCGCACTATGCGCAATAACCGCCCCACTCGCAAGGAGAGAGGGGAGAGCGAAAGCCTCTGGGCTAGGTCCAGTTTCTCTGTAAAGGTTCTGTTCCACAATTGCGGAGCCCAATTTGCATCCCATATCATATCTCCTTCTTTCTCCGGACCTGGAGGCTGGAGCTAAGGCTAAGCTAACTTCTCACCCACGGGCCACGTGGGCAGGGTATATTAATTTATGGGCAGCTATGCTAATGCGTTAATGGTCTCAAGGAACATGCTTAATGCTTTGTTAGTTTGATAGATTGGCAGCGCGCAAACTCATCAATTGATCTAGAAACTTCCCCTGCCAACGTTTTTCTAGGTGGCTGGCTATACAATCAATCTCCATTAGAATTCCTCCCGGCAATCTTCTTCGGCTTCTCAGTTCTCACCCAGCCTAGTTCGCGTCCATCGCCGAATCGTGACGTTCATCACCTCGCAGGTATGCTAGTTCTTGACGCTTTATCGGGCGGGTAATGGATAATTTTCAAAGTCTTGAGGCTTGGGAGTTGTTGTTTTCCTCACATTCTACAGATCAATCTTCTGCTAATCCCTGTTCACATCTTCCTGCATTGGAGTTGTATGTGAATTCGTCGATTCTAGTTTCTGGGTTTGGGGGGTTTGTTTCTTGTGAATGATTTGTAATTTGATCTGATACTGGCCTGATCATGGGGTTTCGAGGTTTTGCGGGGGTTGGATCGTTCTTTTTTCAATTGATATATTGGCTGAGGATTCAATGGATACATTGAATCACCATCTGGCTTATCTCCAACTGAAGTTTCCTTTTTTTTTCTTCTTCTTCCTTTCTCCCCAGTGAGCGACCTTCCAAATGTGTTTGTTTATGCATCTTCTCAGATTTCATTCGTTCTGGTTAGTATTAGTAGAGTTAACTTTAGGATTAAGCCTCTCAGTTAACATTCTCTGTATATTTTAATGAAATCTTGTCTTATGTGATCTAAGTAATAGTTTTCATACGATCCAAAATGTTACGACTCCACCTCACAATTATATTTTAATCCGGATTTTGATAAAATTGTCAATCATCTTGGACTTGCGGCTTGATTGACGGCATGTTTGGTTCATTTTGAGCTGGTGTGTTCTTCATGTGTTTCTTTCTTAGAAGATCTTCTGCTCGCTTTCATACGTCTGGATTCGCAGGCTTGTTGCTCTATTGTCCAAGAGGATGAATAATTACATCATGCCTTGTGATGCTCTTGCAGGTCTCTGAAAATTTTGAAATTACCTTCTCACACCACACCGCATATCTCACTGGGATTGTGCTCCCTCCTCATACACAATGGTATGCTTGCTTCGATTTCCTAGAGACACAATAGATGTTGCAGTTGCTTGCACTAGATTGTTATGGTTTTGGTAATGGAAGTTGCTTGTACAATGAAATGACATGGTGAATGGAGTTTCTTTTCTACTAGCTCTGGTTTGGAGTTCTAGTTAGATAAACGATATCTATCAGTACCTCCTAAAGAATACTTTGAGTTCTCTCTCAAATGGGAAGGCGTAAGTTAGGCTTAGGGATTGACCTATTATTGCATGATTAATTGGTTATAGTTACGACTAATACTTATCTGCCCATGCAGTAACTATTCATCACTCTCACTTTAGTGATCCATTTATCACCTTTATATTTCAGGCTGGAAGAATCATTGCAAATTTGATTGTGGTGGGCTCTGGAGTTTTGGCGAGGGCCTTTGCTCAGGCATATCGTCAAGCGCTTCAAAGTACGGTTCTGACCCTATTATTGTCTCTTCCCACTCCCACTTTTGATGTTAATTGTTATCTTATCCTTCGAGCTTGATCCAACTGCAGATGCTTCGAGGAATGGCGTTGCACATGAAGCAGTACAGAGCATGAAGAAAGTCAGCAAGACGATGACTGAGTCAGAGGCAAGACAAATTCTTGGAGTGTCTGAAAATGCACCATAGGAGGAGATTCTAAATATTGGAAATGGTTATTCATTCTTCAGTGAAATATATGTGACACCATTATATTGTTGTTGAGATCATCCAATTGGTACCCTTTTTTATCGTATGAATCATTAAATGTTGGCTAAATTTGTCTGCAGAAATATGATTCCTTATTCGAGAACAATGCAAAGAATGGCAGCTTCTACCTGCAATCCAAGGTCTTCAGAGCTAAAGAATGCCTAGAAAATGCAGTAGCCAAGAAGAGTGGTGAATAAACAAATTGACCTAAATTTTAACATTTTCCCCGTCTCGTCTCCCAACTGTAGAGGTGCACATATTAGAAAGAAAGGCGTCATTTATTTAGTTTTGATATTTTACTGTAATGTGTATAGAATGTCGAGAAGCTGTGCCAAGATCTACTGTCATAACAGGCCTGCAAATATGTATAGAAGTTGTTAAGAATAAATAAATAAATAAATAAATAAATGGAAAGCCGAGTGTGGATGTAAGATGTCATGCACTCATGTCCCCTTTACTTGTTGTGAGTATTTGAGGTCGGTCGTGGATGTAAGATATGCACTCAGCTCCGTTATTCTGAGCTAAGCTGCATCTACGGGTTTAAATCAAGAGCAGCCAAGGAAAGTAGAAGAATCCACGTAGGTGGTTTGCGAGTGACGAGAAAAAGGAGTGTGTCGAAGGTTTGGGAAGCAACCAATACCTTTTTGCTAGGGAGGGACTTGAGCCCTTTCAAGTTATTGTCCACCACCTGTGTTAAATGGAACTAGCATTGGGCCCGGCCCGTTGGCCGGGTTTGTTTTTGAAAATTGAAGAACTAAAAACTATAATCTGCAACCAAGGTTAAGTTGAACCAAAACCGTGTGTTATAAAATTCAATTTGATCATGATAAACTAAAGAATTACATAGCTGATAGACCGTTAATTACACATGTTTTTACCCCCGTTCTTACACCGTTTGAGGTATTGATTCTCGTGTTTTAGGCCGATTTCACGCTAAGTTGTGCTTGTTTGTGATATTTCAGGTCCTAGTACGTGAATGGAGGCTTGGGAGCGAGTCTGGGGTTGATTGGACGAAGATCGGACGAATGGCGAGGTTTCAAGGAAGCTGCACGGGCAGTCCTGGGTGTCACACGGCCGTGCAAGGGGCAACCCTGGCCGTGTGATTTCCACCGAGAGCAAACACGGGCAGACCGTGGCATCACACGGCCGTGCAAAGTGCAATTGTGGCCGTGTGATTTTTGCCGAGGCCAAACACGGGTTGACTGGAATTCTCACACGCGCCGTGCAACCCTGGCCGTGTGAGATGGCTGAAGACCGAACTAATCCATACGCTGCGTTTCGACTCGCACGGGCAAAGTGGTGAGCTACACGGCCGTGTGGCCTGCCCGTGTGAGTCGGGAAATTCTGGTTTTTGAGCCAATTTCGAGCCAAAAGAGGGGAATCGGATTTTCAGAGCAAAAACAGAGCCCTAGAGAGAGAAAGTACGAAGAACACATCCTAGAAGCTATCTTGGAGCTGGGTTTCATCGAATCGAGCTTGGAGATCGTCATAGGAGTGGAAATCATCATCCCGGAGCAGATTTTCCTCATCATTATGAGTATGACTACTCCGATTACTGTTTTCTCTTCTCTCTCTATGGAGTAGAACCCTTCTCTCACTTGGGTATGAAGAACCCTAGTTCCTTGTGTTAGGGATTTGATTGTAATGACTTGGGATGATATTACTGTTTGATTTTAATCGAATGATGCATGTTTATTGAATTGATTGAGTCTGATCAGCTTTTCTCGATTTCTGCTGCAACCTGAGATAGATAGAATCTGATTAGGTTGTTAGAGCCTCTTCATTCGATAGTAGGAGATTGGCTATACGAGAGTTAGCCAGTTTACTGCTTTGTACTGGAATTCAATTCCAGTAGTGGAGTTCTGTGTTCATAGCCTCAGCTTTCTATCCCGGTGAAGACTAGTCGTCTGCCGGGTAGTTAGACTGAGAGGGCTTGGTCAGCTTAAGAGATTCCAAGCTACTGTCGGATCTTCCGCAGTCTAATCAACAGTGAATCAACCCAGGGGAATTACAATTGAACCTAACTAAGGGGCTAGGGGGACTCAATCCCGAGTGACTCTTTCCTGACTTTGAAAACCGAATTTTACTGCTTTCTTACTGCTTTTGCTTTAAACAACAATCACTCGAATTAGTTTGCTAGATAATAGATAATCACGGAGTAAGCAGTAGATCTAGACCCCGGGTTGATAATAGAACTTGCCTGTTACTGCATTCCCGGACTGCGATTACACTTGGTCGCAGTTTGGTGTTGTGTTTTGGCGTGTCAAGTTTTTGGCGCCGTTGCCGGGGACCCTCTAGGTTATTGGGGAAACGTGAGAATTTGTTACTCTAGCTTTTTCTTTATTGCATTTTTCTCTTCCACCTGTGTGCCTTCACGGGTTGCTTCTGCTGATTGTGTGCAGGTAGTGCATGACCCGTAGCCAGTCGGGAGATCTACTACCATTAGACCAGGAGCTTGAACGAACCTGCAGGAACTTCAAGCGGGCTCTAAAGGCGCGACTGGCTGCGGAGGAGGCGCTATCACAGCTGCAGATCGAAGAAGAAGAAGAGATGGCTGATCCACAGAACCATGATGTGATCAACCAGAGGAGCAGACCATGGGATCCTACTGGACCGCTAGAGCTGCGGATATGAGGTCACCCATTCAACACCCTCATGTCCCAGCCAACAATTTTGAGGTGAGCACCTCAGTAATCACCATGCTGCGCGGTTCAGTGGTGTTCCGTGGTAAGGAGGGAGAGTGCCCCCGATCACATCTCAGGCGATTCCACGAGCTCATCGATGGAATCAAGATCAATGGGGTACCAGCAGATGCCATCCAGCTGAGGTACTTCCCATTCACTCTGGAGGGGCAAGCCAAGGAGTGGCTAGACACTCGACCTCCGGGCTCCATCACCACGTTCGCCAACCTGGCGGACAAGTTCCTCACCCGCTACCATCCTCCATCCAAGACAGCTGACCTGCAGAAGCAAATTACACATTTTGCTCAGGATGAGGATGAGACCATCAGGGATGCTTGGGAGAGATACAACAGTCTCTTTCTCAGGTGTCCCAATCATGGTTCAATGATGCCTTCAAGGTGGGCACCTTCTATCACGCCCTCTTCCCGGAGGACAAGCAGCTGATTGACTCAGTTTGTGGCGGGAACATGCTGACCAAAACCCGCCACAGCTGAATCAACTCTTTGAGGAGATGGCGGAGAACGGGTACGATTGGGGCACTGCCAGGAGATCGAGACGAGCACCAGGACGGGTGTGCATGCTGTGGGCACCCAGTCATCTGATTTGGTGCAGGTGTATCGAAGCTGGTTTCAGCTATCGATCGTTCTGGTTTGATTGCAGGTACAGGACAGCCGCAGGCGATGCTCTGCCACTGGTGCGAGAGCACCATCACACGTGGAGACTGCCAGGCGATGAAGGAATCAACCACACCCCAGGAGCAGGTGAACTTCATCAATAACGTCAGGCGCAATGACCCCTACAGTAACACTTACAATGAGGGGTGGCGCCAGCATCCTAACTTCTCCTGGGGTGGGGCAAATTCCAGACCACCAGTCCCCCAGGGACCACCGGGTTTCCAGAGGCCACCATATCAGCCCAGACAGGGGCAATTCCAGCAGCAACAGTCTCTCTACCAGCCCATGCCGGGGCATGCTGCTCAATCACAGCCGCGACCTTTCCAGCAGCCAGGTGCAGCCCCTGCTGCCCCAGTGCAGAATGATCAGATGGCTGAACTGCGGGACTTGGTGGGTTCTCTCGCCAGTTCTAGTGCTCAGAAATTCAACACTATTGAGCAGTTCATGGAGAAGGCCTCGGGTAAATTCTTGGCTCTTGAAGCTGGTCAGAGGAACACACAGGCTGTCTTGCAGGATATCCAGACCCAGCTGGGGAGCGTGGCTCAGGCAGTGGCTCAAAGGGCTCCTGGTACTCTACCCGGGCAGACCATCCCTCATCCGCCAGCCCCGAATGAGCACTGCAATGCCATCATGACCAGGAGTGGCAAGGTGACTGTTGATCCACCTGCTCGGGAACAGAGAGAGAGACCCCTGTCTTAGCATCTCCAGCGGTTGAAGAAGAGGCAGAAAGGAGGTTGAGGTGCCTGCACCTAATCCGCAACCGGTAGTGAAGGAGTATATCCCGAAACTTCCCTTCCCTACTCGGTTGCACAGAGACAGGCTGGAGGCAGAGTTCGAAAACTTCATGGCCATGCTTAAGAAGCTGAATGTCCAAGTGCCCTTCCTGGAGGCACTATCACAAATGCCTAAGTATGCGAAGTTTCTGAAAGAGCTTCTCTCGAAGAAGCAGAAGCTGAGTGAGCTGGCCACTGTGGAGCTCAGCGAGGAGTGCTCGGCTATTCTGCAGAACAAGCTTCCGCAGAAGAAGAAGGACCCAGGTAGTTTTACTATCCCGTGCTCTATTGATAAATTGCATGTAGAGAGGTCCTTGGCGGATTTAGGTGCTAGTATCAATGTTATGCCATATAATTGTTCAAGAAACTAGGCCTAGGTGAACCCCGTGCTACTAGGATGACCCTTCAATTAGCTGACCGATCTGTAGTGCATCCTAGGGGCATAGTGGAAGACCTTCTGGTTAAGGTTGGCAAATTCAATTATCCTGTGGATTTTGTTGTCCTGGACATCAATGAGGACACAGAAGTGCCCCTTATACTGGGAAGGCCTTTCCTGGCCACCGCCAAGGCTCTCATAGATGTGCATGATGGGACCTTAGTTTTGAGGGATGGCGAGGAGCGAATAACGTTTTCAATTGCTAATACTACCTACCTGCTTCGTCACCTCTGCATGCTGTATCTCACCAGGAGCACGAGTCTGTCGTGTATCCTTCTGTGTTGCCTATTTTGCAGGACCCGCCTCACACCTTCGCCGCCACTCCTGACCACTCCATCACCAAAAGTACAGATCAAGGAGGAGTGGCGGCCGAAACTGCAGGCAGCTAAGCCTGCTCGAAAGAGAGCCGGAGACCACTACGAGCTGGTCCCGCCCCCACCTTGGCCATCCGAGTATTCACTCGCTTGCATCTTGCCGGATGGCCAAGTCGAGCTGGCGAATGCTGGTGGCCACATTCGTCGCGTGCATGGCCACCATTTGAAGCTGTACCTCAAGAGCGATGTGGATCCGCTCTTGAAGGCACCTGATCCTACACTTCCCTGAGCATCCATACTGGCGTCCAGCTAAAAGACGGTAAAGAAGCGCTTGTGGGGAGGCAACCCCACCGAGGTTTGCATTTTCTTACTCTTTTTCCTTTGATTTTTGTGTTTTTGAGTCTTGAGATGTTGATCCAGAGTCAAGTGTCGTTTTTGAGTGAAAACAGGTTGAATTCGGGCTCCAGCACTGCGCACGGCCAGGTCCAAACTTGCACGGCCGTGTGGAATTTTCCCCTGGCCGTGCAAGCTCTCGGCAAAATCACACGGCCAAAAGTGCAAATTTGCACGGCCGTGTGGCTGGCCTGGCCGTGTGGCCGACACGGGCAAAAATTTCCTCGCACGGCCGTGTGGAATTTTCTCTGGCCGTGCGAGCTCTCGGCAAAATCCGCACGGCCAAATGTGCACATTGCACGGCCGTGTGGATTCCCTCGGCCAGGCCGTGTCGGCCAGCACGGGCAAAAGTGCCCCTGCACGGCCGTGCGTGCCTGCCCGTGCGGACGAGGCACGGCCTATAAATTCGGCCAGCACGGCCGAGCAGGTCAGAAAACTCAAAAACCTCGCCGGAATCCTCTGTCCTCGCCGGAAAACCGCGACAAAAACCCCCCTTTTCGATTTTTTCGGCCACTTTGGGTCATTTTTTCACCAAATCAACAACAAACCCACCCTTTCTACACCCAAAGCGGCATATCCCTCCATTTTGAGCGAATTTGGACGATATTTTTGTCGCCGAAGGCGATTTCCGACGAGGCTCCGACGAGCACTTCCGGCCACTTTTTCGGCGTTTCGTCGCTTCCATCGCCTTCCCCTCATCATCCCCTACACCTCTACTTTAGTCTCTAGGTTTGATTTTGCCCTTAGCTATGTTAATTGTGGAGAATTGAGTGTGTAGGGTGCATGTTAGAGAACCTTATTGAATCTTGTGATTTTTGTGCAATTGATTGAGGGGAATGCAGGGAATGTGTTTGAATTGTGTTGGGCAAAGTCCCCCTTGCTTGTTTGAGCCCTTGTGTGCAAGAATTGTGCCAATTTCATGCTTAGCTTAATAGTGCACACAAGGTGTTCGATGAAATGCCTGTCTTTCATGCCATGTTGTGGCCACCGGTTGGGGCCCTTAATGATGTAGTTTGAGGGTGTATTTGCTATGGATGTGAACCTTAAGTTGCCTATTTTCTCGTGAATGTGCACCCCCACTAGATTATGCTTGATTTATCGAGTTTTTGACCCCCGAACTTTGGATGAAACCATGGTTAGGCTGTTTTCTGTTCTTCAGTGTGGGGGTGTGCTTGACCTTTTCTTTGGCTCTTTTGGTTCCACTTTGGGTTGTTCTTTTGCAGGACAATGTCAAAACCTGATCTCAAGCACCCGTTCATCCGGGATCTGCGGAGGGGCCCCACCGAGGATCGCTTCAAGGAGGTCCTGGCCACCCCGTTTGGGCAACACAATTGCTGGTCCAAACGGGAGTTTCGGCGATTGAACTGCTACGAGCAACTCAGCGCCGCCGTCGCCAACCCCACATGGCGCCGTCTGCTTGTCCTCTGCGAGAAGGTCTACTACGAGCCCGTGCTGGAGTTCTACACGACCTTCAGGCACAATTCCACGACCGATTGGAAGGACGGTACAACCGTCCAATTCAGGCTAGGCGGTGCCCCCCGGTCCATGAGATACCACGAGCTGGCCGAGGCTCTCGACCTCGACGTAGACGACCGTAGGAACTACATCATCGAGGTCAACGATCCGCCGGAGGTGGAC